>OY796664.1:46723231-47145130 GCA_963680705.1 Rhagium mordax | reverse complement strand
GGAAGATATGATTTTTTAAAATTTTCGTTCCTCCGAAATAAAATAATTTCTCCACTGACTCAGACGGCCAGGCAAACTAAGTGGATCGTACATATGTGTTCTATATGTATGGCTTAGTTTACCACCAAAAGTTCAAGAACACATGCCTAATTTGGAAGATATGATTTTCTTAAATTTTCGTTCCTCCGAAATAAAATAATTTTTCCGCTGACTCAGACGGGCCAGGCAAACTAAGTGAATGGTAGATATGTGTTCTATATGTATGTCTTAGTTTACCTCTAGAAGTTCAAGAACACACTCTGCCTAATTTGGAAGATATGATTTTTTAAAGTTTTCGTTCCTCCGAAATAAAATAATTTCTCCACTGACTCAGACGGCCAGGCAAACTAAGTGGATGGTAGATATGTGTTCTATATGTTGTCTTAGTTTACCTCTAGAAGTTCAAGAACACACTCTGCCTAATTTGGAAGATATGATTTTTTAAAATTTTCGTTCCTCCGAAATAAAATAATTTCTCCACTGACTCAGACGGCCAGGCAAACTAAGTGGATGGTAGATATGTGTTCTATATGTATGTCTTAGTTTACCACTAGAAGTTCAAGAACACACTCTGCCTAATTTGGAAGATATGATTTTTTAAAATTTTCGTTCCTCCGAAATAAAATAATTTCTCCACTGACTCAGACGGCCAGGCAAACTAAGTGGATCGTACATATGTGTTCTATATGTATGGCTTAGTTTACCACCAAAAGTTCAAGAACACATGCCTAATTTGGAAGATATGATTTTCTTAAATTTTCGTTCCTCCGAAATAAAATAATTTTTCCGCTGACTCAGACGGGCCAGGCAAACTAAGTGAATCCTAGATATGTGTTCTATATGTATGTCTTAGTTTACCTCTAGAAGTTCAAGAACACACTCTGCCTAATTTGGAAGATATGATTTTTGAAATTTTCGTTCCTCTGAAATAAAATAATTTTTCCACGGACTCAGACGGCCAGGCAAACTAAGTGGATGGTAGATATGTGTTCTATATGTATTTCTTAGTTTACCACCAAAAGTTCAAGAACACACTCTGCCTAATTTGGAAGATATGATTTTCTTAAATTTTCGTTCTTCCGAAATAAAATAATTTTTCCGCTGACTCAGACGGGCCAGGCAAACTAAGTGAATGGTAGATATGTGTTCTATATGTATGTCTTAGTTTACCTCTAGAAGTTCAAGAACACACTCTGCCTAATTTGGAAGATATGATTTTTGAAATTTTCGTTCCTCCGAAATAAAATAATTTTTCCACGGACTCAGACGGCCAGGCAAACTAAGTGGATGGTAGATATGTGTTCTATATGTTGTCTTAGTTTACCTCTAGAAGTTCAAGAACACACTCTGCCTAATTTGGAAGATATGATTTTTTAAAATTTTCGTTCCTCCGAAATAAAATAATTTCTCCACTGACTCAGACGGCCAGGCAAACTAAGTGGATGGTAGATATGTGTTCTATATGTATGTCTTAGTTTACCACCAAAAGTTCAAGAACACACTCTGCCTAATTTGGAAGATATGATTTTCTTAAATTTTCGTTCCTCCGAAATAAAATAATTTTTCCGCTGACTCAGACGGCCAGGCAAACTAAGTGAATGGTAGATATGTGTTCTATATGTATGTCTTAGTTTATCTCTAGAAGTTTCAGAACACACTCTGCCTAATTTGGAAGATATGATTTTTTAAAGTTTTCGTTCCTCCGAAATAAAATAATTTCTCCACTGACTCAGACGGCCAGGCAAACTAAGTGGATGGTAGATATGTGTTCTATATGTATTTCTTAGTTTACCACCAAAAGTTCAAGAACACACTCTGCCTAATTTGGAAGATATGATTTTCTTAAATTTTCGTTCTTCCGAAATAAAATAATTTTTCCGCTGACTCAGACGGGCCAGGCAAACTAAGTGAATGGTAGATATGTGTTCTATATGTATGTCTTAGTTTACCTCTAGAAGTTCAAGAACACACTCTGCCTAATTTGGAAGATATGATTTTTGAAATTTTCGTTCCTCCGAAATAAAATAATTTTTCCACGGACTCAGACGGCCAGGCAAACTAAGTGGATGGTAGATATGTGTTCTATATGTATGTCTTAGTTTACCTCTAGAAGTTCAAGAACACACTCTGCCTAATTTGGAAGATATGATTTTTGAAATTTTCGTTCCTCCGAAATAAAATAATTTTTCCACGGACTCAGACGGCCAGGCAAACTAAGTGGATGGTAGATATGTGTTCTATATGTTGTCTTAGTTTACCTCTAGAAGTTCAAGAACACACTCTGCCTAATTTGGAAGATATGATTTTTTAAAATTTTCGTTCCTCCGAAATAAAATAATTTCTCCACTGACTCAGACGGCCAGGCAAACTAAGTGGATGGTAGATATGTGTTCTATATGTATGTCTTAGTTTACCACCAAAAGTTCAAGAACACACTCTGCCTAATTTGGAAGATATGATTTTTTAAAGTTTTCGTTCCTCCGAAATAAAATAATTTCTCCACTGACTCAGACGGCCAGGCAAACTAAGTGGATGGTAGATATGTGTTCTATATGTTGTCTTAGTTTACCACCAAAAGTTTAAGAACACACCCTGCCTAATTTGGAAGATATGATTTTCTTAAATTTTCGTTCCTCCGAAATAAAATAATTTTTCCGCTGACTCAGACGGGCCAGGCAAACTAAGTGAATGGTAGATATGTGTTCTATATGTATGTCTTAGTTTACCTCTAGAAGTTCAAGAACACACTCTGCCTAATTTGGAAGATATGATTTTTTAAAGTTTTCGTTCCTCCGAAATAAAATAATTTCTCCACTGACTCAGACGGCCAGGCAAACTAAGTGGATGGTAGATATGTGTTCTATATGTTGTCTTAGTTTACCACCAAAAGTTTAAGAACACACCCTGCCTAATTTGGAAGATATGATTTTCTTAAATTTTCGTTCCTCCGAAATAAAATAATTTTTCCGCTGACTCAGACGGCCAGGCAAACTAAGTGGATGGTAGATATGTGTTCTATATGTATGTCTTAGTTTACCTCTAGAAGTTCAAGAACACACTCTGCCTAATTTGGAAGATATGATTTTTTAAAATTTTCGTTCCTCCGAAATAAAATAATTTCTCCACTGACTCAGACGGCCAGGCAAACTAAGTGGATGGTAGATATGTGTTCTATATGTATGTCTTAGTTTACCACCAAAAGTTCAAGAACACACTCTGCCTAATTTGGAAGATATGATTTTCTTAAATTTTCGTTCTTCCGAAATAAAGTAATTTTTCCACTGACTCAGACGGCCAGGCAAACTAAGTGGATGGTAGATATGTGTTCTATATGTATGTCTTAGTTTACCTCTAGAAGTTCAAGAACGCACTCTGCCTAATTTGGAAGATATGATTTTTTAAAGTTTTCGTTCCTCCGAAATAAAATAATTTCTCCACTGACTCAGACGGCCAGGCAAACTAAGTGGATGGTAGATATGTGTTCTATATGTTGTCTTAGTTTACCACCAAAAGTTTAAGAACACACCCTGCCTAATTTGGAAGATATGATTTTCTTAAATTTTCGTTCCTCCGAAATAAAATAATTTTTCCGCTGACTCAGACGGCCAGGCAAACTAAGTGGATGGTAGATATGTGTTCTATATGTATGTCTTAGTTTACCTCTAGAAGTTCAAGAACACACTCTGCCTAATTTGGAAGATATGATTTTTTAAAATTTTCGTTCCTCCGAAATAAAATAATTTCTCCACTGACTCAGACGGCCAGGCAAACTAAGTGGATGGTAGATATGTGTTCTATATGTATGTCTTAGTTTACCACCAAAAGTTCAAGAACACACTCTGCCTAATTTGGAAGATATGATTTTCTTAAATTTTCGTTCTTCCGAAATAAAGTAATTTTTCCACTGACTCAGACGGCCAGGCAAACTAAGTGGATGGTAGATATGTGTTCTATATGTATGTCTTAGTTTACCACCAAAAGTTCAAGAACACACTCTGCCTAATTTGGAAGATATGATTTTCTTAAATTTTCGTTCCTCCGAAATAAAATAATTTTTCCGCTGACTCAGACGGCCAGGCAAACTAAGTGAATGGTAGATATGTGTTCTATATGTATGTCTTAGTTTATCTCTAGAAGTTCAAGAACACACTCTGCCTAATTTGGAAGATATGATTTTTTAAAATTTTCGTTCCTCCGAAATAAAATAATTTCTCCACTGACTCAGACGGCCAGGCAAACTAAGTGGATGGTAGATATGTGTTCTATATGTATGTCTTAGTTTACCACCAAAAGTTCAAGAACACACTCTGCCTAATTTGGAAGATATGATTTTCTTAAATTTTCGTTCTTCCGAAATAAAGTAATTTTTCCACTGACTCAGACGGCCAGGCAAACTAAGTGGATGGTAGATATGTGTTCTATATGTATTTCTTAGTTTACCACCAAAAGTTCAAGAACACACTCTGCCTAATTTGGAAGATATGATTTTCTTAAATTTTCGTTCTTCCGAAATAAAATAATTTCTCCGCTGACTCAGACGGCCAGGCAAACTAAGTGGATGGTAGATATGTGTTCTATATGTATGTCTTAGTTTACCACCAAAAGTTCAAGAACACACTCTGCCTAATTTGGAAGATATGATTTTCTTAAATTTTCGTTCCTCCGAAATAAAATAATTTCTCCACTGACTCAGACGGCCAGGCAAACTAAGTGGATGGTAGATATGTGTTCTATATGTTGTCTTAGTTTACCACCAAAAGTTTAAGAACACACCCTGCCTAATTTGGAAGATATGATTTTCTTAAATTTTCGTTCCTCCGAAATAAAATAATTTTTCCGCTGACTCAGACGGGCCAGGCAAACTAAGTGAATGGTAGATATGTGTTCTATATGTATGTCTTAGTTTACCTCTAGAAGTTCAAGAACACACTCTGCCTAATTTGGAAGATATGATTTTTTAAAGTTTTCGTTCCTCCGAAATAAAATAATTTCTCCACTGACTCAGACGGCCAGGCAAACTAAGTGGATGGTAGATATGTGTTCTATATGTTGTCTTAGTTTACCACCAAAAGTTTAAGAACACACCCTGCCTAATTTGGAAGATATGATTTTCTTAAATTTTCGTTCCTCCGAAATAAAATAATTTTTCCGCTGACTCAGACGGCCAGGCAAACTAAGTGGATGGTAGATATGTGTTCTATATGTATGTCTTAGTTTACCTCTAGAAGTTCAAGAACACACTCTGCCTAATTTGGAAGATATGATTTTTTAAAATTTTCGTTCCTCCGAAATAAAATAATTTCTCCACTGACTCAGACGGCCAGGCAAACTAAGTGGATGGTAGATATGTGTTCTATATGTATGTCTTAGTTTACCACCAAAAGTTCAAGAACACACTCTGCCTAATTTGGAAGATATGATTTTCTTAAATTTTCGTTCTTCCGAAATAAAGTAATTTTTCCACTGACTCAGACGGCCAGGCAAACTAAGTGGATGGTAGATATGTGTTCTATATGTATGTCTTAGTTTACCTCTAGAAGTTCAAGAACACACTCTGCCTAATTTGGAAGATATGATTTTTTAAAGTTTTCGTTCCTCCGAAATAAAATAATTTCTCCACTGACTCAGACGGCCAGGCAAACTAAGTGGATGGTAGATATGTGTTCTATATGTTGTCTTAGTTTACCACCAAAAGTTTAAGAACACACCCTGCCTAATTTGGAAGATATGATTTTCTTAAATTTTCGTTCCTCCGAAATAAAATAATTTTTCCGCTGACTCAGACGGCCAGGCAAACTAAGTGGATGGTAGATATGTGTTCTATATGTATGTCTTAGTTTACCTCTAGAAGTTCAAGAACACACTCTGCCTAATTTGGAAGATATGATTTTTTAAAATTTTCGTTCCTCCGAAATAAAATAATTTCTCCACTGACTCAGACGGCCAGGCAAACTAAGTGGATGGTAGATATGTGTTCTATATGTATGTCTTAGTTTACCACCAAAAGTTCAAGAACACACTCTGCCTAATTTGGAAGATATGATTTTCTTAAATTTTCGTTCTTCCGAAATAAAGTAATTTTTCCACTGACTCAGACGGCCAGGCAAACTAAGTGGATGGTAGATATGTGTTCTATATGTATGTCTTAGTTTACCACCAAAAGTTCAAGAACACACTCTGCCTAATTTGGAAGATATGATTTTCTTAAATTTTCGTTCCTCCGAAATAAAATAATTTTTCCGCTGACTCAGACGGCCAGGCAAACTAAGTGAATGGTAGATATGTGTTCTATATGTATGTCTTAGTTTATCTCTAGAAGTTCAAGAACACACTCTGCCTAATTTGGAAGATATGATTTTTTAAAATTTTCGTTCCTCCGAAATAAAATAATTTCTCCACTGACTCAGACGGCCAGGCAAACTAAGTGGATGGTAGATATGTGTTCTATATGTATGTCTTAGTTTACCACCAAAAGTTCAAGAACACACTCTGCCTAATTTGGAAGATATGATTTTCTTAAATTTTCGTTCTTCCGAAATAAAGTAATTTTTCCACTGACTCAGACGGCCAGGCAAACTAAGTGGATGGTAGATATGTGTTCTATATGTATTTCTTAGTTTACCACCAAAAGTTCAAGAACACACTCTGCCTAATTTGGAAGATATGATTTTCTTAAATTTTCGTTCTTCCGAAATAAAATAATTTCTCCGCTGACTCAGACGGCCAGGCAAACTAAGTGGATGGTAGATATGTGTTCTATATGTATGTCTTAGTTTACCACCAAAAGTTCAAGAACACACTCTGCCTAATTTGGAAGATATGATTTTCTTAAATTTTCGTTCCTCCGAAATAAAATAATTTCTCCACTGACTCAGACGGCCAGGCAAACTAAGTGGATGGATATGTCTTTCTGAATTTAATATATGAATTACTTCGAGAATTATTTAGAGAAATATTTTACATGCGTTAATTAAATGAGTAATAACATTTTTGTGGATGTGGATGTGGATGACAATCGCACAACTGTAATGGTGGTTTGCACTATATATTTCAATTTAGATTGACCTTACGTCGTCGGTTGTGGATACAAATGTGTGGATAGCTTCACTCAAACAATTTTCTTCAATTTCTAGTGTTTTTATTGAAGAACAATGAATATTGGCAACCCTTTTTTAATAACTAATAGATTTTCAATATTGACTTTCTGGAATCAATAGTCTCACCAGAATACAACAACTTTATAAAATCGATAATTTTCAATAAACAATGTTGGTTATGTTCAGATATTGAAAATTAACTAATGATCACCAGAATAAGGCTGATATTTATAACCACAATAATACACCATATCGATACAGGGTGAAAAAAATTTGGAACACTGAACTTAAATACCTATCCATAACGGTCCTTCAAACCACGAAAACTTTAATCAATCATACTTAAAACCTTCACCTCCATGAACATAGGTTAATATAATTTCAAATATACATAATTATTACCAACGTTTTAAGACATACCTTTAATAAGTAAATAAATGAAAATAATTGTAAATTTAAAATAAAAACGAATGCTACGCCACTGTTGAGAGGGTTACATCTCGCGTTCCTCGCCCGGAGTCGCCCATCAGTTTTGAGAAGAGAACAAACAAATAAGCACGCGACCTTATGATTTGATTGATTTGATATTCTGTGGTAATTTGTGGCTGGCCTGTGGCATGCTGTGTTGATAAAAGTCTGTTAAGTGTTTTATGTTTTGTGAATGTTTTATTCTCTGATCATTGATCAAGGTTTTATTCGTTAAATATAAATCTTATTTTGTTCATTTCTGTTGGCGTTGTTTATTTGTGAAAAGTCTTGTCAAAGTAGATAACGGCGAGGACTGAAAACTTACATGGTTGAAAAGTGACAGTAGGTACCTGATCTAAAGGTAAGTTTAGATAAATTATTTAAGATGCTTGTTTTTATTTAAACGACTAATTTTAATTTTGTCTCACGTTTAAATGTTTTTATAATATACACCTAACCTATACCTACTTAATACAAAACAAAAACCGTGTCATACCTGATAGAGAGGCACTGTTGCCAAATCGTCAAAATAGCATAAGATGTGGGAAATGTCATGGCATTTTACAAAGACTTATTTACTTATTTTCCAATTTAGTGACATGTACTAGCCGAAAAATTTTCAACGGTTTTTTATCTGTGGTTTGATTTTCATAAAATTATAATTGTGTATGAATGGCTTTTCATCAAATGTCTATCATTTACCTCGTCATTTACCCATTAGAGTAATTTTGCAAAGTGATCAGATAGATTTTGGTCCGTAGATTCCAAAAATAATAAAATATACAGGGTGTTCCATTTAAAAAATCGAATTTGATGTTATTTTCCGTCTAAACCGGAAGTCGGCCATTTTGATTGTAAACGAAAGAGCTGTCCTGGACCGGTTCTCGTGGCCACCCGGTATAGTGACGTGTATGATGGATTTTGTGTATGTATGTTTAAATTCAAATTATTGATTTGCTTGCATAGCCAGCTATGATATGACTTGTATTTGAAAAATGAAAGTTGGTGTTAATTTCTCAAAATCTAAAAGAGTTTTTTTTTTTTATAATAATAATAATTTATTTACATACATAAAACTATAAAACGAGGTTTAATACCATACAAAATATGTAAATAAATATACAGAAAATCCATTTAGGTGCAATTAAGCACCTGTCTATGGTTATGGTTATACTCATAAATTGTAATATTTATTATCAGCAATGGATCAGACAATTATACATATTATGTACTTCTTAATTTACACATAGTATTATATAATATACAAACATTAGCATTTAAACAAAATACATACATATACATCCATTTATACATACACATATATATATATGCACAACAGTCACAACACACATATATACTTAATAATAATATTAGATAATTTATCAATAAGAGTTGATTTCACAACATTAAAAGAGAACAGGTTTTCCTAGAATAAGAATAAAAATAATATAATAATAACAAAATAAATTTAAATTAGGGGATCAATAATATTGTGGAAAAAATGTCGACTTTTTGAATGAATCCATTCCTTGAGTTGCTTTTTAAATCGATGTTTATTATTTAACTGTTTAAGAAAATTTGGCATATTATTGTACAATCTTGGTCCAATGTAGATAAAAGATCTTTGACCCACTGTTTTTTGGGCCCTAGGTAAGGACAAATGAGCAGCTGCTTTTCCTCTCGTATTACATCTGTGTTGTATTGGGTTTAAGTAGTGTTTATTAGTAAAGAAAAATACTAAAACTGCCTTTGAAAATAATTGTCTAATATCCAATAACTTAAGATCGTCATAGAGTTTATCTGAGGAATAACGTGTTTCTTTAAAATACATAACTTTTAGAATTCGTTTTTGAATTTTTTCTAATGGGTCCAGCAAAGTTTTTTTTACTCCCCCCCAACCAACTATGCCATACTGCAATAAAGACTCTACTAGGGCATAATACAAGATTTTAAGTTGATTCAGGGAAAGAATATGTCTACATAAATAAAATTTATGTATAATTCCTCGGAGTTTATTAGTAACCTTTTTTACATGTTCTTCCCATCTCAAAAATGAATCAATAAAAATACCTAGATATTTAGTTGAGGTAGCAATTGTTACATCATTATTTTCAACAGTTATACAATTGTAATCAGGTAAATATTTTTCATAAGAAGTAAATGGAATTATTTTGGTTTTATTCACATTTACGGTTAGCAAATTTGCATTAAACCAGTTTATAATTTCCTTTAAATCTGTTTCCGCTACCTCTTTTACTTCAGCCCAGGAGTTACCAATATACAGTATGACAGTGTCGTCTGCAAATGATATTATTGTCCCAGAGGAATCTAATCTAAGTAAGTTATTCAGGTATATGGTAAACAAAATGGGACCAAGAACAGTACCCTGAGGTACACTACATGTAACTGTCATCTCATCACTGAACACCTTGTTTACCTCCACCTTCTGTTTTCGGTCATACAGATAACTTTTAAATAATTGAAGTACAGGGTGTCCCAAATTGCTTGATTTTGGCTGGTTTTCCTATTTTCAGACCAGGTAGAGAAAAACTGACATATGAGTCTAGAGCTCGATTTTTGTGAAACGCCGACTGGTGAAAACCGCATTTCGATATCTCTAACCGTTTCCGAGATATCGGCAAAAATTGACATTTTACAGATTCCGAAAAACTGTCATAACTTTTTTATTTGCGGATATTTTTTCAAACGGTAAAAACTTTCTAGAGGCACTTTTTGACGTAGAATAAGATGCATTTGTCAAAAAAATATCGCTTTTCAATTGCTTGATATCAAAGCTAACTTTGTTATTTCAAATGGAAACCATAGTTGGCTTTGACTTTAGAAAATAGGAAAAAAAATAAGCTTTCCAAAAATATATATGTCAAGATATGTCTAGTCGTCCTTGGTGCCAATATAACACATTTCTCTTTAAAAATTACATTTTTCTCGACATTTTTTAACATTTTAATCCAGTTGGCCACGAAAAACAGTTGTGTCTTAATTGAAATGTCAATTTAGTGTTTTACAGTAAATAAAATAAGTGTTAAAGTTGACATCTGTTATTATCTGTTTGCATTATTCCAAAATGTATGAAAATTTTGAAAAATGCCAGATGTTTGTATGCTTTATTGAATCAGGCCGAAATTCTGAAGCTGCACTAAATCTATATTTCGAACGATACCCTGAGCGCCAGCAGCCAAGCGCCCAAATATTTCCTAGATTGGAAAATGCTTTGATGAATTACGGACCATTTGTCAAGCCCAGACCTAAACAGTATGATATTGAAGGTAGAGACGAGATGGAGGCAGAAGTAATTGGAGCGGTTTTAGAAAATTCTGAAGTTTCTACCAGGGAAATAGCTGTAACTAGGGGTGTGACCAAAAGCCGTAGCCAAAGGATTCTCAAGAAATATAAATATAAACCTTATAAAGTCAGGCTTACTCATCAATTATTCCCTGGTGATCAAGAACGCAGGATTAATTTCTGCAACTGGTTCATCAGAAAATGCAATGAAAATGAAAATTTTCACCGAAATGTCATTTGGACCGACGAAGCAAGAGTAACCAGCAAAGGAATATTTAATCGACATAATCGGCATCGTTGGTCGGACCATAATGAGCAATGTTTTCCAACCTAGAAATATGCAAGGACGATTTGGTTTCAATATTTGGATTGGAATAGTGGGACAACGAATGATTGGACCTTTTATTTATGACGAAAACCTTAACGCCCAACGATACGTTAATATTTTGGAAAACATTGTTGAACCATATTTAGAAGACTTGCCCCTTGCCGATTTGATAGGAAAGTTTTACCAACAAGATGGCGCACCAGCCCATAACGCGGCGGTTACAACGAACAAACTAAATCAAATGTTCGAGGATCGGTGGATGGGAACACGGGGGCCCATACCATGGCCTGCAAGATCCCCGGACCTAAGTCCTTTGGACTTTTTTATCTGGGGTTTCGTCAAAGACCAGATATTTAAAACCATACCAGAGACGCGTCAAGATTTAGGGCAACGAGTGAGAAATGCAATCGCTCGGATAACACCATTACAACTCTTAAATGCTGAGAAATCAGTTAAGAAGAGATGTCAACTTTGCATCGACCAAAATGGTAGACAATTTGAACACTATTTGTGATATACTTAAATCGTTAAAGATGTATTACCTACTTGATGAAATATTTTTAATTAATTAATTAAATTAATTTAATAGAAAAACTATTGTTTTCATTTGAGTAACTGAAACTCTTGTTTTCCATGGCCATCTCTGCTAAAATGTCATTTTTAAAGAGAAATGTGTTATATTGGCAGCAAGGACGACTAGACATATCTTGACATATATATTTTTGGAAAGCTTATTTTTTTTCCTATTTTCTAAAGTCAAAGCCAACTATGGTTTCCATTTGAAATAACAAAGTTAGCTTTGATATCAAACAATTGAAAAGCGATATATTTTTTTTGACAAATGCATCTTATTCTACGTCAAAAAGTGCCTCTAGAAAGTTTTTACCGTTTGAAAAAATATCCGCAAATAAAAAAGTTATGACAGTTTTTCGGAATCTGTAAAATGTCAATTTTTGCCAATATCTCGGAAACGGTTAGAGATATCGAAATGCGGTTTTCACCAGTCGGCGTTTCACAAAAATCGAGCTCTAGACTCATATGTCAGTTTTTCTCTACCTGGTCTGGAAATAGGAAAACCAGCCAAAATCAAGCAATTTGGGACACCCTGTACATTTGAAATTATATTAACCTATGTTCATAGAGGTGAAAATTTTAAGTAGGTATATGTGATTAAAGTTTTCGTGGTTTGAAGGACCGTTATGGATTTAAGTTCAGTGTTGAGGCTCACTCGATTTCCTGGCTTTATATTATTAATAAAAAACCAAACTCTATTCTCCTGTAGGTATTTTTTTTAGCGATAGAACCTCTAATATACGAGGTATTGTCAAAACACAATTTTCCAAATTTTTTTCACCCTGTATCGATATGGTGTGTATTATTGTGGTTATAAAGGCATACCTACCTATATCTTACAGTATAAGGTTCAATTTTAAGTAGAAACTCATATAGGTACTTCTTTTTTGACCAGTTTTATGTCATTTATTTCTTTGATATTATCTGGTAGTTTATTATAATATTTTAGGCAACTATAATATGCACCTTTTTCTGTCATTATTGGTCTGTGTCTAGGATATGTGTATAATTTAGAGTTCTTGTTTTAATTATAGGCTAAATCGCCCAGTCCGTACCGCACCAAGAACTGTACAGAACGTGTTACCCGAAACCTAACTGAACTTATTCTTTCTTTACACGCAGTTTGTCAGTGCTGTGATGGCCTAGCGGAAAAGAGCTTGGCTGGCAAGCAGAATGTTCCGGGTTCATTTCCCACATGGTCTTGTTTTTTTTTTATTAAATGCACTAGGCATGACATGAGGTCTATTCATTGCGAGTTAGAAGCCGGAGGTAGGTTAGATATGTGTGTTATTCCCCTGATAAAGGAATTTTTTTTATTAGATTAAAGGAATTTTTTTTTATGCATCAGGCATGAAGTCTATTGCGAGTGTTTTTATGATATTTATTTAGTGATAAACTTTAACTAATGTTCCTTCTTTAACATAAAAGGATACTGCACCCGCCCGCGCAATCTTGCGGCACTATCATGAAAACACGTTTTGTACACTTGGCAACGTTGGTACGGACTGGGCGATTTAGCCTCTCGTCTTGTTTTATACCTAAATTCTGTTGTGGTTCCATTTCATGAAATAAAATGCTTATTTTTAAAGAAAAAAACAAGCATTCTTGTATATAAATTCCATAAAAGGTTAGTATTTTCAATTCCTTAAATGTCTCTACATGCACGATTGACCAAATTTTAAATTTAACATTATAGTCTCACTGCCCTCTTCTGTACAATAAATACATCATCACTATCCTCTACCACAGTCTCTCTACTGTTTCCAAAAAAGATTATGCCATAACGATTTAAAGATTCTAAATTTGCATGATAATTTTTATTGTTTATAAGTTTACATATTTTGATAAGACTTATTATGCTGTAACATACTGAATTAAATTTCGCACACAAATTTTTTACATGATTCTCCGAGCATAATGTATTATCGATATACTCCCCAAAAATTTAGTACAGTTTGATAATTTAATACTCTTCAAGATTTATTTCAGTTGGAGTGGTAACCCTTGAATGGCTAGTTTTGATTTGTTATGTTTGTTTTCTGTTCATTCAATATATCTGTTTTTGAGAAACGATTTATTCACACCTTTTACTATACCGGGTGTAAATGAAATTAGGCTCACCCCTATAACTCTTTTGTTTTTTCAGATATCATTTTGAAATTTTGGTAGTTGCAATAACAAGTAAATCTTAATTAATGCATGTTAATAAAATAATTCTAGCACTTCCGGTTTCACCGGAAAAGACCGTAACATCTGTTTTTTAAATAGAACACCCTGTATATTTTTACATTTTTGGATTCAGGGATTTCTTCTGCATACGATGGTATCAACTTCGAGGAAGAAACATAACCTCAAACATTGTTATAGCTGTTTTACATTTGTCAATTTCTTCATGAAGAAATTTATGAACTTTCTCGCCAATTTCTTCACAACAAGTAATTGTTTTACATTACCCTGAATTTTACTGTCACGAGTGTAATTTCTCAGTGTGTACCAACCTACCAATAATAGTAAGACAGTAATATCTCCTCTATGCTCTATGCTAATATAATAGTTATAATTCTAAATATTCTAGCCACAATATTATTATAAAATTATCTTTTCACAGCCCATGTCTTTGAATCTTCTGCCATTGAAGGACACAGGATCTTAACCTTACTTTCAATTAGTTTCTTGCGATTGGTATGACTGAAATTCACGCAAATATTGACGGAAATTAGAACATGTTCTAATAGACGGAGCTAAACGGAGGCCTAGGTTTTAGTTTTTAGTCTGTCGTGAAGTTAGTCAGAAACGGGCTGTCAAAATTCCTTTAATCTAATAAAAAAAATTCCTTTATCAGGGGAATAACACACATATACTAACGGTGAAGTGTTTGGTATCGAAATGTAGGTAAAGAAAATCTCTATTAAAGTTGCATAATGCGAGGTATGATGCTATTTTAAAAAAAAATAATTATATCGAAAAAATCATTTCCGAGATGTTTAAATGGCTATAAAAGCAAAGTTAGCTCACTTAATATCCTGATTTTATTTTTCCAATACTCAATGACTCAGAAAGAAAAGTTTTTTCAGCAGTCATGGCTCCCTAGATGCCAAGTTAAATTATCCTAAAAAAATGTTTGAGGTTATGTTTCTTCCTCGAAGTTGATACCATCGTATGCAGAATGAATCCCTGAATCAAAAAATGTAAAAATATACAGGGTGGTCCAATTAGAAAAGACTATTGGTGCCATTATTGGTGAAACCGGAAGTGACAAATATGGCGGATAGGTCTCAAAAAGTTGGAAATCTTACCTAATTTCACCATACAAAATTTTATCCCGATATCTTAAAAAACGAGGAAGTTATTGGGGTGGCCCACTATTCGGTATACAGGGTGGTCCGGATTTTTGTACATTAATTTTGAGAGGTGATAGAAAATCGCAAAATAAGGGGACTTTTCTTAATAAACATACCTCGAAAAATGCACCATAACTTAGATACAGGGTGTTGAAGTTTCATTAAAAAAAGCTTTATAATTTAATATCTAAGGAGAGACAAAAGTCATCCTTTTCAAAGTTTGCACACTGCCTTTCTACGTAAATCTGCATCTACGCTTCAAGTCAAAAATAGTAACAGAAAGCCATTGGCGTAGATACGGGGATTACATATCCCCTTTCTAGAAATATGTAGTACGCCACTGGATATTTTTGAAAAATTATCAAACTGCTTAATTGCCTATGGAATTCTGAAGAAAAATGTGTTCTTGTAAAATTTTGATAGAACAAGCCGTTTCCGATTTATTCGTCAAGTTTGCCATCAATTACGCGAAAATCGACATCAAATATTGGAGGCAAACAAATCCATTTCCAGAAGATGTCAAAAGTGTATTGAAGCCGAAGGATGGCACTTTGAAAACTGTTTGTAAATACATATGTGAATTGCCTTCGTTCTATTTTTTGTCAATTTTTTATTAAATATCAATAAAACATAATTGAATCATGTTTGGAGGGCTATTATATCCTTTATTATGCCTGCACAAAAGTGTTTAACCGTAAATAAATCGGAAACGGTTTGTTCTATCAAAATTTTACAAGAACACATTTTTCTTCAGAATGCCATAGGCAATTAAGCATTTTAATAATTTTTCAAAAATATCCAGTGGCGTTCTACATATTTCTAGAAAGGGGATATGTAATCCCCGTATCTACGCCAATGGCTTTCTATTACTATTTTTGTCTTGAAGCGTAGATGCAGATTTACGTAGAAAGGCAGTGTGCAAAATTTGAAAAGGATGACTTTTGTCTCTCCTTAGATATTAAATTATAAAGCTTTTTTTAATGAAACTTCAACACCCTGTATCTAAGTTATGGTGCATTTTTCGAGGTATGTTTATTAAGAAAAGTCCCCTTATTTTGCGATTTTCTATCACCTCTCAAAATTAATGTACAAAAATCCGGACCACCCTGTATAGGTTGTATTTCTGTGCAAAATGTCTGTTATCTTATAACAGCTGGATATCGTTTAACGAGTTTATTCTGTTTTAGTTTAATACTTCTTGATTATTTCATATTTATTCATATTTAAGCTACCCCACCTATTCAAAATAATTTTACAACACTGTTAATATTTTATTATACTCTACTCATCATCTGACGAAGCCACTGTGTGGCGAAACAATTGTTATGTAGTTTATATATTTTGTGAAATATATATAAATATAAAAGATTTGTGGAAATCATAAAACAGTTGAGTTTTATTTCATTCATTATAAAGATATATGTATATTGGAACTCCTCAAGGTAGTGTTTTAGGGCCGCTAATATTTTTATTATATGTAAATGACCTCCCCTGCAGTGGCGGCTCGTCAGAGGTGGCAGGGTAGGCAGTGCCCACCCAGCCCATAGCCCACCCAAGCGTCCAACCGTAATAGGTTTCTTATAATTTTATTTGGCATATTTTTTTATAAAGAAAATATTGCTTGTAAATAGAAAATGATATAGAATTATTTAGGTGTGTTCTCAATAATAAAATAATCATATATATTTTATCTAGGAGTTTTCAATGCCCGCTACACAGTAATTATTATTTATTTTTATTATTGAGTTGAAATTCATTAATTAATTTCTATGGGAATTCGAATATCGAATATTATTCTTATATTCAAATTCCCATAGGAATTAATTAATGAATTTCAACTCAATAATAAAAATAAATAATAATTACTATGTATAATGGGCATGAATATGTATATCAATATCAATAAGACAAATAAGTTATATAATACAATAGTTGATTTTAATAATTGTAATTTTGATTTTTGATATACCTACCTACATTTATGTCATTTACAGTAACCAGTAACAAGATTAAGAAGAAACTATTCAATTTTGTTTAAAGCAATAATGCCTATAATCGAGCCTATAATTTATTAAAAATTACAAATTGTGTAGAATATAAGTAATTTAAATTTCATACCACGCATATTTTTATTAATTTTTATTTTATTTTAGCACTTTTAGATCTGAAATACATGTGAAATCGCGAAATCAAACTCAAGGTAGGCATTGCCCAAGAATAGATTATTCTTGGGCATTGCCTACCCTATCCCCTCCACCCATATGTTATGTTATGACATGTGACAACGTAGAAAGCACTCGCTGATTCCGATGTGTGGCGCGTGCGCTTAGCTTAGTTCAGCCACAGAGATTTGTTTTGTTTTGTTTTGTTAACGAGATCACTCTACTCTAGACCTTCCCACTGGTTCTTGCCGGACGCTATTTTGTTTAAATATTTTTTAACAAATAGCGACTAACATAGAGTGGAGTTTTAATTTTCATTAGTTTGTAGAAAATAGAGTTGAAAATGTTTAAAAAGTGCAGGGTGATTTTACATATATTTTTTTTAATTAAAAAAAGCATTTAATTAAATGCAATATTTGTGTCATTGTGTTCATTGACCAACGCTGATGCTTAAATATTAGAGTGTATGTACACTCGTAGGTACCTACAAATTAGTAGGTACAATTACCTACATCATTTCTATCTTAACCTAACACGGCGTTAGCGTGGTATGGTTTGTAGCGTTACAGAAACTTAAAGGGCTAGAAAAACACGTGACCTTGAACTTAAAATTTTCGCCGCCACTGATTCTTATACTTTATTAATAAATGTCCTTATACTTTATAATAAAGTAACCACATGAACATTTTATAATGGATAAAATACTAATGTAAAATTTATTAATATTGTTTTAAAAGAAATAATTTTTTTAGGGACACCAATGCCGCCAGTACCTGTCCGCTGCTGTTCCCGTCCAGACATGCCTAAGTAAGCAGAAGTAAGTAATTATTTGGATCATATTAAGGCTATGCAATGGGGAAGGGAACATGAGGAGAAGGGGATAATGGCAATAGAAAATGCATTAAATATAAAAGTTACTTGGGGAAAGTCCTGATGGCTTAAGTTGGAGAACATGCATTGGTGGAAGTAAAATCATTTTACTAAAATGTCCACATAAATATAGGGAATCTTCAATAATGGAGGCCATAAAATAAAGTAGGGATATAGCCGATATTGAAGGCATAGTAACAGTCAATAAAAACCATGAGTATTATTGTCAAATACAGGGCGAGTACTTGTCATTTAGTTGTGTGGAAAAGAAAGTTAATCAAAAAAAATTTCATAATAAAAAATTTTTGAAACTGTTTCTTTACTTGTCAAATTTTCAACTAGTTTCATCCTATTGTAATATATCAATAAAGTGAAAATTTGACAAGTAAAAAACAGCAAATTTTTTATTACAATTTTTTTTTTTATTAGAAATAGATTTTCACTATTAGATAGTTAGTTAAACTTAAATATATGTTTTTTGAGGAGTAAACTAATATTTTTTTATTTTTACATCTTTTGTATACCTACCTAGTTGTAATGCTATTGTACAACTATTTTTCTTGTAATAAAGATTTATGTAACCTGTTTCTGTTTTGTATTTCTATGTATAAAAAAAATAAAACTTAAATCATTATCACGTATATTTTTTATTCTATATGATATAAATAATTAATTAGTAACAGCTCTTTATTGGTAAAATACAGTGAGAGAGTACCAATTGGCCATCGACGGAAGTCGTTTAGCCAATGTTTTACAATAGTAAGTACATTTCATTATAAACATTTGATGGAAGATGTGTGATTTACAATATTAGTGAAAGAAAAAGATAAATATTTTCAAGTAAGAATATTTTGCCGATATACATCATTTATCAAAGTAACTACAACAAACTGTATGTTTGCAAGGCATAAAGACCACAGACAGTTCATTTCTAAACAAACTCTGCATAACAGTTTATTATCACAATTTTGTTCAATTTTAAATGGCGAGTCAAACAAAAATTATTTGAAGTTGACTTGTATATACGAAAGAGCGAGTTGTATTTATCAAGACAAATTTAAATAATAGGTACAATGTTTAATGGCATGCTATAATGTTTATTGAATAATAATGAATATAAATATATTATTAGACAAAAAGACGAAGTTGGGTAAACCGATCTCCCACTTCGCCTTAGGGTGGAATGTCGGTAATTCCACCCTAAGTAATAATTTAAAAGTATGTTTTTGAATAAACCAAACAATGATTGAAAGAGATATATTTGGGATGCCCGTATACATGTTTATTAATTTGTCATCGTGCTGTATATGTTCAAATGAAAATGAAATGGTCAATTTTATTGCAGTCCATGAACATATTTTTTTTTTTCTAAAAAATAAATTTTTGCCTCCTGTTGAGCACTTCCACTACCGCTTAGCGTAAGATCACCAACTCCTTTCTGTAACCTGGACAAACTGTGACTATCGCTATCTGATGCTTCTTGTCTCGATGATCTACGGCTATCTGTTGCATATCCTTGGAGCTCTGATGAACTGCGACTTTCTGAAGGTATCGCACTTTCCTTCTCAACAAGCCCTGCTGCATTAGATGTTGATGGAACATCCCATATAGTAATGGACGGGTCACTAGATGCTGGTGTAGATGGAAGTGCATGTGATTTTCTAAATAAAAATAATAGGATTTTTATTATTTTTGTATGTATGGCCAGCCCTAAACGAACTGGCGGGTATTTCCGGACATCCTGTATATGTAAAATGTAATAAAGCTATTACATGTACCGGTATTGAATAAAATCAACTAAAATTAAAAAGTGACTGGACACTACGTGTGCAACAAATTAAAATCAAAAGAAAATATGATAACGAAATATATTTAAATAATATAACGCCCTATGTATCAATATGTCTTAGAACTTATAATTGTGGTAAAATTAGATAAATAGAATAAATTAAAAAGTTAAGGACGCCGTTAGGCTGTCAGTTTCACACTATCGCAATCATGTGTACATTTTTAGATTAATCTGAATTTCACTTTTCTTACCTGTCCTTGAGTCCTTGAGTGGTATGGATGTGCAGTAGGTGACTATGAGTTGTGTGGATGCGCAGTATAGGTAGTTTTGAGGTGCGTGGATGCGCACTAGTTGCATATTTTTAATTACTAGATTTTTTCACTGTGTTAAATTAAGCAAGAACCCTTTCATTTCGGGTTAAAAGACTACTAACTAACTAACTAACTACTAGTTAGGCAAGAATTGATTTATTTGTTACAGGGTGTCCAGAAAATGTTGACATTTTCAGAAAACTTCGAAAGCTCATTATTAATTCAATTGGAACGCCCCATATATTTTTTACAGAATCTTATAGGCCTATTTATTCTCTAGAACTTTTGTTAAATATGTTCTATACCTATCAAGGGTTTAGGAAATATCTTTTTTGAAATTTTTGAAATCAAAATTTTTTTTTGACATTTTTGTATGATAAGTGTGCAAAGTTTTCAGTTTAATCTGACGTTTTGAAGTGGGTGAAAATCTCGTTGAAAGACTCCATTACAAACAAGCACACAAGTGAAGCTAATAATAAAAAATAAAAAAATAAAATAAAAATAAAAAAAAGCGCGTTAAAAATAAAATACAATTTATTCTGCCAACATAAAATACAACAGACCTACTACCTAATATTTTAAAATTACTAATTCTTATATATAACTTATGGAACTACAGAGATTTTTTAAAAAGGCTTACATATTGTTGATAACACATTGATTATTACAGTACACTTCGTTACGCTGCAGGTTTTCCACTCACCATCCTATTTCAAATCCTACTTACTTTAAACTGTCATAATCCACAACGTAACGAGGGTAATATTCACAGTCGGAATACTTAACATAAGTTCTTGCTTTAGTATCCAAAACGGTGTCGTAGCCGAAAGAGGGTAAAAATATCTCTCCCTCTACTCTCTGCACGTTCTGCACAAGAACGTCCATAACGAGCATTGATCTCGCTAGAGGCCGTTGTGGGTTGTTCTGACGAGAACGTTTGTTTGCTAAAGGGTAATTATTTAGTATACTACAAAATGCTTAAAATTTGCAAAAATTTCGGCAAATCCTTTAAATAGGGTCTTCTGAACACTAGTTCAGGAGACCCTATTTAAGGGGTTTGCTAAAATTTTTGCAAATTTTAAGCATTTTTGTAGTATACTAAATAATTACCTTATAAAAAAAATAAAAATAAACCACTACTGTTCTACAAATTTACAGACTACTACTACACTAAAATAAAATCTAAAAAATATGTAAATCACATTTTCTATGTTTGCTAGATTTGCATACATTTAACATAAATTCCAGAATAACCAGTATTCCTCATTGCGGCCCTGTGCATACACGCACCAACCGTTGAAGTTTATGGGGTGCATTGCACCCCATAAGCTGCTTGTTTGTTTTTTTTTATTTTATTATTCCGTTGATTTTTGAGGAAAAAAGAATATATTTTTCATTTCACAAATAATTTTTAATAAAATAATAAAAATAAAATAATAATAAATTTATTTATTTATGTCCTCTCTCCGAGTATCGTGGTCATTATTCCGAAAATTATCCTTGTGAAAGTCTATATTTTTTATAAATGGATTTTTCATAAAAATTCTAAAGTGTCAGGAGAATGCGTGACCTGCCTGCGGCGCTATTGGAGAGGCTTCTACCCCGGACACCCCCCGGAAGGCGCGTCCACAGGTCTTGCACCCCACGACATATTGAAAACCCGCCGCCCCTGCGTCTGCCCCCCTAGTTCAGATCCTGGGTACGCCCTTGCACCTAGGTGTTCCTTGGGTACCTATTTCGAGTAAAATTTTTTTCTGTATATCCTATAGGTAGGTACACGCAACACGCAACACACAGACCAAAGGCACAGAACAAATGTGACCACAAAACACCAAACCAATCTTTGTAAACACTTAGCATTAACTATTGTCAAATAAATCTACGAAGTACGAAATTTGCGGAAAGCACCTGCTACGAAAGAAAACTCGAAGCGCGCGATCGGCGATGAGCGCGATGGCGGTTGGCGATGTGCTCCTATTGGCTGACTGCCCCCTAACAACAGTCAGCCGAATTCACGACTTCCATTGGCTGTTGGCCTTTCAATAGTGGGTAGGCACAGAGAAAGTGAAATAAGGAACTCGGACTGTGGATTTCGGTGTTGCCAAGTTGTAAGTTAGATATTCTGTGCCAAGTTGGTGGGTTTGTCGCAATCATGGTGAATTATAAACGCGTTTGGAGAATTGATAGGTCGAAGTGAAAATCATGGTGAATTTATGCTTTTTCTGTTTTTAGACATTTGAATTTGTATATACAGGGTGTTTCAGTTTTTTCGTTTTCAAGATACAGGGTGTTGAACTTTTAAAAAAATTATTACTATTTATTCATTATCTCCTAAACATTTAAAGATTTTTTATTCAAATTTTGTACACTTTAGTCATAATAAAAGACCAATTTTTTGACGTTCCAAAAGTTTTTCTTACAAAAGCAGTGGCGTAGTTATGGGGCTCTGTCCGTATTTAAACCCCCTGAACTTCTACGCCAATGATCAGGAATTATATTTTTATACAAATTCTAAAACTTTGATGTATTTCCCATAAAAAAGTACTCCTGATAAAAGTCGCTAGGAGGCTTTCTGTTCGAGATATTTAGATTCTTACTAATCAGGGGTATATTAAGGAATTACATCTTGGTTGAAAATTACAGGATTAAGCCGATTAAGTAGGCGTTAAATCATTGACAGTTATTCACAACATAAACATAAAAAAAATGGATGGATATCATATTGAGCATTTATTGTAGATTATTAACTATTTATCATTTTAAATAAATATGTATTAAAATAATTCTTTAATTGTTTAGCAAATAGCCTGTCAATAGAAAGTGCATAGGATACCCCTGATTAGAAAGAATCTAAATATCTTGAATAGAAAGCCTCCCAATGAATTTCACCAGGAGTACTTCTTTTATAGGAAATACATCAAAGTCTTAAAATTTGTATAAAAATATAATTTCTGATCATTGGCCTAGAAGTTTAGGGGGTTCAAATGCGGACTGAACCCCATAACTGTGCCCTGCTTTTCTCTGAAAAACTTTTTGCAAGTCAAAAAATTGGTATTTCATTATGTCTAAAGTGTACAAAGTTTGAATAAAAAATCTTTATTTGTTTAGGAGATAATGAATAAAGAGTATAATCATTTTTTAAAAGTTTAACGCCCTGTATCTTGAAAACGAAACGTTTTAGAGAAAAATATTGTAGGAAAGACTCCTATTATTTTGACATGTTCTGTCGTTTACAGAAGTTATGAACGAAAAAACTGAAACACCCTGTATAAACACACATGCATGCGGCATATTTGTATGTAGCGGACGCAAAACATCATGACATTGCGATTAAGAGGTCTATTGCGAGTTAGAAGCCGGGGGCGATAGCCGGAGGCAGGTAAGATATGTGTGTTATTCCCCTGATAAAGGAATTTTTTTTTATTAGATTAAAGGAATTTATAACTACTGATAGAAACGTGTTTGGTATTCGATAAGGACCCACGCAAATTGACATATGAAACTAGCGCTTTGTTTTGCTTATTAATCAAACATAGCGTATGTAGGAGACGTGTTAGCAGTTTTAGTTGTAATACGTCTCTTACATTCGAATTGCACTTCGGATGTTCCCGATCGCAATGTCATGATGTTTTGCGTCCGCTACATACGAATATGCATGCGGGTGTCCCGTAATAAAGTGCAAACAATTTAATTAGAGATTCCTCGTCGAAAATTAAGGTGGGTACTTCATATGAAATTTTCCAAATTAAGCTTTCCCTGTTCGGCTACACCCCCTTAAAGGGGTGGGCTAAAAAATGGTTTTTAATTTCTATCTCAAAATAGCGTAATCGGAAAAAGATGAAATTTGGCACATCTTGGTTACTAATCAAAAGGCATCTAACGAAATCGTTTCATCCACCTAGCATGTACACAAAGGGATGAAATTAACTACCCTTCTTGAAATTTTGCAAATATCTTTCTGCCAGCTATTTTTTTTTCAATTAAAAAAAATAACTAAACATTATGATTCATTTAGAAACTTTTTTATCTCTTGAAAAAATTTCGTAAAATCGACCATTTTTGAGAAAAAAATTAAATTACATCTGCCAAAGTGATCAATCAAAAGCTATGAGTACGGTTATATTAGTGTAAAATAGTAAAAGTAGGCTGGTGTCAAATTATAAGCACCAAATGATCATGTCAGTACGTAATATTGTCAAATTATAATTTGACACCAGCCTACTTTTAGTATTTTACACTAATATAATCGTGCTCATCGCTTTTGATTGATCACTTAGGCAGATAATTTTTTTCTCAAAAATGGTCGATTTTACGAAATTATTTCAAGAAATAAAAAAGTTTTTAAATGAATCATAATGTTTAGTTATTTTTTTTAATTGGAAAAAAAAAAATAGCAGGCAGAAAGATATTTACAAAATTTCAAGAAGGGTAGTTAATTTCACCCCTTTGTGTGCATGCTAGATGGATGAAATTATTTCGTTAGATGCCTCTTGATTAGTAACCAAGATGTGCCAAATTTCATCTTTTTCCGATTACGCTATTTTGAGATAGAAATTAAAAACCATTTTTTAGCCCACCCCTTTAAGGGGGTGTAGCCGAACAGGGAAAGCTTATTTTGGAAAATTTTATATGAAGTACCCACCTTAATTTTCGACGAGGAATCTCCAGTTACATTTTTTGCACTTTATTACGGGACACCTTGTATACATATAGGTAATTGACGAATAACACTAATAAATATAGAAAGGGGTATCACTGAAGCGAACGTCAGCCTTGAACGTGTACATCCACTTGTGCGCGATTATAAGGGGGATGAGGAAGAGATAATGCTTATAATAAAACAAATTGTAAATGGCCATAATGTCTGAAAATAACGTGTCTCGTGATGTTAGCTCACCATGATGTGAATTACGGTATCTACTTATGGTTTTTGGGCTTTGATCCCTGACCTTCACCTGTCCCTTATATAGATAATCGAGAAGGTAAGTGCGAGGGCCATTTTTTTCAAACTCATTTTCCTCAAAAACCATAAAGGCTAGAAAAATAAAACCAACACCAATTTGGGGAATACTTCAGAGAATATTATATATTTTTTCCAGATGTTTGGCGTTTAAATACCGGTTATGACCAAACTGAAAACATTAATCTGAATTCTGAATAAGAAATTAAATTTAAGCAGCCCCGCAGCCCGCCTCTGGTCGTAGTTTATAGAGCACCGAACATAAAGTATAGAGGTTCGCCACATGTCATTGCTGTTGCCTTCTCATTCTTAGGAGCTCTCAACCACAGACTAAAACTAGTCTGTGTCTCAACTATCGGTTCTTCATTGTTTACGTTGGTGCCTCCTACTGATTTTCCCTGCGCCAACGGCCAATAGAAATCACGGATTTGACTCGGGATTGTTGCTGTGATGTCGTCAGCCAATAGGAGCATTTTGCGCGCTTTAGTTGTTTACGTTTGTTTAACGGATTCTATGCCTGTGTAGTGTGTGCAATTCACTGGTTCACAATTATTGGTGAGTAAAACAATAATCGTCCTTCATGTGTACAGGGTGTCCTTTAACTTCAGCCCGGGCTTTTATTTTCAACGGACAACGGATGTCGCGGCACTCTTTATACCTATATTTGTTTCAAGAATATTCAATTTCTGCTGATAGTTTATTGTCAAATTATAGGTACCTAAGCAAGCAAAAGGCTGATACCTATTTCTAACTTATACAGGGTGCCTCACTGGGAACTGAATCGATCGATATAGGGAAAAGTACGAAATAGAAAATTTTGAAAATTTAAAAAACAGGCTAGGACAATTCCCATTATCTATTTAAAAGCTTTCCTTTTCGTTAATGAAAATTATTAAACAGAAATATATAATAGTCCGTTATATTTTTCAGAACAATGCAACTGGAAGTGATGCAACATCATCTGCCACAAGACTGGTGCCCGATGGACCTAAAGACCGAGTGTTACAAAATTGTTCCGGTGCCACACTCAGAATGCATGGTAGTTATTAATGTTATTATAGTTCAATTACTGGAATATACAAGTTACAGAATCCGTATTTACATACCAGATATTCAATGACAATCTCAAAATACAAGCAACGAGGACCTTATAGAATATTATCCCTCTATCACGACAGTGCGAGGGAGTACGTCGAGTCTATTGCGACGTACAATCTAGACTGGCGCTTTGGATCTAGATTTAAGTACGGACCTGGAGTGTACTTTTCTATATTACCTCGTTTAGCCAACAAACATTCCTCTAGGAACAACTCGTCGTCATTGAGGTCCATGTTCATTGAAAGATGTTTAGTGCAAAACGTGCAGACAGTTGATGGAAATATTTTATTACCTGATTTTGGTTATGATACCGTTTTAGCTCATAAAGCAGAAAACTTACGTTAAGTACTACGACTGTGAATATTACCCACGTTACATTGTCGACTATGTTAGTGTACGGTAAAGTACTTAGTACATACTTACTTTAAATACTTGTGGCACGTGTCTTTTTGCGTGCCCAATGAGATATTTTTTATTCGATAAAAACATGTTTATTTTGCTTTGAATGACATTTTTTTACCCTGTAATTAGTGTATTTTAATTTTTTATTTTCCAGTTCTGATATTCCATCATTTGGGTGTCATTGGCAATATTGACAAAGTGGTCACCCTGCATACAGTGAGGTCGAAAAATAAAGAACAAATTCCATGATCCCTAAAAATAAAAAAAAAATATGTACAGGCAGTGACATATGGAACTATAAAGACGGTTAACCGTACGAAAAGTGTTGAAGCAACATTTCAAGTTAGGCAACCAAATATACAAGCAAAATTTATATCAAGGAAGTGATGGTACCTTTGGGCGCATTACTGTACTAAAGGAAATTTAGTACATGACATTGGTTTGCTACTGAACTATACAGAAACCTAAGTAGATTTGACGATTTGAAAATAGCACTGCAATAAGCCATAATATGGCATAATGAACATAGATGTGACGTTAAATTGTCTGAATTGTCTCTATATAAAAAAGGCCATAAAAATCGGCCATAAATTAAACCGCTCCGTCGTAAAGCTGCTTCGGTAGGAGTGAGTCGGGTAACTAATTTAAAATAATTTGAAAATATAATGCTGATATAATTGAAACAGTAGTGTTTCCGTTAATTTTTATTTTTTAATCATGCCAGAACAAATTTTACATGAGAATAATGATGTTCTATGGTATTAAGTAATACATTATATTATTTATATTTATTATTTAATAGCTGTAGAAAAATAAAGTATGTCCCGCTCTCCCGTCAATGCGTAAACGGCAAAGCTTTTGAGGTTTTTTGTGCACTAGAAAATAGAAATATGTAGTTTACTTCATCTTACCTTATGTTACGTTATCTTAATCTAATTTAGTCACTGATAATACGTTTATATCCATATTCGTGGGTGAATAGGCAATGCGCAAAGCAAACTTGCGGAAAAAAATTTACCTTACCACAAATAATATTTTCTTATTAAAGAACATAAAAATGTTGGGTTGTCTGACATGAAATCAAATCAATATTATTTTCGTTCGAATAAATATTAATGTTGATATTTTCTGAAAAAGTACATTGAAATATGTAATGGGGTTATTTCACAATTTATATTTATGTTAAATGTACAATCAGGAACACTTAAAAATACTGTATATTTGGAAAAAAAGTATTTTTTTTGCGCCTACGTATTTTTAAACTCGGTTTGTAATTTGAAAATATTAAGTTCCCGCCAACAGTCGTGACGTAAATGTTTACGCATGCGTAGATGAAATATCTCAAGAAAACTAACCTCACATTTTTCACGCTCTTAAACTCGACACTGAAATAGTCCATATTTTTCGCAAAGAATTCCTGAATCATAACGTAGTTCACTTCAGGTAAATTTTCACTGCTAGCTTTAACGAAATTAGGCTCCATAATAGTAAAAAATGATGAACTAACACAAACTAAAGCAAACTGTCAAAAGTGTCAAATGCTACTGGACTCTTAACAAAAACAAATCTTCCTAGATTTAGTTCTAAACCGTGACGTCAGAAGTTAATAAAATTTGAAATTATTGACGATACTTTTTATTGATTTATGAATAATTAACAAATAATAAAGACATGGTATTTACCAATACATTATTCTTGCATATTCTACTATCCAAATTGATAGGTATTTTTAAGTTTTTCTTTAACATGAAATAACCCTATTGATACAGGATATTATACAGGGTGTGTCAACAAGATCACCTCGGTTGATATCTCGTTTAATAGGTATTTATTATCTATATCGAAAAAATTTTTAAACAGAAATTGTAGGAGAACAAGAAGACCATAATATTGTAAAATAATTTCCAATCATATAGGGTGTTTGATATTCGAGTGACATATCAAATTTATATTTCTTTAAACGGGACACCCTGGGTATATATTTGTAAACTTTCTTATTTTCTTTTTAATTGCCTTTTTCGAGTATATCTACTGTTTGAAATTTCATTGCGACGTTGTCGAATTATTCATCTGTTTTTCAAACAAAATGTTACTTGATGACCTCACTAATAAAATTTGCAATAGATTGTCCCCACATTAAACAACTTTTTTTTGTAAATGTACCAGCTTCTATTAGATACCTATAATAAAGTTGCAATTATTTGTACAGGGTGTTTATTGCAATGATGTAAATATGATATCGATCATAACTTAATTTTTTTAATTGGAACTCCCCGCCCCGTATATTTTTACATATTTGGATAGCATCTTTATCGCTCTATAATTTTTATTAACCTATATCTAAAATCAACCATTTCCAGTAAAATTGTATATGTTAATGAAAACATCACGTAGGTAATTTCTAGAAATTCTGAGTATAGTCAAATGCAAGGATATAGGTAAGTAACAATTCATTACAATCGCATGCCGCCTGCCCTTGTCGGAATATTTGTAAAGTCTGTGTCATATATATACAGCACATAAAAAGAGCCGGCTTGTTTGAAGTTTTTATGGGCATCAAACAAGCCGCTGATTTTTTATGTGTCTTACAAATCTGAAGTCGACCATAATATATTTTTATAGTTGGCGAAAACCACATAAAAATTCAAAGGTGCCGAATTGTTTCTTATATTTTCAATCTTACTACATGCGAGTACCTATATTTAAATAAAAAATATGCAGATAAGTGGATTGGTAGTGGTTAGCGAATTCATTGGCCACCTAGGTCATCAGACCCCAGACCTAACAAACTTTGATTATTTTATGTAAGGTTATGTACAAGAAATTGACAATATAATACTTCCCCAATTACAGCTGAAGATATAAAGGAGAGAATTAGAGTTGAATTTCAAGAAATTAATGCCGATAAGTAATGTTAGCCAGTCTTTTTTGAATCGGTGAAGATTGTGTATAAGGAGATGGGGCGACTAGTGTCTCTATCACAGTAAAAGATTAATATGTAAACTAATATTTTAACACAAAAAGCCCAAAAGGGTAAAATCACAGCAACACCAAAACTCGTAGAAATTATAGAGAAGTTAGAGAGCCATAAGTACAGTGCACGCCAAGCGACTACGAACATGGTACTTCGAAATTAGTAATTAGTTGGCAAACGCACCTCGATCGAGCCCCTCGTCCTTTGTACCGTTGTGCGTGCAATCGGTTCAATCCGATATACGATTATCACCCATAACGAGGACACTCGATCGAGTTCGGCTGCCAGTTCATTTCCCGTCCCGTGTTCGTAGTCGGGCGGCGCGCACTGTATTATTTTTTATTTTACATATTTTATTAATTGCTTAATAACACATAGCATTTATTAGCATTGAGATATCACGACTGTGCTCATATATTATAGTAGTTAAAACATGACACGAATAGGTAACGAAATATCGGCAATTTTTCGCGCAAACTGTTTTAAACTATAACTCGCAAGTTTGGAAATCTACAAAAGACATGTATATATTAATAAAATGAAAAAAATATTGGGTAGATATGCCCCATAATTTAAAAATTGTAGCTAGAATTTTAGTTCAATTCATTTTATTTTTGTTCCAATATTTAGAGCAACTTTTCTTACGTTACAGATATTTTACTATTTTTATTTTTAGCGGCGTGACATCTATAGTTTAGTAGAATAATTAATGTGGTTAGATGCACATGTCGGTAGTCCAGCTACAGTTTTTCAATCTACCATCGTTCAATGTGATCCTATATATGAACAATTATTATCAATAGGTCTGTTCCAACACTGCCGAAAACCGTTCAAGGAACGGTCCCGGTCATGCGCATATGACCAAAAACAGACCAATTGGACCGTTTTTGGTCATATGCGCATGACCGGGACCGTTCCTTGAACGGTTTTCGGCGGTGTTGGAACAGACCTATATAGTTCGTCTGTGCAATACTCGTGTCGCTACTAGTAAAACTGTTTTGTCGCCATCTAGGTATATCCAACAATTTTGCGGCTACATCAAAGATATTACGTTCATTATCTTTGTAGTTCCATATATCGCTGGTACAGGGTTATCCAACGAAAAGGCCCACCCCTATATTTTGTTTATTTTTCGAGTTAGGAAAAAATGTTTCAAATAAAAGTTGTAGTGAATCAAATGCACTCATTTAAAACCCCTGCAAAGAATATACCGGGTGTTCCATAAAAGCGGGACAAACCTAACTTACATTTTCTTAAATGGAACACCCTATATTTTTTTACATTTTTCAAATCTGTGTTTTTTTGTGATTTCAAATTGTATATATATGTTGCATCTTATCTTTTTCTGTTTTTTATTTATTGCAAATTTCGTGAACAATATTATTTATACCACCAGCATCCGCATGCGTATCAATCAGGTTAGCCATGGATGAAAAGTTTGCTTTTTGAATTTATTCAATTATTCTATAAGGCATAAGTGTCAAATTAATTGTTTTTCATTCATGGCTAAACTGATTGATAACCATGCAGATTGCAGATGCTGCTGGTATAAATAATATTGTTCACGAAATTTGCAATAAATAAAAAACAGTAAAAGATAAGATGCAACATATACTTATATACAATTTGAAATCACAAAAAAACACAGATTTGAAAAATGTAAAAAAATATAGGGTGTTCCATTTAAAAAAATGTAAGTTAGGTTTGTCCCGCTTTTATGGAACACCCTGTATATTCTTTGCAGGGGTTTTAAACGAGTTCATTTGATTCACTACAACTTTTATTTGAAACATTTTTTCCTAACTCGAAAAATAAACAAAATATAGGGGTGGGCCTTTTCGTTGGATAACCCTGTACAAGTTAACTATGCTTATAGATAGACAATACCTAATACAGGAGCAAGTGCCGTTTTTTTTTAAATGGCTATGTATGTATCAATATATTTGTGAAGCCTCTTTCAGGACTACTTTCACTCCTATATTAGGTATCATTGACTATTTCCCCTTAATGTAATGAATTTTTTTGGTGAAATAATATGCCATCTGCAGATGCATATTGAAAAAATCACTGCAGCCACAATTATGAGATTATAAGAGAAAAATTGGTGAATTTGTACTAGTTACGAGACATCTAATTAATGTTTTTGAATCATTTTCGCTGTCGAAAAATAATTTTTTAATTTGGAACTTTTTGAATTGAACTTTCTCATTTTTTCAAATGGAACACCCTGTTTATTTTTCGACGATGTGATGTAGAAGTGAAAAACGAACATTTTTTGTGTGTACAGGGTGAGTCAAATTTGATGCTCACCATTGGGAACTCGGAATCGGTAAGGAATAGAGAGTTGGTTAAATGGGGGCAATTTTATATCCACTAATGCAATAATATACCGGGATGAAATCAAGAATATCTTGTTTGGTTTTTATGAGATATTTGAAAAATAAACAGAATTTTGAGTTTTCGTTTTTGATTTTTTCTGCGTTTGTTTGAAGAGATATAAAAACAGAAAGAACTTCTTAATTGCAATTTTTCCAGCTCTACAGCATAGAGTTAAAATATTTTAAACAGAACGTTTCACCAGTCGGGGGGGGGCACCCTCAATTGTTTTTTCAAATACGGATCTGGCATTGTTTTTCCTAAATTCATAAATATTTTTCATCCTGATTCCAAAGATAAGTGACACTCGTTGATTTGAACATTTTCAGTTTTAAAACAAACAGGTAAAAAACAGGCTGTAATGGATTTATTCACTTGAAAAGACTTAATTTACGTTTTGGAACTGAAAATATTGTTCAAATTAACGAGCGTCATATATCGTTGGAATCAGGATGAAAAATACCAGTGAATTAGGGGAAAACAATATCAGGTCCATATTTGAAAAAACAAAGTTGAGGGTGGTCCCGATCTGACGAAACGTTCTATTCAAAATATTATAATTCTATGTTGTAGTGCTGGAAAAGTTGCAACGACGTGATCTCAACGGTGAGCATCAAATTTGACTCCCTGCAAGAAGCTCACTCGATTTTCTGGCTTTATTATTGGGCTAAAATAAAAAACCAAACTCAATTCTCATGAATTTTTTTATGAGAAATCCGATTATGAGGTCGAATAAGCAATAGAACCCGTAATAAGTATACGAGGTATGACAAAAACAATTTGGGAAATTTTTTTTCACCCTGTATATTATTACGGAAATCGATAGGGTATATGATTGCGTCCAAACCACGAAACTTTAATCAATCATATTTAAAATTTTCACCTCCATGTACAGGGTGATCATTTGAAAATTCTACTTTTTAAACCCTTTTACTTCGCTTAAAAATATAGCTACAAGAAAAAATAAAAAATAGATCTGTTGCATATTTTACCAAGTTTTTGTATATGTTATGAGTCTGCATCTATATCTTAATGAATATACAGGGAGCGCCACATAGTCACATTTTTTTTTAACGGCACACCTTTTATATTTTTAGATATTTGGATAGCCCTTTTCATCCCCTTTATAAATATATATAATTGTTGTAACTTGGTTATTCCAATAAATAATTCTTTTTAAAGTTTGGGTGGCAACCAAATTATTTTTTTTTGACAATTTTTTTTTAGACATAAAAAAATTAAACCTTTGTTTAGAAAATAATGGTGGAATTTTTGAAAACATGTTATAATTTTTACTTTTTGTATGTTGCTATTTTTATTAAAAAATTGTTTAAAATGAAAATGTAAACTTGTTTTTCTTGGATTTATAGGTGTATTTATTTTAATAACTCAGTTATTTGAGGATGAAATATAATACAATGATATATTATATTTATAAAGGGGATGAAAAAGGCTACCTATCCAAATATCTAAAAATATACAGGGTGTTACGCCGCGTCTAAAAGAATATGACCATGTGGCGCTCCCTGTATATTCATTAAGATAGATGCAGACTCATAACATACAAAAACTTGGTAAAATATGCTACAGATCTATTTTTTATTTTTTTTTCTATCTATACAGGGTGATTCATTAGTAAGTGCACATACTTTTACCTGCATAGTGCATAATATGTAGGTTACTTGGGCGATTCCATATCACCTATGGTTAGTGGGTCAATATTCGTTAATTACCAAGATACAGGGCGTTTTATTGATTTTGCGTATTTTTGTCTTGGACCATAACTTTTAGAATCACTAGGTATAATAAAGTAAAATTTGGTATGCATGTTTTACTCAATCAGCCATGTCGATTTCTCAATTTGGCAGAATCAAAATACAGGACCGGACAAAAAAAATAGCCGAACTGTTAAATCTCAAAAACAACACCCTGTATCGACAGTTTTAAAAATATGTTTTAAGATTCGGAAAGAGCATAGAAACCTAAGGCAAATAAAGTACATTTTCAAATTGCGCTTCTCTTTTTTCTATTTATTTTCTTTTATAAAAGGAAATGTAGGATCGCTGTTTCCGTTGTATGTGGAAACATGGATATCCACCGATTCCCTTTATCGAAACTTGTAATGCCTGGGTGGCCTGAAGATTTTCTTAGGTCAGGCTGTGTAATTTAAAACACTTGATGGTTGACTGTTAAACAATTTATTACTTGTGATATAATTATAAGTAACAAACACAACAGGAATAATCGTTGCACACATGAGCTAAGAATAATGTAAACTAATAATGCTAATAACATACAAAGACAAAAGACAACCGTTCTCTATAACGCACAAAAACAAGAGTGTTCGGCCTCGGCGCGGCTCTCGCTGGTGTAGCGTAGCCGTTGTTGCCTTGCATAGCGGCGTTGCCACTGTGAGAATATAAGCAAATGTTCTACTGAAAAACTAAATTATATTTATAATATTAAGAATAAATTGAGGTGGGCGTCAACAGGAAATTTTACACTCTCTCAAGCGGAGGTGTGTGTAAGCAAAGCGGATGCAAAACTAACTACAAGCGGCAGGTTCTAGTTTTTAAGAAACTAAACGACTAGCAGAGTTATGGAAAGTACTAAAGCGGGTAAACGGATGTGCAATTACGGTATTAATCTAAAATTAATCGGATGCAGGTATCTAACAAGCGGTAGCAGTAGTAAGCAAATGGCAGGATGGTTAAAAAAGCGGTGACGGAATTAAGCAAGACTTGAAGTAAGCTTTGGAATAATTACGGTACGTGTTTTCAAAACTACCTTTGATAACAATGAATGAATTTTATTTCAAAACGGTGAACGTGTGGTTTGAAAGGTGATAGTACAGTAAAAGAAACGGCAGTAAAAACTTCCAGCGGTAACAAAAGAAATTACCACAAAAAAACCTAATCAGTAGTATCGTGCTAGCAAGTCGGATTTTCAGACTAAATATTTAATGTAAATAATTCTACAAGTAATAGTAGGTTTTGGGGTTTTTACCACAAACTCTTATTCTGAGTAGTTACGAACAGATCTGATTAATAAAACACAACTGTATTGGCACCCCAAGACGAAACCTCTGAACCTGAGGGGAAGATTGTGTTAACCCTTGCAATATCAGTTGTTGGCAAGTTCGCTCTCTCAACGGATAAATGCGTTGGTATTTACACACCTCCTTCGTCTCGTATTCTATCGGGCCACCATACAGACAGACGGACTACTAAATTTATTTAATTAAATAAATTTCGGAAATGACTAGCTCTAATACCTTCTATCACGCTTCAAAACCAATAAAATATTTTATTCATCACTTAAACTTAAAACACGCAAATCTACAGCTGTTACAATGCACAGTGATTTATTATAAATCAATTGTAACGCACGGACTGAATTTATAATTAATTCTTTCTAATAATTGACTATAAATTTATCTATCAAAATATTGAAATAATTCGCAAATTATTTCTAAGTCGAAAAGCAAATAATTAACGCGGTTTTATCTTTTAACTTCAAGTACCGTAAATATGCCGAGTGCTTAATATTTACCTAAACAGGACTGGAATGTTTCGATCGTCGATATAGACTGATTTTTCAAATCAATTCCCGGATCCTACTAATTAAATATCGGTGCGGATGCAGCGCTTCGCTTCTCGCGCTGATAACGTGAACACGTATGTTTCTTGTGGCTATCTAGTTAAGTCGCGCTCTGGCTCATTTATTTATCAATCCCGAACGGAAATTATTATTAACAATTCTAGTTCGGACTCCTGTATCGGCGGAATAGCTTCTACTCATTTTTCTGAGTATTACAGTGAAAGAAACGGAATTAATAACGTACAGATTACTTAAATAGAAAAATAAATAAGTTTATTTATTTATAACACGTTTAAATAAATTGAACAACTGTACACAGACCGGTTTTATAAGACAGGTGATTACCTGAATACTTACTGAAATTTCTCTACCCCTTTATACAGGATGTACCCGAATTTAACTATAAATAAACAATAAATAAATTTATTAACTGCAAATTAACAGAACGCGGAATTCTAGGTTCAATAATTCGTATATTTTTACTAAGCCGGTTATACAGGGTGAACTCAAAAATAAAAGCGGATAAAATGATTATAGTAACAAGTAAATTATTCAACTACCAGCTGAATCTCTAGGCTTAAAAATTTGCTTTGTTACACTATGATCGATAATATCGATTCAAATGATTTCGATACTTCAGACACCGACAGAGACCACCTTGACAATCAATCTATGATTAATAATTTTGATTCAAACGAAGATCATATTTCTGACACTGACGAACAACCTGTGACTAATACCTAATACTGACGAAAACAAGGAGCTAACAGTTACCCAACCTGATTCGGACAATATAACAGTACATACATACAACTAGTGAAGACCCAATTCAAACAATACAAATATCAGAAAAAGCTATCAATTACTATGATAATCAAATTTTCATTAATGAACTTGACCTAGATATGACAGACAGATTTTCTATAGGTACTCGAGAGTTTCCCCGACAGACAAAGATGGCAATGTTACTTTAAACGACAACAAATACAAGACAACAGTTTATTGACCTATTAAAAAGTTACTTTAATAATCGAAAATAAAAAATTTCTTATTTTAATAGATTCGTTTTCAAAATACGCGCAAGCTTATCCCCTAACTGGTACTCAAGCCGTTAATGTAGTACAATGTTTAGTTACGTTTATGAGCCATCATGGTTTGCCAAAATTAATCATTACAGATAATGGCACCGAATTTAAAAATGAGATAATAGCGGACGTTACAAATTTACACGGAATAAAAACTCATTATACTACACCCCTACACCCATGCAAATAGTAACGGAACAGTCGAACGATTTAATTCCAATTCCACCTTACTCGAACACGTAAGAATAATAAAAGCAGAATCAAATAAAATACCCTTGTGTGACATCATACCATACGCCACACTAGGTTATAACAATTTTATTCACCCTGTGACTAAAATGAAACCTCTAGAAATAATAACAGGACATTTAGAAGTAAATGATCCATTTACTTAATGTAAAGTTAAATAAAGATTTCATGACAGATTATATTTTACAACATAAGAAATAATTAAATTTAATGCATGAACAAATCCATGAACAGATTAACATAACTAACAAACAAAGAATTAACGAAAAACGCGACTTAACTAAAGAAGAACCCCCTGGCATAGAAGTCACAACAAACCTTATTTTTGTGAAGAAGTGCCAACGCAATAAAACAGCCCCACGTTATAAAAAAAAGACATTGCACTATTTGAGGGAACATATCTTTTTAACGTTATTCTTGAATTTGACACTTATTTATTTATAAAACGAAATTGGTTGCAATTAGCCATACGGAAGTATTTACAAAATATGTTCGTTTCTCATTTCTACATCACATCGTTGAAAAATATACAGGGTGTGAGTAAATTCAATTTAAAAAGTTTCTAATTGAAAAATAATTTTTGGCCACCCTGTAAGTACAGTTTTAGGAAATGAAAATGATTCAAAAACATTAATTAGATGTCTCGTAACTGGTATTCACACAAGTTTTTAAACTAAATTAAAACCCATAATTGTGACTGTGGTGATTTCTTTAATATCCATCTGCAGATTGCATTATTTCAACAAAAAAAATTCATTACAACCAAGTGGTTGGGAGATATTCAATGCTAATGCTAACATAGGAATGAATAGAGCCTAGAAAGAGGCTTCAAAAAATGTAGGTACTGATACCTACATAGCATTCCATTTAAAAAAAGGCACTTGGTCCTGTAATTTTGTCTTGGCTCGCCCTGTATGTTCGAAAATAATTTCCAGTTATAGACTTTTTTATCTACTTTACTTGCAATTTTTAGAAAATTAATTTTTTTGCCCCACCCTGTATAGTTTGCAATTACTTAAATAAATCAATAAATGATATTTACCCATCATAATCGCTCTGCTCTGATTTGATATCGGGGATATCACAATCGTTTTGTTCCGACGTGATATCATCCTCTTCCGTCTTAATAATCACCTCTGTGTTACGTATTTCATTTTCATATTTTATTTCGGCTTCAGCCATCGTGGTACGTTCGTTCTTCTTGCCCTTGATTGGATCCATTTTATAATTTACCTACACCAAACGACTTAATTTCCGCCGATTTGATTATCGGACCAAACGTAAACTGTTGCACTCTCTTCAATTCCACTTGGCCTTTATAGTCCGTTCCCTCTAATTAATTCAACATATTTACGTATCTTCTCCTCCACTTCCAAACACTTCAAAATAACACTCAAAGCACCTTCCCAAGCACCCAAGGCAAGTTTCACACATTACAAGTTCTTCGGTGTTTTTTAAATTCTGAAACTAGAATATTATAAGCTGCATAGAATTTGGAAACTTTTGATAGGTAGGTACCCCATAGTCGAGCCCTAACCGGTTGCCCGTCATTATAACTTTCATGCCAAAAATGTGACTCGTAAGGAAAGCGAGAAAACACCCGGCACTAGCTTCAAAAATTGAAGCGAGAAGACAGCCAAAACCAGTTGATTTTAGAAAAGTTTGACAACGGTTCGAGGCAGATTGTAATCCCACGTTAAGTACCACAAAGAGACATCGTTTGTCAAAAGATGAGACACATAATGAATTTTCGAACCAGTTAATGATTACAAACGTAAATTTATTTAACTAAAATTGCCTACAAAACAAATAAACTCAACAACAACGTGCAAACTAAAATCACTTACCGTCCGCGGAATATATTGCTCCAGCAAAGACTTGTTTTACTTTGAAACCTGTAATGATATGATGAGATCTTCTCTTCCACGAGTCTTTGTACAAAACCTGCATTTTATTTTCGTTCCGTTGTCATCCGTATAATTGGACAATACTTGCAGGCAATTAGATTAGCACATTCAATACACATCACGTTTTCCTTAGATATTTTTGGATTCTGAAATATTAGGAAATTAACTAAATATGCACGTCTACACATATAGGTATTGATATGGTTTCAAACACCATGCGTACAATCAACGTGGATACATCATCATCGTTTCTCAAATCTACGATATGATATTTATACTTCTGTTTGTAAGAGTATCAGTAGGTACCGATCATTTTGTTCTTTACTTTTTTTGTAATTATATTTTATATTGTATTTTGACAAGAATTCTTAAACATTTTGTATACTCTACTCTACTGAAATAATAAATTCTATCTATCTATCTAGATGTATTAAAGTTTCTGTTCGGTTTTTCAACTCACCAATTTTAAGGATTTCAACAAAGATTCTTCTACTGGTCGACAATTATTATCACCAATTATTGTTTGAAGGCAAAGTCGGCAAATCATTTCTTTCATACTAACCAAAAGAATATTTAGATTTAAAACAACATCTTGTATTTATTAATTTCTGCAGTGTTTTATATTATGTTTATACGATTTATATCCAACAACGATAGAGAATAAGTGACGATGAAGTAAAATACATAAAACAACCACACTTGCTACAACCTTCTGCGAGTTCTGTGTATTGATCTGAAGTTAGCAACAGAGCCGTTTGAACTACGAGAATACAAACCTACCACACACATGTCAATCATCTGTTGAACGAATCGTTTGTAAATACTTTCTCTCTAGTTTTGGTGATGAATATGGGGCGACAGGGAGGCGTAAAAGACGATTTTCGAGTTTAATCAGCGCAGGTGCATCGTTTTCTGGAATTAGTTCAAATGAATCGTAGGTTAGCTACTAGAGTTCATTGGCGCCATAAAAATATTTCCCTAGAGGGGTCGGAAATCTAAAATGAGTCCTGATGAATCGTAGGTTAGCCAATGGAGTGCACTGGCGCCGTAGAAATACTTTTTCAGAGGAGAATATTTTAATTTATAAATAAAAGCAAAGCAGATGCGATGATTCCGCTTAATATTTTAACAAGGTATTCACAAATAGCCGGACGCTGTCAGCGACCCTCATGGCCTAGTTGGTTAAAGCGTTGGGCTTCCACGCAGAAAGCCCCGGTACAAATCCCGCGTGTTCCTTAGGTTTTTTCATTGCTGATTTCGTTTGGTTACAATCAAACAATGCATCAACATGAAATTAATTGATTATGAGGCTAATTAAAACGCAAAAGGTCGAATTTAGTACGTTAGTTCCCTTATTAAGGGGCAAGTGAACATATTAGTTGGATCGGTAATCCCTGTGTGCAAAGCAGGTTGTTCAATCGATGATGTGTGTTTACGGCGTACATTCATTCGTCTTAAGCGTTGGAGCCGGAATAATCATGTCACAACTTAAGGATAACCTCGAGGATCTATACCCGGTCGATCCGCATGCACTAGTTCGAATTGTACTTACATGAGGTACCTTACTTAGGGAGAAGTAAACATGAGGATGTAGAAATGTAATCCCGGTGTGCAAAGCTGGTCGTTCTACGGAGGATTCAGGTTTACGAATAGTAATACAGTCGACTGGAGCATTGGGGATCCCGTCAGTGAAAGGTCAGCGCTTGGAGGGCCACCTATTTTTACATCCTTTTACAGACATTTATTTACTTATAAATGACGATATAAAAATATTTTGAAAACGGTCATATTTCGGTATAGGAATAGCTGATATTAGGTACTCGAAAGAGAATTGAATTCTGCTACATAAGAGATAAAAATATACAGGGTGTACCGTAGTTTAAGCAAATAAAAAAAATTGAATAAGATAAAATAGTAAAAATAAATTTTACTACATATTTATGTCAAAGTTTTTAGTCTTAATCCTCTAATGTCTTAAAGAGACATAAATACTCTTTTCAGAGCTTATTTGCAAACTATCTACATTTAACTGATGAAAACCAGTATAGGTACTACGAATGTAGAAAGCAAATAATTTAATATTGCAATAAGCATCTCACCGACTTTCGCATTTGATCGGTATGTGATAGAAAAAATACAACAAAAACGCCACAGCGGATGAACGTTGTGAACGAGGCTCGTCCCGGGCTAGAGTGCAGTTTTTTTTAACCTAAAATTGCATATTTAGGATATGAAATAGACAAATTTGGACTTCATACTTTAGAATCAAAAATTTTAGCTATAAAAAATGCACCGGTACCAACAAATATAACACAGTTAAAGTCGTTTATTGGATTAATAAATTATTATGGAAAATTTATACCAAATTTATCAACAATTTTGTATCCACTGTATTGTTTACTTCTTAACGCTAATACAACTTGGATTTGGTCATCTAGTTGTGATGAGGCTTTCAATAAAGTTAAACAAATTCTAACAAAACTTGAAAATAATTAGAGACAAATTAATAAACGACAATAATTTGGCAAACAGGACTAGACTGAGAGTAAATAGTATAATGGAACTGTTAACGGTATCAATAAAAACAACCCATTTCCAATTAAAAAATGATTTTTATCAAGAAGATTTCAGGATGGCAATGGGTTGTTCCCCTTTGTCACCAATACTAAGTAATATATTTATGGAGGATTTTGAAAACAGATATGTTGAAAATAAAATTCATAAACTGGTAACTTGGTGGAGATATATGTTGATGATATGCAATTGCAATTTGGCCTCATGGAATAAATTTATTAAACAATTTTTTGGAAAATATTAATAATAAAGAACCATCTATCAAATTCATTCTAGAAATAGAAAATAACAATGAATTACCATTTTTAGATGTTTTAATTAAAAAAGTCAATAATAATAATTTTCAAACTAGCGTTTACCGAAAAAGGACTCACATACTAACAGATATTTAAATTTTAACTCAAACCAGTCTTTTGACGTTAAAAGAGGTGTTATAAAATGTTTGTATGATAGGGCAAAAATAATTTCTTCTAATGATGAAATATTCAAACATGAAAGGCAATTTGTCGGGGAAATTTTAATTAATAATGAATACCCGAAAGAATTTGTTGATAAGACTTTCATGAACATTGAAAATAGAGTTAACAATCTGGTGCAACCAAAACCAGAATATCATTATTCGACATTAATTCCATATATAAAAGGTTTATCTGAGAAATTACGTCGTGTCGGTACAAAATTTGGCGTTAGGACAATTTTTCAAACAAATGATACTTTAAGATCCATATTAACAAAAACGAAACCATTAAATCCTGAACAAAATTCAAAAAATTGTATATACAGTATCCCGTGCGAGTGTAATAAACATTATGTGGGTGAATCATATATCTAGACCACTTAATGTACGATTGGGCGAGCGAGCACAAAAGTTATATTAGAAAAGGTGATATTGAAAAATCTAAAATTTGTGAACATGCTTGGGAAAACGATCACAGGATAAAATGGGATTCAGCCAAAATTTTGACCAAAGAAGCAGACAACAAAAAAAGAGAAATCAAAGAATCTGCAATAATTTTACTTAATGAAGATAAATGCGTGTAACAAATTGTTCGGTAGAATTTTGTTCAACTTGGTTGAGAGAAGAACTCAATAAAATTAATATTATTTAGTATATTTTTCAACATTTCTATGGTAAGTATCTATGGAAATGATATAAACAAACAATTTTTATTTTATGCCCTGTTATTCTACACGTTACATAAAAATCTAAAGCCTAAACTTTGAAAAAGGAAACGGATATGCCTAGTTTCCGAAACGTCAGCGCAGTATTTTTGTATTAATTTAATTCCTATTAGTTGTCAAAAAACACCCTCTAACTGATCCTCTGACATTACGTCAAAGGCGTAGAGGTTATTTCCCAGTTTTAAACTGGTTAATTTGAATATTTTTTAGATAAATCGAATTTTTTGGATAGGAATCTCAAGGAATGTGGTAATAAATCCCAAACAAAGAAAAGGAAAGAAATAAAATCTAACATCTTCGCCAGTTTTAGTGCATTTTTAATGATGGATGGATGGAACGGAGAAACCTTAATTGCTTATGCTTCGCGTACGTTATCTGATACTGAAAAGAAATATTCTCAGATTGGGAAAGAATGTTTAATAAGTATTATTTTTGGGTTATGTAAATTTCATCAATATTTATTTCATAAGAAATTTACATTATTAACCGATCGCATAAACCACTTATTACTATTTTTAATCCCATTAAGGGAATTCCTCAGTTTTCCGCTAACAGATTACGTAGATGGGCTCTTATTTTGTCAAGTTATCAGTAGGATATCGATTATGTAAAATCTCTAGATAACCAGGCAGCAGACAGTTTGTCGCGATTACCATTAATATTTGAAGAGATGAATACTTGGGAAAATGTTGATATAAATTTTGTTAATTATTTCTCAAATAATAATGATTTTGCAATTAATTTTGAACAAGTAAAAATGGAAACTAGTAACGATAGCATTTCATCACAGGTTATTAAATTTGTCCGATCACAATAATGATAATGTCCAGCAAAAATAGTTCAAACTTTAAAACCTTACTATAAAATAAGGAATGAGTTAGTTGTCTGTTGAATTGGATTGTTTATTGCGGAACAACAGAATAATAATACCAAAAAATATTTAGCAATCTGTGTTAGATAAATTACATAATTCGTTCACACATGGGAATAGTAAAAATGAAAAGTTTAGCACAAACCTTCCTATTTTTGGTGGCCTGGTTTAGATCAAGATATTGAAAATATTAGTAATAAATGTGAAAATTGTTTATTACACAAAAAATCACCTAATAAATCAATTCTTAATAGTTGGTCATGGCCGTCTGAAATTTGGAGTAGGATACCTACATTTAGATTTTTTTAGGTCCTTTTTTGAATAAACAATTTTTAGTATTATTGGATGCACATTCAAAATGGATAAAAATATTTCCAATGAATAACATTACAACTAGTTTAACAATTGAAATATTAAGGTCTTGTTTTGCTCGTTTTGGTTTGCCAAGACAAATAGTAACAGATAATGCGCCGCGGCTACTTTCTGTTCTAAAGAGTTTCAAAATTTATTTGTAGAAAAATGATGGTATTAAACATATTACGTCTCCACCATATCATCCATCATCAAATGGTGCAGCTCAAATTCAGTTAAAACTGTTAAAAATTTTCTTAGAAATGCTTTAGGTAAAGGAAATAGTTTAAACTTAAATTTGGTGTTTGTTAAACAACTTTCTATTTGATTATCGAAACACACCTCATTGTACTTCAGGATCAAGTCCTGCTTATTTAATGTTTGGAAGAAATATACGTACACATTTTGACTTGTTATCGCCAGAGTCAGTAAAGTCAGGAAACTCAGATTTTCCTGTATCTGAGCATATTTCTAAGTCAAAAGATGTAGAAAATCGAGTCCTCTTAAAACAAAATAAACAAGTTAGGTTATTTGTTGACGAACTGATAGTGAAGTTTTGCAACCTTACTAAATTCTTGTGTTCGAATTTTAGTATTATTTTGTTAACCCTTTAGCTGCTCTAAACGTATATATACGCAAATCCAGTAACTGCTCCAGACGTATATTTAACTTGTATAAAGTAATACTAAGGTCTTGTATTTTGTCAATATTATATTTTTAGCATTAAATATGTCGATCTGCAGCCATTTTTTGTAAAAAAAAATATTTTATATGTTGACTGCTCCAGTATAACGTATAAATACGCCGAGAGTTCTCCACCCACGTATCTGAACCGTATCAGGTTTTTTGGCGCTAAGATGGACAGCGGAGTTGACGAATCGATGTAGCAATTATTCTGCTAAAGGTGTGTATTTTCGTAATGGAGCGTTATAGTAAAACTGTGTATTACACTGACCAAGAAATGGAGGACATTTTAGCAAACAGTGACAATGAATCGATTGCATTAATGTAGTTATGTTTCGAAAGTTCCTTTTTTAGTTACCTACATTTATTGCAGTTTTTTTATTTAGCTGCACATTCTTTTGTTTATTTTTAGTGAAAGTTATGCCAGAAAGAATAATTAATGGTATGTTTTTATTTAGTTATAACGATTTTATTTTGTTATTTTGTGTGCTCATTTTGAAGATTACCATGCGGTAATGTTGTTTTTCTGAAGTATTTTTTTACATCCCTACATTTTCTGTAGATATAAAAATTCTGTTAAATAAGAGTATAATATTTAATTTTATTATACCTACTAAATATAATTTGTAAATGAATAACCACTGATTGTTTTATTCTACCTTTGCCAAAAGTAAACAATCCGGCCCTGAACATTGTCGTAAAGTCGGCTTGTTTTACGGTTAACTCCTCGGGACGTATATATACGCTATGGACCTACGCTGCTCCAGACGTATAAAAACGCAGCGCTTAAATTTCGCCGCACACGGGAGAGAACCAAAAACTCAGGCTTAGCAGTGAAAGGGTTAATAATTCATTTTTATGTAATCGGTGTCAACCGTATTTTTATGTAAACTTGGTAATTTTACAAATTTTAATATCTTGTGGTGTCATTTTGACAATTATTTTTCTATTGTAATATTAAGAAATATTAATTTTGTGAATTTTATCTAGTAATTTAACTATATTGCCGGAACTTTGTTTTTTTTTTTTTCATCTACCACTAGTCGAAATAATTTTCGACCTAGTTTTATTTCTCCTCCATTTCCTCTTCTCAACTGTTCTGTTTTTATTTCATGACATCTGGCTTTCTGGAAATTTGACTCACCGGAAATCGATACTGAGTTAACAACATCAGAAGTAAGGAGATATTGGGTGTTCCCGAAAAGTAATAAATTTGGTTGAAACCTGGACATTCTGGACTGAGTAAGAGTGCGGAGACAGGATCTATCTCGCAACCTTTTCATCAACCTCGAGTACTCGCAGGATTCATCGCTACTTCCTAGGAGAACCCTTTCCGTCTCAGCTCATTCCCGCCGAGTAAGCCTTTACAACAGTAAAACAGACAGACAGACGGAGAAATTGGTTAAATTGTGATTTTTATTCATATTTTTTGCTCATTTTTTCAATATTTTTATATTTAGTTCTGAGTCTTTGTTTATTGTAAAGAATTTGTAAGATTAAGCTTGTTAAATTCACAGCTTTCTTTTCTTTCTAGTTTATGTAGTAAATACCTAATTGTGTTTTCGATAAACTTTTGTGTATTTAGTTATAAATACTCTGGCGCCCATATATTGCTCTCGATATTATCTCGGTACTCTAAAACAAGGCTTCACCGAATTTACATCCACGCTGTAGCTAGCTGGAGCTAATATATTTTGATTGATTTACATTTTAAATTTAAAAACGCCTGTATATTTAAAAATTGAGCGAATGGCCGTTAGATTTTTATTTACTTTTAGATACCGGTGCAACTAAATCATTATTAGACCCAAATGTTGCCGAAAAATATTTTGCTAATAAAATTTATAATGAAAAATGTACACAATTTCAACAGCTTTTAAAGAGCACCACTTAAATAGTTGTGCTGATATTCCTTTCTTTGCCGAATTTAATGAAAATAGTGATATTTAATTTTTTATCTTTTCAAATTTCACGAATACTTCGATGGCTTAATCGGATTTGATATTACTGCCAAACTAGGTATGCAAGTAGAAGATTTCAAGAAGTCTATAATATTTACTGCAAATGCAGAAATTCCAATTAAATATCGAGAAACACCAAAATTACAAGACTATTGCTATAACTTAAAATCGAATTCTATTACACAAATAAAAATTCCAGTAAAAATATCAAACGGTGAAATATTTATTTCTAAATCACAAGAATTTTATGGTTGTAACGTACCAGAAATAATTACTTTAGCTGAAAATAATTTTGCCAATATTGAAATGAATTGAAAAACGCGACTTAACTAAAGAAGAACCCCCTGACATAGAAGACATAACAAACCCTATTTTTGTGAAGAAGTGCCAACGCAATAAAACAGCCCCACGTTTAAAAAAAAAAGACATTGCACTATTTGAGGGAACCTCTCTTTTTAACTTTATTCTTGAATTTGACACTTATTTATTTATAAAACGAAATTGGTTGCAATTAGCCATACGGAGGTATTTACAAAATATGTTCGTTTTCCATTTCTACATCACATCGTTGAAAAATATACAGGGTGTGAGTAAATTCAATTTAAAAAGTTTCTAATTGAAAAATAATTTTTGGCCACCCGGTACAGTTTTAGGAAATGAAAATGATTCAAAAACATTAATTAGATGTCTCGTAACTGGTATTCACACAAGTTTTTCTTAAAACCCATAATTGTGACTGTGGTGATTTCTTTAATATCCATCTGCAGATTGCATTATTTCAACAAAAAAATTCATTACATCCAAGTGGTTGGTTGGTTGGTTCAATGCTAATATAGGAAAGAATAGAGCCTAGAAAGAGGCTTCAAAAAATGTAGGTACTGATATACATTGCATTCCATTTAAAAAAAAAAAAAAAAGGCACTTGGTCCTGTAATTTCGTCTTGGCTCGCCCTGTATGTTCGAAAATAATTTCCAGTTATAGACTTTTTTATCTACTTTACTTGCAATTTTTTTAAAAAATAAATTTTTTTGCCCCACCCTGTATAGTTTGCAATTACTTATAAATCAATAAATGATATTTACCCATCATAATCGCTCTGCTCTGATTTGATATCGGGGATATCACAATCGCTTTGTTCCGACGTGATATCATCCTCTTCAGTCTTAATAATCAGCTCTGTGTTACGTATTTCATTTTCATATTTTATTTCGGCTTCAGCCATCGTGGGTGGTACGTTCTTCTTGACCTTGATTGGATCCATTTTATAATTTACCTACACCAAACGACTTAATTTCCGATTTTATTATCGGACCAAACTTTCTTCAATTCCACTTGGCCTTTATCGTCCGTTCCCTCTAATTCAACATATTTACGTATCTTCTCCTCCACTTCCAAACACTCAAAGCACCTTCCCAAGCACCCAAGGCAAGTTTCACACATTACAAGTTCTTCGGTGTTTTTTAAATTCTGAAACTAGAATAGGTATTAGTATAAGCTGCATAGAATTCGGAAACTTCTGATAGGTAGGTAAAGTGTATTTCGTTTCTGTAACGCACATAAAAAATTTCAAAGCCTTACCGCCTATAGAGCGGTCTAACGATCACTACTGTTTACTTAATTTTTTACACACATAAATAATGCTGTAAAAAGGCGAGCAGAACGACGTAGGTATTATTAAGCAGAGACGGACTAACAGTCTTCCGCGGTATTTCTAACGAGTTGTGTCATATTTGGAATATAGATTATAATATGTGCCTTATACAATAATACAGTGTGTGGTTCAGTGTTTACATTTTATTTTGATTGTGAGTGTCTAGAGTGTATAATACTTGAACAGATAAGTGAAATTGTCCTTTGTTTAAGCGTATTTTATGCAGTTGTGTTGTGTTCTTAAAAATATTCCGGCGGGTAGTGAATTATTCGTGTGTTTTCCGTTTATAAGTGGCTGTGGTAAAATAAAATAATATTGTGATAATGTTCAGGCCTTGGGAAGCAACAAGGGAATATTTGGTATAATTTTAATTTAGACTAATAAAATTCATCAATGCTCCACCAATATATAAAATATTATTCCTATCTTAACACAATTATAAGCAAAAGAGAATATTTTTTTAAAATATATCACTGTAACAAATAACTGTTTATTTATCAACGATACATTAAATTAATTAGATTGTAATTCATGGCACAACAATTTTAAGTACGGTCCTGAGTTGCAATCAACTGCGTCGGCTTTGACACTTTTATGGCCGGATTTTATGGCCTTTTTTTGGGTGTCTCACTCCTTTGTCGGGAATTTTTTATGTGCGGAACAGATATGAAGTCGACTTTACCCCATAGTCGAGCCCTAACCGGTTGCCCGTCATTTTAACTTTCATGCCAAAAATGTGACTCGTAAGGAAAGCGAGAAAACACCCGGCACTAGCTTCAAAAATTGAAGCGAGAAGACAGCCAAAACCGGTCGATTTTACAAAAGTTTTACAACGGTTCAAGGCAGATTGTAATCCCACGTTAAGTAGCACAAAGAGACATCGTTTGTCAAAAGAGACACATAATGAATTTTCGAACCAGTTAATGATTACAAACGTAAATTTATTTAATTAAAATTGCCTATAAAACAAATAAACTCAACAACAACGTGCAAACTAAAATCACTTACCGTCCGCGGAATATATTAATTGCTCCAGCAAAGACTTGTTTTCCTTTGAAACCTGTAATGGTACCTATGAGATCTTCTCTTCCACGAGTCTTGGTAAGTACAAAACCTGCATTTGATTTTCGTTCCGTTGTCATCCGTATAATTGGACAATACTTGCAGGCAATTAGCACATTCAATACACATCACGTTTTCCTTAGATTTTATTTTTGGATTCTGAAATATTAGGAAATTAACAAAATATGCACGTCTATACATATAGGTATTGATATGGTTTCAAACACCATCCGTACAATCAACGTGGATACATCATCATCGTTTCTCAAATCTACGATATGATATTTATACTTCCGTTTGCAAGAGTATCAGTAGGTAGGTACCGATCATTTTGTTCTTTACTTTTTTTGTAATTATATTTTATATTGTATTTTGACAAGAATTCTTAAACATTTTGTATACTCTACTCTACTGAAATAATAAATTCTATCTATCTAGATGTATTAAAGTTTCTGTTCGGTTTTTCAACTCACCAATTTGAAGGATTTCAACAAAGATTCTTCTACTGGTCGACAATTATAATCACCAATTGTTGTTTGAAGGCAAAGTCGGCAAATCATTTCTTTCATACTAACCAAAAGAATAGCCCGATTTAAAACAACATCTTGTTGTATTTATTAATTTCTGCAGTGTTTTATATGTTTATATGATTTATATCCAACAACGATAGAGAATAAAACCACACTTGCTACAACCTTCTGTGTATTGATCTGAAGTTAGCAACAGAGCCGTTTGAACTACGAGAATACAAACCTACCACACACATGTCAATCGTCTGTTGAACGAATGGTTTGTGAATACTTTCTCTCTAATTTTGGTGATGAATATGGGGCGACAGGGAGGCGTAAAAGACGATTTTCGAGTTTAATCAGCGCAGGTGCCAAGTTTTCTAAAATTAGTTCAAAGGAATCGTAGGCTAGCTACTAGAGTTCATTGGCGTCGTAAAAATACTTTCCTAGAGGGGTCGGAAATCTAAAATTAGTCCCGATGAATCGTAGGTTAGCCGGTGGAGTGCACTGGCGCCGTAGAAATACTTTTTCAGAGGTATTCACAAATAGCAGAACGCTGTCGGCGACCCTCATGGCCTAGTTGGTTAAAGCGTTGGGCTTCCACGCAGAAAGCCCCGGTTCAAATCCCGCGTGTTCCTCAGGTTTTTTCTTTGCTGATTTCGTTTTGTAACAATCAAACGATGCATCAACATGAAATTAATTGATTATGAGGCTAATTAAAACGCAAAAGGTCGAATTTAGTACGTTAGTTCCCTTTTTAAGGGGCAAGTGAACATATTAGTTGGATCGGTAATCCCTGTGTGCAAAGCAGGTTGTTCCATCGATGATGTGTGTTTAACGGCGTACATTCATTCGTCTTAAGCGTCGGAGCCGGAATAATCATGTCACAACTTAAGGATAACCTCGAGGATCTATACCCGGGCGATCCGCATGCACGAGTTCGAATTGTACTTACACGAGGTACCTTACTTAGGGAGAAGTAAACATGAGGATGTAGAAATGTAATCCCGGTGTGCAAAGCTGGTCGTTCTACGGAGGATTCAGGTTTACGAATAGTAATACAGTCGACTGGAGCATTGGGGATCCCGTCAGTGAAAGGTCAGCGCTTGGAGGGCCACCTATTTTTACATCCTTTTACAGACATTTATTTATAAATGACGATATAAGAATATTTTGAAAACGGTCAGATTTAGGTATAGGAATAGCCGATATTACTCGAAAGAGAAGTGAATTCTGCTACACAAGAGATAAAAATATACAGGGTGTACCGTAGTTTAAGCAAATAAAAAAAATTGAATAAGATAAAATAGTGAAAATAAATTTTACTATTTACGTCAAAGTTTTTAGTCTTAATCCTCTAATGTCTTAAAAAGACATAAATACTCTTTTCAGAGCTTATTTGCAAACCATCTACATTTAACTGATGAAAACCAGTAGGTACTACGAATGTAGAAAGCAAATAATTTAATATTGCAATAAGCATCTCACCGACTTTCGCATTTGATCGGTATGTGATAGAAAAAATACAACAAAAACGCCACAGCGGATGAACGTTGTGAACGAGGCTCGTCCCGGGCTAGAGTGCAGTTTTTTTAAACCTAAAATTTCATATTTAGGATATGAAATAGACAAATTTGGACTTCATACTTCAGAATCAAAAATTTTAGCTATAAAAAATGCACCGGTACCAACAAATATAACACAGTTAAAGTCGTTTATTGGATTAATAAATTATTATGGAAAATTTATACCAAATTTATCAACAATTTTGTAATTTGTATCCACTGTATTGTTTACTTAAAGCTGTTTATACAACTTGGACTTGGTCATCTAGTTGTGATGAGGCTTTCAATAAAGTTAAACAAATTCTAACAAAACTTTGAAAATAATTAGAGACAAATTAATAAACGACAATAATTTGGCAAACAGGACCAAACTTAGCGTAAATAGTATAATGGAACTGTTAACGGTATCAATAAAAACAATTAACCTATTTCCAATTAAAAAATGATTTTTATCAACAAGATTTCGGGATGGCAATGGGTTGTTCCCCTTTGTCACCAATACTAAGTAATATATTTATGGAGGATTTCGAAAACAGATATGTTGAAAATAATATTCATAAACCGGTGGTAACTTGGTGGAGATATATGTTGACGATATTTTTGCAATTTGGCCCCATGGAATAGATTTATTAAACAATTTTTTGGAAAATATTAATAATAAAGAACCATCTATCAAATTCACTCTAGAAATAGAAAATAATAATGAATTACCATTTTTAGATGTTTTAATTAAAAAAGTCAATAATAATAATAATTTTCAAACTAGCGTTTACCGAAAAAAGACTCACACTAACAGATATTTAAATTTTAACTCAAACCAGTCTTTGGACGTTAAAAGAGGTGTTATAAAATGTTTGTATGATAGGGCAAAAATAATTTCTTCTAATGAAGAAATATTAGATAGATAGATAGACAGATAGATAGATAGTGTAGTGTATTAACTATACGTATCAATATTAATAAAATTCTATACTTACTTTTAATTATTCTGAATCTTATATTCAGGGTCTAAAGTCGGTTCAAAGCACCATTTATGATTTTAACACACACATTTGATTTGATTTAAGATTGTTTTTGATTCAAATTATTTTTATATCTCTTTAACTATATTTTTAATGCAATATTGTTAAGATAAATAAATCAGATAAACTCAATTTTAACAAATTTAATAATGAAGACAGTTTTTCAACAGTTTCTTATAAATTACCTAAACTGCGCTAACTTATATACTATGCTACAATTATGTTTTATTAATCATCGATTAATCAAGAAATGTCACAAGTTAAATTTTACGTTTATATTGTCAAATATTTTAATATATTAAATTATTACCATGTATCTCTTTAAGAGTTCTTTATCAATAATCTTCTTATAACCATACACAATTATCTTCTTTTATATTAATCAAATTACTTCTTATAAATTTTATTTTAATATCTTCCACATTTTATTATATACCATTAATACCATTTCATTATCATCAACAGTTACTCTTCTTACTTGGTTTCTAAACTTTTAATTTTATGTTAAAATATTTCCAGAATGTTTAATAAACTTATTTATATTTTATTTAAATAAGTTAATATTAATTTGTATTATTTATTTCTTCTTATATATCAATTCTTTCTCCATAATTCAATTTTCATTCCGATCTTTTCAAAATATTTCATTCAACAACTTTTTTCTTAGTTACCGTTACTATCTTGATTTTCTTATTCAATTCTTTTTTCTCTTAACAATACTTTTTTCTTAACAATGTACATAAATTATTTACTTCGCTCAAATTTTGACACTTCAAATTTATTACTCTTGTCAAATTTAATACTTCACTTTTCTTAAGTTGTAGCTTATTATCTACTTGCCTAAATTATTACATGTATATGTTTTTTTTATTTAACCTTTATTTATCTGATTGATTATTATACCTACAATATTGTCTTCACCAAATCAAATTAATATTATTTTCTAAAGTTATTTTAATGTATCGTCATTTAAAATACATGACAATAGATAGTCTTTATTAATCCAAGTAAGTACAGTATAAGTTACAACTAATACCCAGTGGGCGTAGGACATGTCAGTAGAGGCCCAAGTCTCTACAAATACAAACACACTGTATGTATAAATAAAAATAAAAATAAAATAAAATGAGAATAAAAAAACAATATTATTGTCTACCTTGAACTACTCTCAATATGAATACAAATAATTTAAAATTTAAAGTATCACACAATAAAAATAGGTCACAGATACAATAAAAAAACAAACTAGAAATACAATGAGAAAATACACAAAAATTTATGGAGGGTGATTGCATGTGGTACAATAAATCAACTATGGTCACCTATTCGAGATTGAAGTCCATATCACTATAAAAAAAACTCATCTAGAGTATAGTAGGCCTTTTGTACAAGTATATTTTTTAACTTTTGTTTTAAAGATCTTATATTTAACAATCGTAAATTTAACGGAATTTTATTAAAAATTTCTATTATTGAATACTGCACATTCCTTTGTATATAAGTGAAATTACATTTAATGTTATTAAGGTCCAAATTATGTCTTGTGTCATGATGGTGATTTCTATTATGATCCTGAAAGAGTGTAGGTAGCATTTTCTTTGATAAAAATTACAGATTCGTAAATATAAGTACCAAACCAACCATCGTGAGAACATTATGTTCCTTGATTTTCTGCCGACAAGTTTCAGTTTGGGCCATGTTAAAGATGTTTCTAAGACATCTCTTTTGCAGAATAAATATTCTACCCGGCTCCGTACTGTTAGCCCAGAATATGATTCCATATCGTATTTTTGAGTGAATATATGCATGGTATGCAGTTATTGCATGCCGTTTCAACATTGATATTTTGGGAAAGTATCTTCATAGCATAACAGAGCTTTGATATATTCTTAGCTAAACAGTCTATAATAGGATGTTTCCAATCTAACCGGTAATCAATTTCTACACCTAAAAATCTTGTTGTTTGTGATGTTTCAAGTATTTGTTTATTTGTGACAAATTTTAAGGCAGTTTCTGTTGTTTGATAACTGAATTTAATTAAATTAGTTTTTTCTACATTTAGCTTAAGATTGTTAGATGCAAGCCATCTTTCTAGTGTACATACTCAGCGTTTCAAGAATTTGATTGTTTCTATTTGTGTTTTGATCCAATGTGAAGATAACAGACGTATCGTCAGCAAATTGTATGAAACTATGTGATGTTACTTGAGGCAGTTCATTCGTATACACAATGTAGAGTAGAGGACCCAGTATTGACCCCTGGGGGACCCCTAGCTCTTTTCACAATTTCCATATTTGATGTTCTGAGACTGCCCGATTCATCGTAGTCAATAACATAATATTGTTTTCTTTCAGTCATACAGGGTGAATCTTAGAGTGGCGGCCATATTTTTGGGGTTAATAGTACTAGTCGTCATGAACATGAATCCGAATTTTTTTTTTTGTAGGTTGTAAAATGGCCGAGTTGTGAATTTTTTAAAAAAATTCGCGATTCATGTATAATTCTTGTAATTCTGGCGCCGCTGGGTAAGCACTTGCTGCATTACGTGTGTCTGGTCGACAGTGTTGCCAAGTGTAGATGATATAAAACCAATCGATTACATTTTACATTTTCACTTTTCATTAATAATCCAGAGATACCCAATCACGAGAGAGAGATAAGGGTACCTAGTGAAAATGAAAAATTAATTAATTCAATTGGATAAACAGGTTTATTGAAATATGCAGTTTTAACTTCCATAATGAAAATTGTAATACAAAACAAAATGAAAAAGCCGGCTGCATAGTCTGCATAATTTTTATGATACAAAATGAAAAAGATTTTAAAAACAGAATTAGTTCCACATTCTACAGGAATTTTACCACCCATCAGCTGTTAGAGTCGCTGAACTGTTTACAAACTATGACACTGACCTAGTTACTTAGCAGGTGCATTAACAAAAAAGGGTGATAAAAAAAAAGGTTCTTCTGAAATGCAAAAGCCTCGCACGGCGGCGTGCCAGTTGTTTTTCTATGTTTTAGTTTTAGTGTTAGTGACCAGTCAGACAGCAGCTAGTGTGGTTGTTTGTGTTTAATAATTGAGTGAGGTATACCTTCTACGTGTGTGTAGTTTTATTTTAGTGGTGTTTTAGAGGCGACTTTTATCTGTGGGGGCACATGAAAAGTTTGGTGTACACGACTCGTGTCAACAACGTTGAAGAATTACGGGAAATAGTAGAAAACGCTGCGAATCACATAAGTTAGAGATTCTATGATGCGGCGAGCTACAGCGTGTTTGGAAAATAACGGAGGACAGTTTCAACACCTGCTATGAGAAATGCCGATCCAAGATAAGATAAGTAAAGATTTATTGTTATTAGAAAAAATAATTTTCTGTTCATTATTTGTTACTAAGTCTTAAGTTTTTTAGTTATTACTTTTTTTATTGTTACACTCACGGAGAATAGTTTTTACTTTGTTATTGTTTAGATAGTTCATTTTATTTAGTTTCTTGTTTGCTTTACTATTAAATTCCCCGTATTTTATTTCAATAGTGAAGTTTGGCAACAACGCACGGCTCAAGACAGGCGTGTGCGTCTCAGTTATTAAATAAATAAATACACCACATGTAATTACGACCCCCTTTATCCCAGAAGGCTGAGCCTTGTGCGGGAGGGGGCTACACATTTAAAGACAAGGGACACACATCCAATATCCGTGTATAATGGAAAAATCCCTCTCACAGTATTTTACATTGCCACGACCGGGATTCGAACCCGGGACTTTTGGGTGAGAGGCAGGTACTCTACCATCTCGACCATCAGTCATATAATAGATGTTACTCTCGCTAGCGCATTCCACTGGCGGGGTACCCAAATTCAAATAAAAAGGGTTTAAACAATATTCATTTTTCATAGCGCGTTAAAAAAAAAAAAATTTGTGGTTTTGTGTTCCCATAGTTGAACGGAGTCGCCTCCTGTAAATATGGCCGCCACTCTAAGATTCACCCTGTATATGACTTCAACAAGTTTAATGCAGTGCCTCTAACACTCGTACGTACCTCTCTAATTTCGCTAGTAATATGTTGTGGTCTACACTGTCGAGTGCTTTTGTGAGGTCAAGGCACATTGCAATGGTGTCTTTCTTTGAGTTTAGGGATTCTAAGACTTTACTAATGGCTTGATAGATTGCCCTCATGGTAGACTTTTCCCTTCGAAATCCATTTTGATAATCGGATGATATTTTTTCATTTTCAAGGAACTGAATCATCGATCCTTTCATTTGTAATTTTTTCAAAAATTTTACTAATATTATTTAACAATGCAACTGGGCGGTAATTTTTTATGCAGGTTTTATCCCCATTTTTGTAGATTGGTTTTAACTGTGCCACTTTAAGTTGTTCAGGGAAAACACCTGTGTTGAGTGACAGATTTATAATGTGAGTTAAAAGAGGTGCAATTTCAGCCGCAACATATTTTAGTAAAATGATTGGAATTTCGTCATAACCTATACTGCTTTTTTATTTTTTAAGTTCATTATTGTATTGTAAACCTCCTTGTCATCTGTGGGATACATAAAAATACTTTTTGTGTGGTTATCAATAATTTGCGATGCATTTACACAATTAATGTTTAATTCTGGACATGCGTTAATATAATATTTATTTATTTCGTTAAGAATATTTTTTGAATCATTTTGGTTGATTTGTTCAACATTTTTTACAACAGAGTCTTGTTGTTTTGATTTTTTGCCAGTATATTTATCCACTAGCTTCCAGATAGCTCTACCTGGATTTTTGGCATTTTTTATGTAGTCTTTATTTTCCATTTTTTTTGCCTCTCTTAATTACAACCTGTTTAAAAACTTTCGAGTATGCTTTATATTTTTGCTTAGTAATGTGTCCCTCAATCTTTCCTTCAATTATAAAGAATTCTTTTATTTCTTGAAGAAACTTTAATAGGTACCTTGTGTTATCCATGATTTCGTTTTATTCCTTGCTGACTGCTTGACTGTCTTCAGAGGAAAAATGTCATTTATGAGGTAGTTTATTTTATCTGAGAATTTTTTATACGATTCATTTACACCCCGGATTCATTATACACCTCCTGCCAGTTTACTTGTTGAAATTCATATTTGAACTGTTGTAGTTTAGCTTTAGAAAAAATTCGCCTCTTATACGATACGGACTCATTTTTTTGCTCTTCCGGGACTGATACTTCGAGAAGTTGTCCTTCATGATCTAAAATATTGTCAACCAAGGAAACTGAATTTTTTGTGATCCTTGTAGGTTCATATACCGGGTGCCACAGGATACTGGCTCACCCCTATATTTCCTTTATTTTTTAACTTATCCATTTGAAATTTGGGGGGAATAAACTACCGTTTAGAATGTATTCTTGCACATAAAAAACACTATGGTACCACTTCCGGTTTATCCGGAAATTATCTCAACTTTCGATTTTCAAATGGAACACCCTGTATATTTTTACATATTTGGATGCAGGGCAAAATTCTGCCTGCATACACCATGACAAGTTTCGCGAATTTTTGAGCCGATGTTCAATTTTTTCAGGCATCTTAAGAAATAAGTCTAGAGTGCTTTGGAATTCCAAAATTGGTTATACGGTAGGTAAACTTCAAGGGAAAAATAATATAATTTTTCTTTTCGTTTCACTAACAACTGTTTGCGAAGCCTCCAAAGTTGAACATATCACTTTTTTATCGAAAACTTTTTTTTTTCAAATGGGAAGGTGGTGGCTCATAGTGTTTGAAAAATTATAATTTTCTTTCTGATTTCATTGATATCTATTTCATATCTGTGCTATTTATTTTCAATTTTATTTCATTCGTTTAAAAGTATAAAAGCCACTTTCAAAATAACTTTTATTGAGCCTTAACATAGTTACCTTTGCACTACGAATGGACACATTATAAAACAAAAGAATGATGACATTTGTAAACAGTTTATTGTTAGCAGAAATTATATTTTTCCTTTGAAGTTTACCTACCGTATAACGAATTTTGGAATTCCAAAGCACTCTAGACGGATTTCTTAAAATGCTTGAAAAAATTTAACATCGGCTCAAAAATTCGCGAAACTTACATGGTGTATGCAGGCAGAATGTTGCCCTGCATCCAAATATGTAAAAATATACGGGGTGTTCCATTTGAAAATCGAAAGTTGAGGTAATTTCCGGATAAACCGGAAGTGGTACCATGGTGGTGTTTGTGATGTGCAGAAATACATTTTAAACGGTAGTTTATGCCCCCCAAATTTCAAATGGAAAAGTTAAAAAATAAAGGAAATATAGGGGTGAGCCAGTATCCTGTGGCACCCGGTACCTATAGTTTGATATAGATTGAAACTTTCAGTTAGTTAAGTCCCTAAATAACTTTGTGTTCTCGTCTTCTTTCAAGAGATTGATATTGAAATCACCACATAGCACTAGTTTATAAATATAAGTCAAAATATTGAAGAAAAGATTTACATTTCCTAAGGGTGGTCTGTATATATGTACATATAATCACGATTTTCAAGGGCCTACTGTCCCTCAATACTGTGCTCCATGATTTCCTTCACTTCAGTTAATTCCAGGTGGTCCAGCACGAATATATGTAGTTGAGCCGCCATGAATCATCTCTCTTCTTGCAAATGAGGATATCCTTTTATAGCTTTCAATGTTCATCAAGTCCTCCTCGATTTTGGTTCAGTTCAATGTTCAGTTAGACATATAAATTCTGAAACATGAAAGGCAATTTGTCAGGGAAATTTTAATTAATAATGAATACCCGAAAGAATTTGTTGATAAGACTTTCCATGAACATTGAAAATAGAGTTAACAATCTGGTGCAACCAAAACCAGAATATCATTATTCGACATTAATTCCATATATAAAAGGTTAGGACAATTTTTCACACAAATGATACTTTAAGATCCATATTAACAAAAACGAAACCATTAAATCCTGAACAAAATTCAAAAAATTGTAGGTATATACAGTATCCCGTGCGAGTGTAATAAACATTATGTGGGTGAATCATATATATCTAGACCACTTAATGTACGGATTGGGTGAGCACAAAAGTTATATTAGAAAAGGTGATATTGAAAAATCTAAAATTTGTTAAAATGCTTGGGAGAACGATCACAGGATAAAATGGGATTCGGCCAAAATTTTGACCAAAGAAGCAGACAACAAAAAAAGAAAAATCAAAGAATCTGCAATAATTTTACTTAATGAAGATAAATGCGTGTATCAAATTGTTCGGTAGAATTTTGTTCAATTTGGTTACCTATGTTGAGAGAAGAACTCAACAAAATTAATATTGTTTAGTATATTTTTCAACATTTCTATGGTAAGTATCTATGGAAATGATATAAACAATTATTTTTATTTTATGCCCTGTTATTCTACACGTTACATAAAAATCTAAAGCCTAAACTTTGAAAAAGGAAACGGATATACCTAGTTTCCGAAACGTCAGCGCAGTATTTTTGTATTAATTTAATTCCTATTAGTTGTCAAAAAACACCCTCTAACTGATCCTCTGACATTACGTCAAAGGCGTAGAGGTTATTTCCCAGTTTTAAACTGGTTAATTTGAATATTTTTTAGATAAATCGAATTTTTTGGATAGGAATCTCATGGAATGTGGTAATAAATCCCAAACAAAGAAAAGGAAAGAAATAAATTCTAACATCTTCGCCAGTTTTAGTGCATTTTTAATGATGGATGGATGGAACGGAGAAAACTTAATTGCTTATGCTTCGAGCACGTCATCTGATACTGAAAAGAAATATTCTCAGATTGAGAAAGAAGGTTTAATAAGTATTATTTTTGGGTTATGTAAATTTCATCAATATTTATTTCATAAGAAATTTACATTATTAACCGATCGCATAAACCACTAATTACTATTTTTAATCCCATTAAGGAAATTCCTCAGTTTTCCGCTAACAGATTACGTAGATGGGCTCTTATTTTGTCAAGTTATCAGTAGGATATCGATTATGTAAAATCTCTAGATAACCAGGCAGCAGACAGTTTGTCGCGATTACCATTAATTAATATTTGAAGAGATGAATACTTGGGAAAATGTTGATATAAATTTTGTTAATTATTTCTCAAATAATAATGATTTTGCAATTAATTTTGAACAAGTAAAAATGGAAACTAGTAAAGATAGCATTTTATCACAGGTTATTAAATTTGTCCGATCACAATAATGTCCAGCAAAAATAGTTCAAACTTTAAAACCTTACTATAAAATAAGGAATGAGTTAGTTGTCTGTTGAATTGGATTGTTTATTGTGGAACAACAGAATAATAATACCAAAAAATATTCAGCAATCTGTGTTAGATAAATTACATAATTCATTCACACATGGGAATAGTAAAAATGAAAAGTTTAGCACAAACCTTCCTATTTTTGGTGGCCTGGTTTAGATCAAGATATTGAAAATATTAGTAATAAATGTGAAAATTGTTTATTACACAAAAAATCACCTAATAAATCAGTTCTTAATAGTTGGTCATGGCCGTCTGAAATTTGGAGTAGGATACCTACATTTAGATTTTTTAGGTCCTTTTTTGAATAAACAATTTTTGGTATTATTGGATGCACACTCAAAATGGATAGAAATATTTCCAATGAATAACATTACAACTAGTTTAACAATTGAAATATTAAGGTCTTGTTTTGCTCGTTTTGGTTTGCCAAGACAAATAGTAACAGATGATGCGGCTACTTTCTGTTCTAAAGAGTTTCAAAATTTATTTGTAGAAAAAAATGGTATTAAACATAAACGTTTCCACCATCATATCATCCATCATTAAATGGTGCAGCTGAAAATTCAGTTAAAACTGTTAAAAATTGTCTTAGAAATGCTTTAGGTAAAGGAAATTATAGTTTAAACTTAAATTTGGTGTTTGTTAAACAACTTTCTATTTGATTATCGAAACACACCTCATTGTACTACAGGATCAAGTCCTGCTTATTTAATGTTTGGAAGAAATATACGTACACATTTTGATTTGTTATCACCGGAGAGTCAGTAAAGTCAGGAAACTCAGATTTTCCTGTACCTATCTGAGCATATTTCTAAGTCAAAAGATGTAGAAAATCAAGTCCTCTTAAAACAAAATAAACAAGTTACCTAGGTTATTTGTTGACGAACTGATAGTGAAGTTTTGCAACCTTACTAAATTCTTGTGTTCGAATTTTAGTATTATTTTGTTAATAATTCATTTTTTTTGTAATCGGTGTCTTGTGGTGTCATTTTGACAATTATTTTTCTATTGTAATATTAAGAAATATTAATTTTGTGAATTTTATCTAGTAATTTAACTATATTGCCGGAACTTTGTTATTTTTTTTTTTTTTCATCTACCAATTTTCGACCTAGTTTTATTTCTCCTCCATTTCCTCTTCTCGACTGTTCTGTTTTTATTTCATGACATCTGGCTTTCTGGAAATTTGACTCACTGGAAATCGAGTTAACAACATCAGAAGTAAGGATATATTGGGTGTTCCCGAAAAGTAATAAATTTGATTGGAACCTGGACATTCTGGACTGAGTAAGAGTGCGGAGACAGGATCTCGCAACCTTTTCATCAACCTCGAGTACTCGCAGGATTCATCGCTAGCTACTAGGAGAACCCTTTCCGTCTCAGCTCATTCCCGTCGAGTAAGCCTTTACAACAGTAAAACAGACAGACAGACAGAGAAATTGGTTAAATTGTGATTTTTATTCATATTTTTTCAATATTTTTATATTTACTTCTGAGTCTTTGTTTATTGTAAAGAATTTGTAAGATTAAACTTGTTAAATTCTCAGCTTTCTTTTCTTTCTAGTTTATGTAGTAAATACCTAATTGTGTTTTCGGTAAACTTTTGCGTATTTAGGTATAAATACTCTGGCGCCCATATACCTATTGCTCTCGATATTATCTCGGTACTCTAAAACAAGGCTTCACCGAATTTACTTACATCCACGCTGTAGCTAGCTGGAGCTAATAATACATTTTGATTGATTTACATTTTAAATTTAAAAACGCCTGTATATTTAAAAATTGAGCGAATGGCCGTTAGATTTTTATTTTTCAGTTGTGAGTAAATCTAAATTTTGAAATATTGTGTTACGTTCATTTTTGCCAGCGAACGTAACATGGTGTCATAGAACACAAATGAACAGTTTTTCTAGTGTGCTACTACCTTTAACATTAGCATTGTTTTAAATCTAATTTGTAAGTTTCAGATTCTCCAGGGGACTTCCGCTACGACCTGCTGTTCCATTGCTCTTCATATGTCACACTCAGTATAAAAATACAGGAAAAATATCATTAATTAACGACGTTTTAGAATTCACTGAAATTCCCACAAGTTCACCGCTCATACAATTAATTCTGTGTTTATTCAAACAAAAAGTTGAGTTGGTATGCCTCCACATTAATTATAGCTTATGCATTATGAAACGAACATCTACTGTTGATCAATTATACGCATTACGTCAGGAGATCTGTTGATTGAATGTAATTACCTGAACAAAATTATTATTGTCACTGGGGTCTTTTAATGGGGCAATATTGCAGTTGATACGACTGGTTAGGTTATACCGACCTGAAGGTCATTCTGGTTCCGCGGTTCACGGGTTTCCGTGTTGCCTCGGCCCACTTAGTACCGAAGCCTGACCCGAGACGGTTGTTGTTTGGCGTTGTTAAAAACTCCATTTACGGCGTTGAGGTAATGAAATCCTTTTATATCTTTTCAATCCTTGAATGTTATAATAATTGGTCATCAGGTAAATGTTTGTTGTAGTATATAAGTAAAGGAGACAGTAATATTGTTACTAATTATTCCCATGTAATTTTGTACCGGGTATTCTAATTGTTTGGAAGAATTAATTTAGCCAAGATACCTGATAGGTTTAATTTAAGTAATTCATTTTGAGCATTTTTATATTCTGGATAATGCTGGCATAATAATTATTGGTAAATTAATTTCGCATTATAATTTATGGAGTGCATAAACACTAAAAACTTTAAATTTTACGTATGAGCTGTGGATTAATACTGGGCCATTTCAGGTGAATGGAGTTTTAAGTAGGAGTTATTTTAATATTGGAGCTGTCGTCTCCATATCCATAGGCTGGATTTCTTTTGTGTAACCTTCCACAAGCTTCCACGAGATTTTATGATGAATGTTATGTAGTAAATTGGTGTTGGAGTAGCTTACCGCTGGACCATATCGAGCTGGAGGACTGCAGTCAACCATTATACTTCCTTATATAAGTTTTGGAGTAGTATTTTCCTGAGTGGGCATGTGAAGAGCTGGACATAGGACGAGTGGAACCCAGGGGGTGGTGAGACTTATAAGTCGTCAAGGACTCGGTTGATGACACTTTTGTAACGAGAACTGTTACTTGTATTTTGTTTGGCCTTCAGCCTTTAATTTTAAACACTCAAGCTTCGTCATTGGGATAATTTTGGGCCTTCAGCCTCCCTATTTTACTTGTATTTATTTGTGATTACTATTATTTAACCCGGCCTTCAGCCTTTTATACCTAAATTAACTCCTGTGAAGGAAATAGCTATTTTCGCCTATTCATAGTAGAAACCCTACTATATACTGTGATACACATTTAATTTGCTTAAGATTGCATATTTAAATACCTATATATTTACATTTTTACTATTTAATTATATTTACACCATCTATTTCATTAAATTAAATTTAATTAAATTTGATTTTTTTTGCCTATGTATTAACCTAAGGTCTCTGAGTAGCCACAGTCGTTGCATTGGTCACAGCAACTTACATACGTAGTATTTTTTATGGCTACTGGCGCCTAACATTTTTGAAGTTTATTAAAGTAATTTTGAACCACGACCTAGCCTCCAATAGTATAACTGAGACCCGGGTATACCCTTCCTATAACCTGGAAAGTAAGGAAGTGGGTGGCAATTGATTTAGTTAACTTTAGTTGATAATTTTCAGTATTATTGTGCAAGAACTACATTAAGAAATAACGTCAATCTACGAAAACCAAATTTAACATTGCTATTTTTAAACACCAAACATATTAAAAGCGTTTAAGTTTGTTATTTCTAAAATAAAATTTTAAATAATAATAAATAAATAGTAAAGTTAATTTCACTAAATATTTGCAACATATGTATTTTGTTCGTACAATTTCATACAGAAAGATACCAGCTATATACACATTTTAAAATACTGGGTGATGTAATTACATAAACTTAGAGAACGTCAAATTGATTTTATATTACAAATTGATTTTTATATATTATATTTTATGGACATTAACTAACACTGACGAGATCATTGCATCAATAGCTAATCTCAATTTAAATCTAACTGATTCCTCTGAAATAACCGAACCAAAAATGACGTTACCTAATATTGAAATTCGTCCGTCCCCTAGACTTAATTCCTGACTTTGATGGAACCCCTCACAAACTATACAGATTTATCACATTAGCAGACGAAACTTTAGAACAATATTGGGACAATGAATGAAACCTTAGAGTCCGTAAGAAATCGCTATATTATATTTAATTGTATTGTTTCAAAATTAACAGGCCGTGCAGAAGAAATAATCTCAATTTCAGGCGCGAACACGTGGGCGTTAATTAAAACTACATTATTATTCAAATACATTCGGAGATCAACGTGATGAAAATGCGTTACTTTCAGATTTAATAATTCAACTTCGACAAAAACCAAATGAGGAACCGATTACCTATTATTATCGAATTATTTCTACCCTAAATCATTTAACAAATTACATAAACTTGTACGAGAAAAATGCTGCAGTAATGCAAAATAATAAAATCGTCACATACGCGAATCAAGCACTACGTACTTTAATTGTTGGATTAAAAGAACCGATTCAATCTATGGTCCGTTCCCTTAAACCTACCAATCTAGCAGACGCACTTAAGTATCTTACTGAAGATGCAAATATCCGATATATGTCGAAACAAAATAACCAATATCCGAGCCAATATCAAAACACGAAACCGATTTTTAGAAACCCAACACCTGTACAAAATTCTAATTTATATAGACAAGTCTTACCTGTTATATAGGTCTCCCTTTGAACAACAATATTCTTTTCCATCTACATCACAATTTCCAAGAGGGCCAGTAAATGTCCAGCCAAGAAATCTAGACTACCCCCACATAGATATCCCACTAACAGTCAAGTCTTTGGAAAAAACCAAAACGTGAACGTATGGAAATCTAGACCAAACACTAATAATCAAACTAATACTCTCACTCCTATGAGTGTAAATACGCGAAATACTACCCAAAGTCAAACTTTCCGATCTAATTATTCAACCAACCTTCCAACCGAATTATAAATAAATAAATGATATTTACCCATCATAATCGCTCTGCTCTGATTTGATATCGGAGATATCACAATCGCTTTGTTCCGACGTGATATCATCCTCTTCCGTCTTAATAATCAGCTCTGTGTTACGTATTTCATTTTCATATTTTATTTCGGCTTCAGCCATCGTGGTACGTTCTTCTTGACCTTGATTGGATCCGTTTTATAATTTACCTACACCAAACGACTTAATTTCCGATTTTATTATCGGACCAAACGTAAACTGTTGCACTTTCTTCAATTCCACTTGGCCTTTATCGTCCGTTCCCTCTAATTCAACATATTTACGTATCTTCTCCTCCACTTCCAAACGCTTCAAAATAACACTCAAAGCACCTTCCCAAGCACCCAAGGCAAGTTTCACACATTACAAGTTCTTCGGTGTTTTTTAAATTCTGAAACTAGAATAGGTATTACAAGCTGCATAGAATTTGGAAACTTCTGATAGGTGGTACCCCATAGTCGAGCCCTAACCGGTTGCCCGTCATTTTAACTTTTATGCCAAAAATGTGACTCGTAAGGAGAGCGAGAAAACACCCGGCACTAGCTTCAAAAATTGAAGCGAGAAGACAGCCAAAACCGGTCGATTTTACAAAAGTTTTACAACGGTTCGAGGCAGATTGTAATCCCACGTTAAGTACCACAAAGAGACATCGTTTGTCAAAAGAGACACATAATGAATTTTCGAACCAGTTAATGATTACAAACGTAAATTTATTTAATTAAAATTGCCTATAAAACAAATAAACTCAACAACAACGTGCAAACTAAAATCACTTACCGTCCGCGGAATATATTGCTCCAGCAAAGACTGTAATGATATATGAGATCTTCTCTTCCACGAGTCTTTGTAAGTACAAAACCTGCATTTTATTTTCGTTCCGTTGTCATCCGTATAATTGGACAATACTTGCAGGCAATTAGCACATTCAATAGACATCACGTTTTCCTTAGATTTTATTTTTGGATTCTGAAATATTAGGAAATTAACAAAATATGCACGTCTATACATATAGGTATTGATATGGTTTCAAACACCATCCGTACAATCAACGTGGATACATCATCATCGTTTCTCAAATCTAAGATATGATATTTATACTTCCGTTTGTAAGAGTATCAGTAGGTAGGTACCGATCATTTTGTTCTTTACTTTTTTTGTAATTATATTTTATATTGTATTTTGACAAGAATTCTTAAACATTTTGTATACTCTACTCTACTGAAATAATAAATTCTATCTATCTAGATGTATTAAAGTTTCTGTTCGGTTTTTCAACTCGCCAATTTTAAGGATTTCAACAAAGATTCTTCTACTGGTCGACAATTATTAATCACCAATTGTTGTTTGAAGGCAAAGTCGGCAAATCATTTCTTTCATACTAACCAAAAGAATAGCCCGATTTAAAACAACATCTTGTTGTATTTATTAATTTCTGCAGTGTTTTATATATTTATATGATTTATATCCAACAACGATAGAGAATAAAACCACACTTGCTACAACCTTCTGCGGTGAATTGATCTGAAGTTAGCAACAGAGCCGTTTGAACTACGAGAATACAAACCTACCACACACATGTCAATCGTCTGTTGAACGAATGGTTTGTGAATACTTTCTCTCTAATTTTGGTGATGAATATGGGGCGACAGGGAGGCGTAAAAGACGATTTTCGAGTTTAATCAGCGCTGGTGCCATGTTTTCTAAAATTAGTTCAAATGAATCGTAGGTTAGCTACTAGAGTTCATTGGCGTCGTAAAAATATTTTCCTAGAGGGGTCGGAAATCTAAAATTAGTCCTGATGAATCGTAGGTTAGCCGGTGGAGTGCACTGGCGCCGTAGAAATACTTTTTCAGAGGGGAATATTTTAATTCATAAATAAAAGCGAAGCAGATGCGATGATTCCGCTTAATATTTTAACAAGGTATTCACAAATAGCAGAACGCTGTCGGCGACCCTCATGGCCTAGTTGGTTAAAGCGTTGGGCTTCCACGCAGAAAGCCCCGGTTCAAATCCCGCGTGTTCCTTAGGATTTTTCATTGCTGATTTCGTTTGGTAACAATCAAACAATGCATCAACATGAAATTAATTGATTATGAGGCTAATTAAAACGCAAAAGGTCGAATTTAGTACATTAGTTCCCTTATTAAGGGGCAAGTGAACATATTAGTTGGATCAGTAATCCCTGTGTGCAAAGCAGGTTGTTCCATCGATGACGTGTGTTTATGGCGTACATTCATTCGTCTTAAGGCGCGTACTGACTTGAATGTACATGCGTTGAGTCGGGACGCACGCACATGCATGCGTGTGTAGCGACTCGGGGTATATTTGTAAATTTATTTTCACTTCACATATGCGTGTTGGTTCAGTCCTTTCCGGTCATTCATTCTTGTTCGTGATGGAAGAAGTTATTATTGCGGGGGTTGCTTATATGGTGATTTCAAATTTATTTAAAAAAATAATAATAATAAAAAACCAAAGAGATTCTGGATCCATGAAATATACCATCTTATTTTTGGAGAAATGGAAGGAATGCTTTGCGTCCCACAAGACGGGATATTGTTCGTATATATCAATTAATTGTAAGCAGTCTTCATTAGACCACTCCATTTTATTAATAAAAATCACATGTATTCACCAGAAGAGAAAATGCTACTCGCACCAAACATGCATTCAGACTAACAAAATAACAAAAACTGGTCCAAACTGAGCACGCACGCACGATATGATTCCTTTGATGTGGAGAAAAAACCGACAGCCGATGGCTCGGACCATGTGCATTCGTGATGACTCGCGAGAGGTTAAACATGCGCTGAGTCGTTGCAAATGGGACGTCCAGATTTGAATGTGCATATGCGTGCGTCCCGACTCAACGCATGTACATTCAAGTCAGTACGCGCCTTTAAGCGTTGGAGCCCGAATAATCATGTCACAACTTAAGGATAACCTCGAGGATCTATACCCGGGCGATCCGCATGCACGAGTTCGAATTGTACTTACACGAGGTACCTTACTTAGGGAGAAGTGAACATGAGGATGTAGAAATGTAATCCCGGTGTGCAAAGCTAGTCGTTCTACGGTCGTTCAAGTTTACGAATAGTAATACAGTCGACTGGAGCATTAGGGATCCTATCAGGGAAAGGTCAGCGCTTGGAGGGCCACCTATTTTTACATCCTTATACGGGCCTTCCTAATTTGCAGGTCAGCATAAAAGCTTGCAGGTCAACCCCTTCATTATAGTGATGCGGTCAATTTGAAATTTTGCACAAATGAAACCTAATAAAGGCTCTTTTCATTTCCACACTCAAACTCGACCTACCCCTATTTTCAAAACTACCCCTTCCATAAAAGCTTGCAGGTTAACCCCTTGTAGTGCTGCGGTCAACTTGAAATTTTGTGAAAATACGATTCAATAAATGCTCCTTCCATTTCCACACTCAAACTCGACCTACCCCTGTGTCTAAAACGACCCCTTCTATAAAAGCTTGCAGGTCAACCTCTTCTAGTGATGCGGTCAATTTGAAATTTTCCACAAATGCCGCTTAATAAAGGCTCTTTTCATTTCCACGCTCAAAATCGACCTATCCCTATTTTCAAAACTACCCCTTCTATAAAAGCTTGCAGGTCAACCCCTTGTAGTGGTGCGGTCAACTTGAAATTTAGTGAAAGTACGGTTCAATAAATGATCTTTCTATTTTCACAGTCAAACTCGACCTACCCCTATTTTTAAACCTACCCCTTACCCCTTCTATAAGAGCTTGCAGGTCAACCAATTGTGGTAGTGCGGCCATCACGATATTTTGTGAAAATACGATTCAATAAATGCTCTTTCTATTTCCACTCAAAGTCGTTCTACCCCTGTTTTTAAAACTATCTCTAGTAAGCAAAGTCTATAAGGCAGTGCCTGTATAGTTTCAAAATTGTTACGCTGCCAACAGTTTTTGTAACCACTCTTAAAGCGAACCACCAATTTTTTTAGCTTATAGCTCAATCTCTTTTATTTCCAAGTTTTAAGATAAATATTTATGAAGCTACCGCAATCATCATCGTTTTTAAATTCCTTCTTGTATACTCATATTTTATTCATATATTTTCTAAATAGTACTTGCAGCAATAACAATTCCTCAATAAAAACTACATACAAAATTATATAAAAATTAAAAAACAATTCTTTATTAAATAAGTTTTTATAGAAGCAAGCAAGCTTTTATAGAAGGGGTAGTTTTAAAAATAGGGGTAGGTCGAGTTTGAGTGTGGAAATGGAGAGCATTTATTGAGTGATATTTCTGCAAAATTTCGAATTGACCGCACTACCACAAGGGATTAACCTGTAAGCTTTCATGGAAGGGGTAGTTTTAAAAACAGGGGTAGGTCGAGTTTGAGTGTGGAAATGCAAAGACCATTTATTGAGTGGTATTTCTGCAAAATTTCAAATTGACCGCATCACTAGAAGAGGTTGACCTGAAAGCTTTTATAGAAGGGGTAGTTTTGAAAATAGGGGTAGGTCGAGTTTGAGTGTGGAAATGCAAAGAGCATTTATTAGGTGGCATTTGTGCAAAATTTCAAATTGACCGCATCACTAGAAGGGGTTGACCTGCAAGCTTTTATGCTGACCTGCAAATTAGGAAGGCCCTACAAAGAACGAGAGGCTAAATCGCCCAGCCCGTACCAACGTTGCCAAGTGTACAAAACGTGTAATTAATTTTTCTGAAGGTGTAATTCCCTAGCTAGGGGGATGATTTTCTGGTGGAAGATAGTTCTTGATACATTGTATCTCACGTTAAATTTAGAAGTTGGCACACGACCTCGTTCTCTAGAAAATTAAGGGTGGTCAAAATTGAAAATTCAGTAATTAATTTTTTTGAAGGTGTAATCCCCTAGCTAGGGGGATGATTTTCTGGTTAGTTTGTGATATACCGAGACAACTGATTCTTTTTTGGGAAAAATAGATAATGCCTCGGGGGTTTTCCAAAGATTTAGGTATAATAATTTTTATAATCGTTTGTCATCTCTAAATAAATAAATTCTCTTCAAGTGTTGACCAAAATGAGTTTGTTTTTGAATTATTTCACAATTTTGCATTTGCTAGGGTCAAGTTTTTATACATATAACTAATAACAAATCGTGAAATAATTCAAAAACGAATACATTTCGATCGTCACGTGTAGAGAGCAATCTATATAGAATTGACAAATGAGTATAGAAATTATTATAAATCTTTGAAAAAATCCAGGAGCGTCAATTTTTTTTTTTAAATAGAGATTAGTTGTCTTCCATTTGTATGCCATTGGATTTTGTGTTATATTTGTTGAGTTTTATTCACTGTTATAGTGCCAATGAAAGTCAAGATTGATGGGAGATGTTTATTATACTTAGCAATTCTTGGTATACAATTTAACATGTGTTCACTCGGAGGCAGGTGGTTACAAACTGGCTCCCGGAAGTCTGCCATCTTGCGCATGTGGGCTAGGTGGTACCTTGACGTACAGGGTACCAAACATAACAATATTGAGAAGTACAATGATGAATGTGGTTTTGTCCAAAATAATCATACTTATACCAAACCTTCTTCCGTTTTGAAGATGAAAAATAAAATCCGATCAAAAGTTGAAATTTCAATACTCGGTACTTCTCACAAACTAAGAAGTTTTGAGTATACGCGTATGTAACAACATCTTATTATTTTCAGCTTTTCTATCGACTAATTTCGTTTGTCCCATTAAAACTGATTCACCCCGTACTTCTTAAATTAAAAATTTAAATAAATAATCAATTTTTACAGGGGGTTGAGGAGGAATAGGTGGAGGTTTATTAGCCAGTAGTGGGGTATTCTGTAAATAGAAATGTAATTAATGCTTTAGAATAATTAATGTAATAGCAGATAGAAGATAATATATAAATGTGGTTGCATTATATATAATACGTTTACAGTTAGAGTGGATAAGAGGACAAATTTTTTTTATATTTCGTTGTACGTTATTCATAAAAATGTTTGCTCTTGTTAAATATATGATTGTTGTGGTGTCAGTATTACAATTTCATGTACAGGGAGTTCAGAAAATAAAAAAAATTGAAAATTATGCAAGAGTAAATTACGATCAAATTTAGTTATATGTATTATGAAAAATTGTCAATAAGGGAAGTTGTTTGGGAATAAAATTTGTGGTAGAATTTCAATTTGTGGGTAAAACTGTCTAAATAGATTTTTTTTAAATTTTTTTAGTAGTAACAAATGGTACAAAAATTAAAAACTGTATAATTGCGAAAAGTTGGTTTGTGATTTATAGTGATATGTTTAATTTCGATATGTTATTTTACTAAATTATTTCCTACTAACGATTATAAATGTAGAAAGTCGAAGTAGGTAGATTCAACCGCAACTTGGAATTCTGTTATAAATTTGAATTCTGACATTTTTTTTAATTGACAGTTTTTAACGTCGTTAAAAGTTGCACGTAGGTTAATTTTACGTAAAATTCAGATTTTTGAATATTCTGTACAGGGAGGTCATGCATATATTGAAGTACCCCTTAATTTCTTTGTTGTTAGTTCTACAAAAAAAAATTGTTAAAAAACCTTTTTGTTCTTTTGAAGACTTCAAATATGCACTCTGAAAAATAATAGAACACCCGAGGCAGGTGTTATAGACAAAATGTATGTTCTTTCAAATATGGAACATCATGTATATTATCGCTTTCTTTGATACATCTTTCCTTTTTGATTCGAAATATATATACAATATACATATATATTGATGGGTTTATATTTGATAGATTTTGAATTGTTATAACCGTCATCTTTGGTATCAAGAATAAATAACGATAGAGTAGAGGCTATATGCAAAAACAAAATTATTCTCCCATATCCTTATATTGCGATTACCTACTCAACAATTATTAATGCAATGGAATATTTCAAACGAAAAAATTTAAAATAAAATTGTTTTACCGTGGTCTGTCCTGTCATTATTCATTCTTGACATCGAAGATGGGATGTTGTAGTAACTATCAAAGATAAACATAAGTTTTGTCTATAACATCTATCGCAGATGTTCAATTGTTTTTCAGAGTATATATAACAGAAATCTTCAGAAGAACAAAAAGTTTTATTAACAAATTATTTTGGTAAAACTAAAGACAAAGGGGTTAAGGGGCGGTTCAATATATACATGAACACCATGTATATGAAGTGTCAATTTATTCTACGGCAATCATATTTTTAATAAAAAGAATACTGTTTATGAAAAAATTTTGACGGAGTTAGCAGGTAAATCTTTGTAATAAAATAAAAATTTGAAAAAAAAAAAATACTTACGGAGGGTTGAGAAAGAGTCGTTAGTGGAGGTGGTAGAGTATTCTGCAAATAGAAATGTAATGTGTTAGAGTAATTATTATAATAACAAATAGAAAGTATACAGGGTGGGGCAATATTGCGTCGGACCTCGATATCTTGAGTTCTACGATAGCCAGAAATTTTTTAAAAAATTGCAAGTAAATTAGATAAAAGTCTATAACTGGAAATTATTTTCGAACATACAGGGCGAGCCAAGACGAAATTACAGGACCAAGTGCCTTCTTTTTGGAATGCTATGTATATCATTACATTATTTGAAGCCTCTTTCTAGGCTCTATTCATTCCTATATTAGCATTGAATATCTCCCAACCGCTTGGATGTAATAAATTTTTTTGTTGAAATAATGCAATCTGCAGATGGATATTAAAAAAATCACCACAGTCACAATTATGGGTTTTAAGAAAAATTTATGTGAATACCAGTTACGAGACATCTAATTAATGTTTTTGAATTATTTTCATTTCCTAATACTGTACAGGGTGGGCAAAAAATTATTTTTCAATTAAGAATTTTTTAAATTGAATTTTCTCAATTTTTTCAAATGGAACACCCTGGATATTTTTCAACGATGTGATGTAGAAATGAAAAACGAACATTTTTTGTAACATTACCCAAAGTAAATGACCCTAAGGAATATTCAGATTTGAGACCCATTAGTATTTTACCAGGAATGTCAAAAGTTGCAGAGAAGATAATAGAAATTGCTGCCTTGCTGCTTCAAACGTATTTGGAGGATCGCTCACAATTTGTTAGATTGGATGGTAAAGTTTCACAATCGGGAGCTATTTCTGCCGGAGTTCCACAAGGATCCATTCTAGGTCCCTTGCTCTTCAGTATATACACGAGTCAATTTATTAAATTTATTAATTACTGCTCAATGCATATGTATCTCTCTTTTTATCCTAAAGATGTTGAAAGAGTTACTCACGAAATCAATAGAGATTTACAAACCATGCATGATATTTCTCTGCAGCACTCATTAGTTATAAATCCATCTAAATCTGCTGCAATTTTATTTGGTAACAAATCCACCGTACCTAATTTGGAAAATTTATTAAACCTCGAGATAATGGTATCACCTCTGCAAATTTCTGAGTGCCAAAAATCTTGGCTTAATTTTGGACAACTCGTTACGGTTCAGAGAACATGTAGCTAAATGCACACAAAGAGCCTATGGCGATTTAAGACTTTTGTATCCACACAGGGGTCTATTTACCCCACCACGGCATAGAACTTCACTATTTGAGAGAGGGTTCAAATTTAATATTTATAAACTCAATAACAAAGTTTCCTCTGATGTACACAAGTTTAATATTAATAGTTTTAGATCAACAATGAAAAATTTGCTACGTGCCTCTCAAAATATAAATAATTAACGAATGTTTCAGTGTTTTTTTCTTTCTTTTTTTTTTCTTCTTTTTATCTTCCTTTTTTCTATTTATATTATTTATTTGTTATTTGAAATTAATATTAATAATATACCTACATATAATATAATAAAAATGTATTAGAAATACTTTTAGTTTCTGCCTACCTACTTGTGCGCTCTACAATTATTATTCTGCAAGGGTTAAGTGGTAGAGCACACTTGTTGTGTGAACTTCCCCTTGGGATTTCCAAAATTTAGTTTATTTTTCTTGGTTTTTATTTATGCATTGTATGATGCATGTACCTACATATATTGTTTGTTTATTATCTTTATTAAGTTACAATTGTTTATTAGGTATACCTAATGAATTTAAATTATTGGAAATAAAGGCATTATTATTATTATTAATATTAATAGACTCTAGAAAGAGGCTTCAAAAAATGTACTGATATACATAGCATTCCGTTTAAAAAAAGGCACTTTGTCCTGTAATTTCGTCTTGGCTCGCCCTGTATGTTCGAAAATAATTTCCAGTTATAAACTTTTTTATCTAGTTTAAAAAATTTCTAGCTATCGTAGAACTCGAGATATCGAGGTCCGACACACTATTGCCCCACCCTGTATATTCTATCTTGGAAGGACCTGTTAAACATTTGTGGAGTTCAATCATATCAATTAGTTCGCTGTCAGAATAATTCAGGTTTGCTTAACTATTTGTTATACCACTTTAGTAAGACAAGAAAGTGAAGTATGAGCCGGAACGCCACTGGGTACGCGGCCGTCGTATTGTGTGTTGCCGTACGCTCGGCAACTTAGAACCGGAAGATAGGCAACCCACTTTACATGTTCTGCCAGTATGCCGCCTGCTTTTCCTGCGGAGCTTTTTATCGTTTTTTTTTTCGGACTCCTTCACAGAACTCGAGGAGATGCTCGTTTAAAAGTTCTTGGCAACCACGTGGGTTTTACCAGTTATAATATTATTCATATTTTATAATTACAGTGCCCTGGTGCCTGGTACTAGGCAAGTTAAAACGGAATAAATGTTAACTAAGTATTTGTGATAAAACCATGTATTTTTCTAGGTAGCTTCAATCTCCATTTTAATTATACAGTTTTACAAGCCGTGTGGCTTTTTCTTGCACTCACTGGTTGAAAACCCTGAGGTCTCAGCTCAAGTAAAACCTAATTGTTACAACTGTCAAAATATATTTAGTGGAATAAAATTTATGAGAATCTTGTTTCTAAAGCCTGCTTGAAATTTAACTTAAAATTTTTAAACGCGAAACAAATGAACTAGAAAATACCTATTTACTCTGAAATAATTTTCGCAAATTAATTTGCTGCATTATAAGCTACTTGAAATCTTACAAAAACGTATCAAAAAATTGTACATTATTTTTGAAAAATAAGGCATTTCTCTTAAAGAGAACTTACAATTTCCTGTGCATCTTCATGTTCGGATTGATTCGAGGATTGACTAGTTGAGGCCAATTTCTATGATTGGTAACCCACCACTGCGGCTTTTCCTAACAAGTCCATTGCTCGTTTTTCTATTGGTGTATATATAGGGTGTCCCGCAATTAATGGTACAAAAAGAAATCACATATTCCCGAGGTCAAAATAAATCGATTGGACCAAACTTACCTCTATACCAAAATGCTTCCTAAGGAAGCTACAGGCCCCTAAATGTGGGCCCCTGAAGACTCTCCGAAACTGTTCAAGTTAAAGTAATGAAATTTTGCACATCCACTAAACATTCTAAGCCTAACAAAATGAGGCAAATATCATCTCAAAATTTTTACCAAGAGTGGGTCAAGCTGTAGGGGTGGGGGGTAAAAATTACCGCAACTTTTTTATTTTTAATTTTTTTTTAGTTTTGACTTCAAATTATGAATTGTCAGAGTTTTTCACAAAGAAAATGCCCTCTTGTGCAACTTCGATCGGAGGCACCGTTTTCGAGATAAATTCATTTTAATATTCAAATGCATGCTCTAAAATGATTAGATAAGTGGAGTAAGTGGACTAATTTTTTCCTTTTCTCGTCAAAACAAAATTTAAGAGCCAGATCAAACCAAGATTTTCTTATTTATTTTAACAACTGCTCAAAATGCTTAAATTTTGTTTCGACGCGAAAAGCAAAAAATTAGTCCACTTTGCTAATCATTTTAGAGCATGCATTTGAATATTAAAATGAATTTATCTCGAAAACGGTGCCTCCGATCGAAGTTGAACAAGAGGGCATTTTCTTTGTGAAAAACTCTGACAATTCATAATTTGAAGTCAAAACTCAAAAAAATTTGGAAATAAAAAAGTTGCGGTAATTTTTACCCCCCACCCCTACAGCTTGACCCACCCTTGGTAAAAATTTTGAGATGATATTTACCTCATTTTGTTAGGCTTAGAATGTTTAGTGGATGTGCAAAATTTCATTACTTTAACTTGAACAGTTTCGGAGATAATAAATAAAAACTGTCTTCAGGGGCCCACATTTAGGGGCCTGTAGCTCCCTTAGGAAGCATTTTGGTATAGAGGTAAGTTTGGTCCAATCGATTTATTTTGACCGCGGGAATATGTGATTTCTATTTGTACCAATAATTGCGGGACACCCTGTATAAGATCCTTTTGTTCTCGGGCCGTCTTCCTCACGTGACTTTCGGTAAATACCTGAAATAAGATACACATTTTAATCGCTTTTATTAATTTTTTCAGCTAGGATGCAGTACTTTTTTTAAACGTATGTGGTATCTATGAAGTTTCTGATCTATTATGTTAGGGTACTTGATTTAGAAACTTTAAATTATTCAAAAAATTAATTTGTACACCTATTAATGACGAGAGTGACGTATCCCTCAGACAGACAGAACATTAACTGAAATAGTGAAATAGAAATATATCATGATGCACTCGCCAAGAAGGCATCTAGAGGTGGGTTGTTACTAAAGAAAAAAATATTTTAGCAAAACCTAATATTTCATGTAATAGTTGTATCTTGGATGCCTGGCATTATGACTGAAACTGAGCAGGTAGAATACTAACCAGAGAATCGTTTTCGTAAAACGTTAAATCATCGGCTGAGGTTGATAATCTCTGATCTCTATCAGCAACACTAACATCGTCATCTACCGAAAATGCTCTTTATCGTGATGATCTAATAAAATATAAAATTCCATTAATATTTGGTCAAATCTGTTGCCAAACTAATCAATTATCGTTTATTTCTGAAATAACATTAGGCAAATATTTTTAATTGGCGTTTTCTCTAAGTTTTACTTGGCTCTAGCCCAAAAATAAATGATGAAAAATATACTTGTGTACATTGAGAGCAGACCGTTTGTAGGATGGTGATGGTATTCCCGGATCTTCAGAGTTGAAACTCAAAATAATCAAAACCAAGGCGGAAACCCAGAAACCACCCTACAAAATATATACGTGCAAGCTGTTCCTAAATCAAGTGCTGCTCCAAATCATATGGTGATATTCTGCTTCTGCATACAAAAATAAAATAAGATATAACCGTATTTATGTAAACATTAGAAATGTCTTCATTTGTCGTGTTCCATTGTTTGGTAATGATTTTAATTTCTGTTTTTAGGTTCTACATAAATAATTCTGTACGTAGCGTAAATGATAAACATTCAATATTTGTTAGCACAAGCATCTTGTTCAAATGAAATTTTCATTGAAAATTGAAAGTAAAGGTAGTTTCCTCTTAGGTGAAACTCATATTTTTTAACTTTTTGAGCGCCCTGTTTAAAAAAAAATAAACGTTCTTTACACATATCGTATTTTTTTTTACGCGCAATGTTTTTTATATATCATTGTGTTCGCTTTTATTTACTATGTTTATTATGTGTATTTATGTATTTTTTTATTTCCCTCTTTTCTTTAACTCTATTTTTTTTATGTCATTGTATTCCTACCCAGTAATTGGTTTTATACTGTGGGTTGTTTTATACTTAATAAATAAATAAATAAATAAATAAATGATGACTATTTGTCAAAAAATTAAAATTTAAGTCCATGTGATATGGGCATACAGGGTCAAAATTTCGACAAAAACTAGAATATTTCAAAAACCGCTCGAAATAAATACATGTTATGACAGTGTCTATTTGAAGTGATGATGATATCCTTATTTATACCTACGTAACGGTCAACGGGTGCAGTACTGCAACAAAGAACATACATATTCCTTAGTAAGCCCTATCTGCAAGATCTTTCAAATATCCTTGGACTCTGGAACATTTCCATCTGTTTGGAAGAATTCTACTCTTTTTCCTATTTTTAAAAATGGTAATAAAGCTCTCATTGATAACTATAGAGGTATTTCCCTTTTATCTGCTATACCTAAACTTTTCGAATCAATTCTATCTGATGAAGTTATTGAAACATACAAACATTACATTGCCATGGAACAACATGGTTTTTTTAAGGGCCGTTCCACAGCTACCAATCTTGGTATCTTCCATGACTTTTTGTGCACCTCTGTTGAAGCTGGATATCAAGTGGATGTTATTTATACGGACATATCAAAAGCGTTTGATAGTGTTTGTCATGAACTTTTAATCAGAAAACTATCTGCCATCGGTATCTCAGGGAACTAACTACAATGAATCCAATCGTACTTAGAGTGTCGCTCCCAAATAGTGAAACTAGGTCATGCTACCTCGCGCTAAGTGCTTGTGTCTTCTGGTGTGCCACAAGGATCGCATATTGGGCCTGTACTGTTTTTGTTATTTATAAACGATATTGTTAGTGTTTTTAATTATTGTAAATGCCGTCTATATGCAGATGATTTAAAACTTTATGCGATTGTACATAATTCTGCTGATGCCATGAAGGTTCAGGATGATAATAATAATAATAATAATAATATATGTTTATTCACAATTAATTCGTTAACACAATACAAATTTTAATATAAATATTTTTTTAGATGTTTCAACTTACATATGTATACTAAACATACAAAAAATCCGCAAAAGAATACTTGTCTGCGGAGATTTATAGTGGTGCTCCATAAGGTACAAAATTTAAATATTATTCCCATTTACAGTAATAGTAACAAAACATAATTAAGTAAGCAATATCAAATTTATGTAAAAAGAATTTCTTTTACAAGTTATCCTAATAGATGGATTATTATAAATGAATAAATATTATTTTTTTTTTTTTTTTAAAGAAACATTAAATTAATTTGACAAAATATAATACATTATTAACCTATATATAGCTCACTAAAATAATATAATATACTTATATACATAGCTATTGGCTAATTTACATGCATTTAATTATTTTTTATATCAATTAGACTGTGTATTTGACTTCTCTCAATTTTTAATACATGTTTTTTTAATTCTTTTTTAAACTTTGGAAATGACTTTATCTGTTTTAAGTTTTGAGGGAGTTTATTGTACAGCCTAGGACCTAGATATGCACAACTTCTTTGTCCAATTGTTTTTTGCGCCTTTATTGTTTTGACGTTTTCTTTTGTTTTATTTCTAGTTTGATGAATGTTCTATAAAGGTTTAAAAATGTAACTATGTTTAAAATTATAATGTAGTATTTTTACATCAAATATTTGCCTAGGATCTAATATTTCCGTTTCAAGGTAAAGAAGGTTAGAAGGGTAAGTATGTTCTTTTTTCAACATTATTTTCAGAAATCTTTTCTGAATAGTCTCTATATTTTTTAGATAAGTGGATGATATTCCTCCCCAACCTAATATACCGTACGACAGGCGAGATTCCACAAGGGCATAGTACAAAATCTTAATTTGAGGTAAGTCTAATATATTACGGAGATATTTAAATTTAAAGATGATGGTTCGTAAAACACTTACAATATTCAACCCATGAAAATTCCATCGTAAGAAACTGTCTAATGTTACACCTAAATATTTTACTTTTTCGGTCGTTAGAATTTCTATGATATTACCGTGATTATTAATTATTAGTTTATCAAAATCTGGTATTAGTAATTTAGTCGATTGGTGTCGCAGAAATTTCTTGAAGCTGAATGTTAGCAAGTGTAAAACGTTGAGCTTCTACAGACGTCTCAATCCCTGTATTCACAATTATAATGTTTGCGGATCATTACTTGATTCAGTGCCAAATTTTAATGATTTGGGGGTAATTTTCGATAGAGAACTTAATTTTAATGCTCATATAGACAATATTACTGTAAGGGCATTTAGGATGCTAGGCTTCATTAGAAGACATACAACCCATATTACTGATACCCAAGCAATACAAACTCTATATAATGGTCTGGTGCGTAGTGTTCTTGAATATAATAGTATAATTTGGTCACCAATGTACCAATATCAAATTTTATGCTTAGAAAGAGTTCAAATTAAATTCTCTAACTACTTGTTAGTGAAACATAATTTTCCTTACAGGGATGTCAATCATGATGTACGACTACTACTTTGTGGTATCCCTACTCTTAAGACTCGTTGAGAAATTGCCTTATTAGTCTTCCTCTACAAAATTGTAAATGGTGTTATTAACTGTGAGGATTTATTAAGCTTAATTTCTATACGCATACCTTCAAGAAACACCCGCCTTAGACAATTATTCTTCGAAAGATCACATAGGACTAACTATGGATTCACTGCATTCATTGATCGCCTGGTCAAGAATTATAACAGCAATTTTTTGGAGTCAGCTTAAATATTCTAAAGAATGTAGCTTCAAATATGTAGATAATATGATATGCCTCCATGTGTTGCTCTCTTAGTGTTTTCTCTTTTCTTTTTAATGTATTGTGCTATTTGGACTTCTGTAATGCACTAAATAAATAAATAAATAAACAAGAAAGTAAAGTATGAGCCGGAACGCCACTGGTTGCGCGGCCGTCGTATTGTGTGTTGCCGTACGCTCGGCAACATAGAACCGGATGATAGGCAACCCACTTTACATGTTCCTCCAGTATGCCGCCTGCTTTTCTCGCGGAGCTTTTTATCGGTTTTTTTTTTCGGGCTTCACAGAACTCGAGGAGATGCTCGTTTAAAAGTTTTTGGCAACCACGTGGGTTTTACCAGTTATAATATTCATATTTTATAATTATAGTGCCCTGGTGCTGGGCGAGTTAAAACGGAATAAATATTAACGAAGTATTTGTGATAAAACCATGTATTTTTGTAGGTAGCTTTCAAGCTCCATTTTTATACATTTTTACAAGCCGTGTGGCTTTTTCTTGCACTCTCTGGTTGAAAGCCTTCCAACCCTGAGGTCTCAGCTCAAGTAAAACCTAATTGTTACAACTACAACAATAAATAGGATTATAGGAAACAACTACTGGACGGGCAAAGGCCCCTACTCCCATTGAATTATACCTATAAATCCAAATTGGTAGCCAAATTTGTTATTTGTCTTTTCTCCACCAGACACAGACCGGTTTCGAACTCTTTATGTTCTCATCAGTAATCAGTGTGCCACAGGTAGCTGAAAAGGCAAATAACAAAGGCAAACCAAACTAGTCTATGGCAGACCCAGCACAAGTAAGTAATGAGAGATAAGTGCATCCCTCTGGTGGTCAGTTGCAGTGGCGGCTCGTGGTGTTAAAGGCACAATGCGATTGTAAGGGAACTAAATCAACTAAACTAGAACCCCTTTCCTTTCTCTGCCATCTAACGATAAGAGAAGCCGAGAATTTCCGGAGAGTCCCGAGGGCCGGCCCAGACCTTCTAAAAGCTGGCACCGTCCCTCGCACTGTTTTAAATTATAACAATACCTATGGGCTAAGAATTAATAATAAATGTTATGTTATTTATCGTTTCACACAGATTTAACATTTCCATATTTAAAGTTAGTAAGTATATTATCCATAATTTCGCATTTTGCATTAGTGATTACGTGTGTTGGCAGCTGTTGGCTAGATTTTTAGTTTCTTGAACGAAAACTTGCTTCCGCTTGATCGCGTCAACGGGCCGGCCCGCTCGTCCACGCTGAGGCAGAATAGGTACGCGACATACGCTTGGGTACTTAGATGGCAAATCTAACATCAAGGAAGTGAGCGTACTGCCTAGCTATTACGGACGTTTATGAAGTAGCATGGGCCAGCCCAATGCATTTAATAGCGGATAGAACGTATAATATTAAGCGGGATTTTAAATTTGGAAAGCGGGGGATATTAGGCATTATCTCGAATAGTTTCTAAACTCCATTTTTAATATTTTTCAACATTTCATTGTTCTATATATAAATAGAAAGCAAATGTACACCAATTTAAATCACAAAAAGAAAACAAAAAAAATATTTCCATAGAGTGCGAAACAGTTCTTAATTTTTTTCTGGGTGGGCCCTGCCCACCCTGACCAGCCGCCACTGGTCAGTTGCTACTACCAGTCGAGATATCGACGATGTCTCTGTGACCGATAGCGGCTTGCCAAGCTACCTGTGGCACACTGATGAGAACATAAAGAGTTCGAAACCGGTCTGTGTCTGGTGGAGAAAAGACAAATAACAAATTTGGCTACCAATTTGGATTTATAGGTATAATTCAATGGGAGTAGGGGCCTTTGCCCGTCCAGTAGTTGTTTCCTATAATCCTATTTATTATGCACGTTTTAGTCCATCAGGGCTAGAGGTCGCCGCTCTTGGTGCTTGCTTGGCAAGCAGCTATCGGTCACAGAGACATCGTCGATGTCTCGACTGGTAGTAGCAACTGACCACCAGAGGGATGCACTTATCTCTCATTACTTACAACTACAACTGTCAAAATATATTTAGTGCAATAAAATTTATGAGAATATTGTTTCCAAAGCCTACTTAAAATTTAACTTAAAATTTTTAAACGTGAAACAAATGAACTAGAAAATGTTTACTATATATATATAATTTTCGCAAATTAATTTGCTGCATTATCAGCTAAGTGCTTGAAATCTTACAAAAACGTATAAAAAATTGAACATTATTTGAAACAACGCTTTCATTTGTTTTTTTTTTACAACCTTAAATTGTTAATATCTTCGAAACTACCCTGTACACAAAAATTTGAATTCTAATAAATCATTTGAAAGTTCGTATCTAGCATAATCAGCTGCCACAATAATAAGTTTAAAATTATTTTTAATTTGAAAAATAAGGCATTTCTCTTAAAGAGAACTTACATTTTCCTGTGCATCTTCATGTTCGGATTGATTCGAGGAGTGACTAGTTGAGGCCCATTTCTATGATTGGTAACCCACCACTGAGGCTTTTCCTCACAAATCCATCGCTCGTTTTTCTATTGGTGTATATATAAGATCCTTTTGTTCTCGGGCCCCCTTCCTCACGTGACTTTCGGTAAATACCTACCTGAAATAAGATACACATTTTAGTCGCTTTTATTAATTTTTTCAGCTAGGATGCAGTACTTTTTTTAAACGTATGTGGTATCTATGAAGTTTCTGATCTATTATGTTAGGGTACTTGATTTAGAAACTTTAAATTATTCAAAAAATTAATTTGTACATCTATTAATGACGAGAGTGACGTATCCCTCAGACAGACAGAACATTAACTGAAATAGTGAAATAGAAATATATCATGATGCACTCGCCAAGAAGGCATCTAGAGGTGGGTTGTTACTAAAGAAAAAAATATTTTAGCAAAACTGTAATAGTTGTATCTTGGATGCCTGGTATTATGACTGAAACTGAGCAGGAAGAATACTAACCAGAAACGTTTTCGTAAAACGTTAAATCATCGGCTGAGGTTGATAATCTCTGATCTCTATCAGCAACACTAACATCGTCATCTTCCGAAAATGCTTATCAGCAACACTATCATCGTCATCGACATCTTCCGAAAATGCTGTCAACTCTTTATCGTGATGATCTAATAAAATATATAATTCCATTAATATTTGGTCAAATCTGTTGCCGAACTAATCAATTATTTATTTCATTTCTGAAATAACAGTAGGCAAATATTTTTAATTGGCGTTTTCTCTAAGTTTTACTTGGCTCTAGCCCAAAAATAAATGATGAAAAATATACACATGTACATTGAGAGCAGACCGTTTGTAGGATGGTGATGGCATTCCCGGATCTTCAGAGTTGAAACTCAAAATAATCAAAACCAAGGCGGAAACCCAGAAACCCCCCTACAAAATATATGGGTGCAAGCTGTTCCTAAATCAAGTGCTGCTCCAAATCATATGGTGATATTCTGCTTCTGCATACAAAAATAAGATAAGATATAACCGTATTTATGTAAAAATTAAAAATGTCATTCTGTTGTCGTGTTCCATTGTTTGGTAATGATTTTCATTTCTGTTTTTAGATTCTACATAAATAATTCTGTACGTAGCGTAAATGATAAACATTTAATATTTGTTAGCACAAGCATCTTGTTCAAATGGAATTTTCATTGAAAATTGAAAGTAAAGGTAGTTTCCTCTTAGGTGAAACTCATATTTTTTAATTTTTGAGCGCCCTGTTTAAAAAAAAATAAACGTTCTTTACACATATCGTATTTTTTTAACGACCAATGTTTTTTATATCTCATTGTGTTTGTTCCCTTTTATTTACTATATTTATTATGTGTATTTATGTATTTTTTAATTTCCCTCTTTTCTTTAACTCTATTTTTTTTATATGTCATTGTATTCCCACCCAGTAATTGGTCTTATACTGTAGGGTGGTGTAACTTAATAAATAAATAAATAAATAAATAAATAAATAAAGGATGACTTTTTGTCAAAAAAATAAAATTTAAGTCCATGTGATATGGGCATACAGGGTCAAAATTTCGACAAAAACTAGAATATTTCAAAAACCGCTCGAAAGAAATACATGTTATGATAGTGTCTATTTGAAGTGATGATATCCTTATTTATACCTACGTAACGGTCAACGGATGCAGTACTGCAACAAAGAACATACATTATTTAATTTCACAGTGTCAGATCACAGCGTCTATATAGTCGGCTGTGGTCAGGTTCGCAAGGTTTTCCTGTAGACAAGTTCTAGTTTGGTTAAGACTGATAAGAATCAAATTTTAACTCACCCACTTTAAATGCCCCTAGGTTTCTTTCTCCTGCCATCTCGTTTAAGACGTTAATGTCATCTCTGCAAATACATGTTCCTTTCCTATACTGAAAAGTTTGAGGATCTTGGAATTCAACAGTATCTATGTAACTTTGTATAGTACTTCATTAAGTTTGACTCGGCCTCAGCAATCATTAGGCCACTCTTCAGGCCGACCATGTAAATAATAAACCATTATTGAACGTTGTTGAATTTACAGAAATAGAGACGAGAAGCCTGATAATGCCAATATTTTTGCCACTGCCGATGGGGAAAAGTATAAATCTGAAAAAGAAATAAAATTGTCGGGTACTTTCCTAATTATAAGTTTTTCTCTAGCTTAGGGTGTTCGTCAAACCGAATACTTCATGCTGGAGAAAATCGATATTTTTTTAATGAAATTTTAAATCTGTCGATACATTTTCCAGCTGATTCTGGAAAAAAATGTTTTGCAAAATTTTACGTGTTTTCTAAAAAAATATCAGGTGAGGCGGGTTATTTTTCTCAAATTTCAATCACATTTTTTTTCTACAAAACTTCTTCATTTGGTACTCCTGATAGTCACACCTTACAGTATTGCTTAGGTTCCATATTTCATAATAACGTACTTAATAATGATGATCTCGAATAAATGAAACGTCTTATAAAAAACCTTTTTACTTCGCCTTGTAAAAAATGAGAAACGCCAATGGAAAAGCGTGTTTAATTTCTCGGTATCTCTTCAAATAACGCCGGGAAAAATTAAAAACGAAAACTCAAAATTTTACTTTTGTTCAAAAATCTCGAGAACAGCAGGAGATATTTTCGATTTCTCAACAGCATATTCCTGATTACCAAATTCTGAAACTTTTCCCCTATTTAACCGATGCTGTATCGAGATCCGTGTAGTGAGAAGCAAATTTGTAACAGCTTGTATAATTATTTATACATACAGGGTGAATACCAATTACTCATTTTAATTTTAAGGGATGGTAATGGTAAGGCCATATACCTACCAAAAATAAAAAATATATACCCTGTAGTTTTCGAGAAAGAAAATAAATTAAAATACGTCAACATTTTCAGAACTTCGTAACTGACCTATCTCAACAGAAAATAAATCAGGATAGGTCTTTGCCTCTGGCATTCACCTTGTTTTTTGCAATCTTAAATTCACTAGTTTTTGCTGTCACTGTCAATTAACTTGTCACCGACCGCAAATTTATAACATTAGAACAGTGTCGGCCTGTGTTGCATTTGTGATTTTTTTTCCCTGTGGAATGTTGCAGGTGGTCGAATATGAAAGACCGTCGAACAGCAACTTTATTAGACGTTTTTTGTCACGTTTTTTACGTTAGAACTTGGAGGCTGTGACTTGGATACAAGGCATGTTGTTCACCCCATAGTGGGTCAGTAGAGCGACGAAGCGGTACTCAAAAGTTTACCAGAATTTTACGTAGGGTAGGTCAGTTTTTCAACTTTCTTTTTTATATTTTTTTATTGGTAATTTGTGTTATAAATACCAACAGAAACCCCCTCTTAAAATTAAAATGAGTTATTGGTATTCACCCTGTACAGGGTGGCCCACCAAATCCCGCTCGGACCATATAGCTACTAGGCTAATGAAAATTAAGAAAAAAATCTAATTGTAAGTTATTGGACCGTAAATGAGCTACTTTTTTAAATTATTTTTGAATGTACAGGGTGTACCATAAATCGGACTCTGCTTTTTAATGGAACACCCTGTATATTTTTTTATTTTTAGAATCTGTCTGTGCAAAAATACCCATTTTATTTCGGGTATCAGATGCAACGTTGCCATTTTTTTAACGTGGCGGCTAACGCTCACCTCGGATTCTTCGGGACTTTTAGTATGTTATTATCCAGGGTGTTTACTAAAGAATGGGCCAAACTGTAGGGGTAGGTTCCTTGAGTAAATTACCACGATTTCATCCAAATTTGGGATATGGGGGTTTTTGGGCCGCTGAGAAATGTAGTGTAAACAAACAAATGCATTTTACTCGAAAACGGTGCATTTTACCGACATAAAATAAGTATTCCTTTTTGACGTAGAATTGAATGCTGCATTAAAAACCAATATTACTTTTCTAAAAAGTTGATGCTGAAAAAATTAACGACTAAAACAAAAGAAATAATTAGGCGTTCGCAGCGCCCTCTACGTTATTCGCCACAATTGTTTACACTACTTTTCTCAGCGGCCCAAAAAACCTCCATATACCAAATTTGGATGAAATCGTGTTAATAGTAATAGAGATATAACAAAAAATCTAAATAAAAAAATTGCTTTAAACGGTCCATAACTTGTTAAGGAAGCAAAATGGTACCAAGGTACCTATTGTGCAGCTAAAATGATTTATTTTTACTCAAGGAACCTACTCCTACAGCTTGGCCCATTCTTTAGTAAACACGCTGTATACATATCAAAAATTACACATTCTGAAAAATTCAGCTCGGTAGTCAAAATGTCTAGGTTAGGCCTCTTTTAACAGATTGTGCCCCCACTAAAGAAGCGCGAAATCAATGTTATTGGACATTGGATAGAAACGTTGCACGCGGCGCTATTTATAAATGGGTGGAACGTGGAACACGAGAGATTTAAGAAGCAAAATATTTTGCTAACTTCCTTCGAACAATCGAGCGGTAATATAATATGGGAAAATGAAAATACAGATCGCGTGCTATCTCGTAACAATGCAGCGGGGGTAAAATATGTTATGTGCATAACCCTGTATGTACATTTGGAGAATAATGGAATAAATCTGGCAATGCTGCCATCAGACTCTGTTGCAGTACCTTACATCCTATTGGTCTAGACGTGAACAAATGTCTATCTGTCATTGCCCATTTATGATCTCTAGTCTATATTCCCCATTTTGTATCTCTCGTTATTGCGCACCCCATTCGGCACGCAATAAAACAGGGTTGGCTTATATCACCTGCTAGGGATGTAACATCGAACCGAAATATCCATGTTGCACCATCGTTGTTTCGAAAGTAAAACAATAAATAACATTTAAAATTAAAAAAACCTAGTAAGAAAACTCGTTTTTGTATCATAAGCAAAAACTGAGTTTTGTCATTTTCGTTTTTCCTTTACAACTCCTTTATTTACGAAAATATTTTAATGAGCTTTTTTCTTTCTCAGAGGACATTTTGATCCAGATTTTGAAAAAATTACAATATTTTTGCCAACTCTTTTAGATTTTGAGAAATTCATTTTTCAAATACAAGTCATATCATAGCTGACTAAGTAAGCAAATCAACAATTTGAATTTGAACATAGGTATACAAAATCCATCATACACCACTATACAGGGTGGCCACGAGAACCGGTCCAGGACACAGCTCTTTCGTTTACAATAAAAATGGCCGACTTCCGGTTTAGACGGAAAATAACATCAAATTCGATTTTTTAAATGGAACACCCTGTATATTTTATTATTTTTGGAATCTACGGACCAAAATAATCTATCTGATCACTTTGCAAAATTACTCTAATGGGTAAAAGACGAGGTAAATGATAGACATTTGATGAAAAGCCATTCATACACAATTATAATTTTATGAAAATCAAACCACAGATAAAAAACCGTTGAAAATTTTTCGGCTAGTACATGTCACTAAATTGGAAAATAAGTAAACAAGTCTTTGTAAAATGCCATGACATTTCCCACATCTTATGCTATTTTGACGATTTGGCAACAGTGCCTCTCTATCCGGTATGACACGGTTTTTGTTTTGTATTTAAGTATAGGTTAGGTATGTATATAATAATAAAAACATTTAAACGTGAGACAAAATTAAAATTAGTCGTTTAAATAAAAACAAGCATCTTAAATAATTTATCTAAACTTACCTTTAGATCAGGTACCTACCTACTGTCACTTTTCAACCATGTGAATTTTCAGTCCTCGCCGTTATCTACTTTGACAAGACTTTTCACAAATAAACAACGCCAACAGAAATGAACAAAATAAGATTTATATTTAACGAATAAAACCTTGATCAATGATCAGAGAATAAAACATTCACAAAACATAAAACACTTAACAGACTTTTATCAACACAGCATGCCACAGGCCAGCCACAAATTACCACAGAATATCAAATCAATCAAATCATAAGGTCGCGTGCTTATTTGTTTGTTCTCAAAACTGATGGGCGACTCCGGACGAGGAACGCGAGAAGTAACCCTCTCAACAGTGGCGTAGCATTCGTTTTTATTTTAAATTTACAATTATTTTCATTTATTTACATTTTAAAAGTATGTCTTAAAACGTTGGTAATAATTATGTATATTTGATATTATATTAACCTATGTTCATGGAGGTGAAGATTTTAAGTATGATTGATTAAAGTTTTCGTGGTTTGAAGGACCGTTATGGATAGGTATTTAAGTTCAGTTCAAATTTTTTTCACCCTGTATCGATATGGTGTATTATTGTGGTTATAAATATATCAGCCTTATTCTGGTGATCGTTAGTTAATTTTCAATATCTGAACATAACCAACATTGTTTATTGAAAATTATCGATTTCATAAAGTTGTTGTATTCTGGTGAGACTATTGATTCCAGAAAGTCAATATTGAAAATCTATTAGACTGTCTGTATGCGTATGATATGAAGTTATTAAAAAAGGGTTGCCAATATTCATTGTTCTTCAATAAAAACACTAGAAATTGAAGAAAATTAGAGTATTTAACGCTGCATAGTTGGAGAAATATTTGTAAAATGACAATTGTCAAAATATAGGTTAACTTTTGCCTAACTGTAAACATTTTCACATTTTCATTTTATACGAAACTACACAAAAAAAAGAACATCAGAGACAATTTCAAATATATCTATGGTAGGTACTTATCTGAGAGTCGGAAAAGCTTATACAGTCTTACTCTTACATATGCCATTCACACATGTAACTTCCTGTTTAGCCAGAAATAGCTATGAAATAATTGAAAAATACCCAATCGACTTATTTCAAAAATATACAACACATATATATCCATAATCTTGACTAGTTTTCGAGAAATAAAATGCGATAAAGTAATATAACACTTTTCTAAAAATTCACAGAAACAGCTAGAAAACTACTAAAGATAGGTATATTAAAGATAATGGACAAGTTTTATATATTTTTGAAATCAGGAGGTTGAATACTATTCAATTATTTCATAACATACAGGTGTTGTCCCCAAAATTTTGTCGGACGTTAGCTAGGTATTTCCGGCTAAACCGGAAGTTAGATGTATATGGCATATGCTTTTATAATCACAATAATGTACCATATCGATTTCCGTAATAAAATACAGGATGACAAAAGTTTGGAAAATTGGTTTTTTGACAATACCTCGTATATTAGAGGTTCTATAGCTTATTCGACCTCATATTCGGAATCCTCATAAAAAAATACATGAGAATAGGTTTGGTTTTTTATTTTAGCCCAATAATAAAGCCAGGAAATCGAGTGAGCTTCTTACGTGGGAGTCAACAAATTCGATGCTCACTTTGGGATCTCGGAAACGGTAAGAGACAATAATAATAATAATACATCTTTATTTCGAGGAAGAGTTTTCATTACAATGTAAAAAAAACAATTAAACAAAATAACGTCAATACAAATTGAATTTAACACCAGTACAATTTAATTCTCCGTATACTCAAGATATTCCCTTACAGTAGGTATAAGATTCAATTTTAAGTAGCAACTCAGACTTTTTTTTGGACAAGTTTTATGTCGTTTATTTCTTTGATATTATAACAGTATGGGACCAGTTGTTTTGCTACCCTGCGGAGCTCCAAAATTTAATGATTTTGTTTCTGATTTTGCTTGTCCACTGCCATTATTGACAAATACTAACTGTTTTCTACCAGTAAAAAACTACCCCCTTCATGTTTCAGGTACCTACTCTCTGTGTTTGATAAAATCAAATCGTTTTATTCCAACTCCTGCGGGCCAAAATCCTGAATCATACATTTCTTCTTTCCTCTCTAGTGATGCGGTCACTACAAAACACTTTAATCTAGTTGTCTTGTTGGTAATTCTTTTACCCACATACTTTCATCCTTGAAATTAGGTTTCTTTATAATATATTCTTTTATCATTTCCGCAGTTGCAGCCCTTTTCACTCTATCCTGATAAGAGTTGGTTAAATGGGGGCGAAGTTGTGCAATTTTATTTCTAACAATAATAAAAAAAAAAACAAGTTTTGAGTTTTCATATTTGTTTTTTTCTAGCTGTGTTTGAAGAAATAAAAAAACTGAGAGAACTTCTTCATTGCGGCTTTTCCACAATATTTTGAATAGAACGGTTCGTCAGATCGGGACCACCCGCATTTTTGTTTTTTCAAATACGGACCTGATATTGTTTTTCCTTAATTCACTAGTGTTTTTCATCCTGATTCCAACGAAATTATGACACTCGTTTATTTGAACAATATTTTCAGTTCCAAAACTTAAATTAAGTCATAAGTGATTAAATACATTCATTACGAGTGTCATATATCGTTGTAATCAGGATGAAAAATACCTACTAATGAATTTAGGAAAAACAATGCCAGGTTCATATTTGAAAAAACAAGGTTGAGGGTGGCCCCGCTCTGGTGAAACGTTCTGTTCAAAATATTTCTATTTCTATGCTGTAGAGCTGGAACAATTGCAATGAAGAAGTTCTTTCTGTTTTGATATCTCTTCAAACAAACGTAGAAAAAAGCAAGAATGAAAACTCAAAATTTTTTCTTCTAATATATCAAAAACCAAACAAGATATTCTTGATTTCATCATAGCATATTATTGGATATAAAATTGCGCAACTTAGCCCCCCCATTTAACCAACTCTCTATTTCTTACCGATTCCCAGTTTCCAAAGGTGAGCATCGAATTTGACTCACCCTGTACACACAAAAAATATTCGTTTTCCACTTCTACATCACATCGTCGAAAAATAAACCGGGTGTCATTTGAAAAAATGAGAAAGTTCAATTCAAAAAGTTCCATATTTTAAAAAATTATTTTTGGCTACCCTCTATATTTTTCGAAAGAGAAATTGATTCAAAAACATTAATTAGATGTCTCGTAACTAGTACAAGTTCACCTATTTTTTTCTTATAATCTCATAATTGTGGTTGCAGTGATTTTTTCAATATGTATCTGCAGATGGCATTATTTCAACAAAAAAATTCATAACATCCAGGGGAGATAGTCAATAATACCTAATATCAGAGTGAAAGGAGTCCTGAAAGAGGTTTCACAAATATATTGTTACATAGGTACGTAACCATTTAAAAAAAAAGGCACTTGATCCTGTACTATTGTCTTGGCTCCCTGTATATTCGAAAATAATTTCTGGTTATAGGACGAATTTTTTTATCTAGTTTACTTGTATGTTTTTTTAAATTTTAGGGATCATAGAATTTGTTCTTTACTTTTGGAGTTTGGACCTCACTGTATGCAAGGGTGTCCACCGTCTCAATGGAATGTTCAATAGTTTCAGATATCCTGAAAATGGTGCAAATTGCCAATGACACGCAAATGATGGAATATCAGAACTGCAAAATAAAAAATTAAAATACAGGGAAAAAAAATTTAATTGAAACCAAAAATTTAACATTTTTTTGTCAAATAAAAAATATCTCATTGGGCACGCAAAAAGACACGCGCCACAAGTATTTAAAGTAAGTACTACTTTACTGTACACCAACATAATCGATAATGTAACGTGGGTAATATTCATAGTCGTAGTATTTAATGTAAGTTTCTCCTTTATGAGCTAAAACGGTATCATAACCAAAATCAGGAAGAGAAATATTTCCATTAACTTTCTGCACATTTTGCACTACTACGTCTACGATGAACATGGACCTCAATGACACCGACCAGCTGTGCTTAGAGGAATGTCTGTTGGCTAAATGCGGTAATGTAGAAAAGTGCACTCCAAGTCCGTACTTAAAACTGGATGCAAAGCGCCAGTTAAAATTCTTCCTGGCAATGGACTCAACGAAATCCCTCGAGGTATCATGAAAAAGGGACAAAATTCTATAAGGTCCTCGTTGCTTGTAATCAAAGATTGTCATTGCAAATCTGGTATATAAATACGGGTTCTGTAACTTGTATATTCCAGTAATTGAACTATAATAACTACCATGCATTCTGAGCAGTATATCGCTGTGTTCTTGACTCGAGGGTGGCACCGGAACAATTTTGTAACACTCAGGCTTTATGTCCATCAGGCACCACTCTAGTGGCAGAACTGGCAGATGATTTTGCAACTCTGGTAGTTGCATTGTTCTGAAAAATATAACGGATTATATAGGAATTCTATATTTCTGTGTTTAATAATTTTCTTAAAGGAAAACTTTTAAATAGATAATGGGAATTATCCTAGCAATTATTTACATTACAAGCTATAATATATAGGGTATTCCATTTAACTTAACAAACTTGGTTACTGCCCAGCCTAAATGGAATACCCTCTGTATAAGTACAACCAGAAATATTTTTGGAGTATGCACGAACAACTTTTGTTTTAAAGATTTTTGTCTACCTACAACAGCTAATGAGGAGTTATGGGAAGAAATACTACTTTAAATACGATATTTTATCCACATAATTTTTGGAAACTACCTACCCTTTATATGACATTTCTCTATCGAAAGGTAGATATAATAAGGAGGTGTTCCATGTGAAAAAAATGAGGTTATGTTTGCTCCTTTGCTAATTAAGCAATACACTTTAATATTTCGGCATCAGCAAAAAATTTTGAAGAAAATCTAGAAAATCCTACAACTTTTTCCAAAATTTTTTGTTGCATACCTACCTACTTTTTCCATATGTCGATGGATTCAGCTGTAATTAAGAAATAATAATTTGACTATAAATTATATTATAAATTATTGGAAATTGGATATTCTTGAAATAAATAGGTATAAAGGGCGCCGCGACATTCGTTGCAAATAAAAGCCCTGGTTGAAGTTCAAGCAGGACACCATGTACACGTCATGAAAGACGATTATTGTTTTACTCACCAATAATGTATTATATTCCAAGTAAAATATCTACCGGACGCCTATACACAACAGCATAAACTCGACGTGACTTACGAAACAGGCGCAACACCACCAGAACACCACAGACTACCGCAGATATTTATTTGTAAAACTGTACAAAAAGACATTTAAGCTAAGCATAAGCAGAAACTGTGTAAGCAGTAAGCACACAGGCACAGACAGCATCCGTTAAACAAACGTAAACAAGTAAAGCACGCAAAATGCTCCGATTGGCTGACCGTACAACAGCAACAATCCCGAGCCAAATCCGTGATTTCTATTGGCCGTTGGCACAGGGAAAAGCGGTAGGTAGGAGGCTCCCAACGAGGCTCAGAAGATTAACCACAAAACATATACAATGAAGAACCGAAAGTTGAGAGCTCCTAAGAAAGAGAAGGCAACAGCAATGACATGTGGCGAACCTCTATACTTTATGTTCTGTGCTCTATAAACGAACAGAGACGGGCTGCTTAAATTTAATTTCTCGCTCGAAAAAAAGGGTGATTTTCAAGAAGTTTTATATCCGAAAGATTTTATTGCATAGAATGCATCTTTTAGGTATAAAAACTTGAAAAATCATAGTCCGTACGCACAGAATGACGGGGAAAGTACCTAAAAATGCATAATTATGCAAATAAGTGCAATTTTTGCTGTTTTTGTGCATTTTTCAAAGATATTCATTTAAGATTCATAAAAATTTGAGAAAAATGCTTTGTTTTAGTATTATACAAGCCTTAAGTAACATACATTGGGTCATTTAAGACCCTTTATGGGCCGATTGTAGCCATTAAACGCGTCCAAAAGTGCATAATTTAATTTGCATCCGTTTAAAAAAAAAATTAATAATTGCTCTAAAATTAATAAAATATCGTCCAAATTTTATACTCGGGGTTTTCGAGGTCTCTAATTACGAATTTGAAGAGAAAATCGAAATTCAAAATGGCTGACTGATAATGGCGCGAAATTTAATTTTAAAAGTACATTTTATTGTAATCCAGAAATAAGATTTCTTTCTATGCTTTCACGCCCTCCTTAACATTACTTCACGCCTCCCAAGGGGGGCGCGCCCCCCCCAGTTTGGGGATCGCTCTAAACCCTTTACAAGTTTGTTTTATTATAAGCATTATCTCCCCCTCCCCCTCCCCCTTAGTCACTTCATGGATGTACCCAGATAGCAGCCGCCAAGGCTTGCATCAGGCTTTAATGCAAGCCGGAATACTTGATGCAAGCTTGCGTCAGACTTCATAGTTACTGCTGAGCAAGGCTTGTTGCAAACTTACAGAACAAGCTTGTATTAACCTATTGTGACAAGCCTGCATTAACCTATGAGAACATAAAGAGTTCGAAACCGGTCTGTGTCTGGTGGAGAAAAGACAAATAACAAATTTGGCTACCAATTTGGATTTATAGGTATAATTCAATGGGAGTAGGGGCCTTGTAACGAAGCAAATTTTTAAGCCTACAGATTCAGCTGGTAGAATTCCGCGTTCTGTTTATTTTCAGTTAATAAATTTATTTATTGTTTATTTATAGTTAAATTCGGGTACACCCTGTATAAAGGGGTAGAGTAATATCAGTACGTATTCAGGTAATTACCTGTGTTATAAAACCGGTCCGTGTACAGTTGTTCAATTTATTTAAACGTGTTATAAATAAATAAACTTATTTATTTTTCTAGTTAAGTAATCCGTACGTTATTAATTCCGTTTCTTTCACTGTAATGCTCAGAAAAATGAGTAGAATCTATTCCGCCGATACAGGAGTCCGAACTAGAATTGTTAATAACAATTTCCGTTCGGGATTATCATTAATAAATAAATGAGCCAGAACGCGACTTAACTAGATAGCGACAAGAAACATACATTTCACGTTATCAGCGCGAGAAGCGAAGCGCTCCGGCCGTACCGATTGTTAGTAGGATCCGGGAATCAATTTTAAAAATCAGTCTATATCGACGATCGAAATCCTGCAGTCCTGTTTAGGTAAATATTAAGCGTTCGGCATATTTACGGTACTTGAAGTTAAAAGATAAAACCGCGTTAATTATTTGCTTTTCAACTTAGAAATAATTTGCGAATTATTTCAATATTGTGATAGATAAATTTATAGTCAATTATTAGAAAGAATTAATTATAAATTCATTCCGTGCACTACAATTGATTTATAATAAATCACTGTGTATTGTAATAGCTGTAGATTTGCGTGTTTTAAGTTTAAGTAAGGAATAAAATATTTCATTGGTTTTGAAACGTGATAGAAGGTATTAAAGCTAGTCATTTCCGTAATTTATTTAATTAAATAAATTTAATAGTCCGTCTGTCTGTATGGTGGCCCGATAGAATTCGAGACTAAGGAGGTGTGTAAATACCAACGCATTTATCTGTTGAGAGAGCGAACTTGCCAACAACTGATATTGCAAGGGTTAACACAATCTTCCCCTCAGGTTCAGAGGTTTGTCTTGGGGTGCCAGTACAGTTGTGTTTTATTAATCAGATCTGTTCGTAACTAGTAACTACTCAGAATAATAGTTTGTGGGAAAAAACCCCAAAACCTTGTGGATACGAGCGCGAATTTGCCAGTGTCTAACAAGTTGGGTTTTGACATAAACGAATCAGGTTGCCGGCGTACGAATCTAAAAACACCCTGCCGTGAGAGCGCTAGCCAGCGTCTGGGTGATTAGATTAACACGGATAAACCTGGTTTGAAAATTATTCCTGAAGTGGTTGTATAGGGGTTAGTTATTACTTGTGGAAATATTTAAAGTAAATATTTAGTCTGACTTGCTAGCACGATAATACTGATTAGGTTTTTTTAGTAATTTCTTTTGTTATCACTGGAAGTTTTTACTGCCGTTTCTTTTACCGTACTATCACCTTTTTTGAAATAAAATTCATTCATTGTTATCAAAGGTAGTTTTGAAAACGCGTACCGTAATTATTCCAAAGCTTACTTCAAATCTTGCTTAGTTCCGTCACCGCTTGTTAACCATCCTGCCATTTGCTTACTACTACTACCGCTTTTTAGATACCTGCATCCGATTAATTCTAAATTAATACCGTAATTGCACATACGTTTACCTGCTTTAGTACTTTCCATAACTCTGCTAGTCGTTTAGTTTCGTCAAACCTAGAACCTGCCGCTTGTAGTTAGTTTTGCATCCGCTTTGCTTACACACACCTCCGCTTGAGAGTTATCTTTTGAGTAGTGAATTGTAAATAGTTCCTTTGAGTAGAATTAATTTCTATTAAATTATTGTTGTAGTAAATACTTAAAGTATTGTTGTAAATATTTGTTGCTTGGTTTATAGATGTTTTAGAATACATATTTAGTTGCTTACATACTGCTTTGTGGTAAATTAGCCGTACTTATATCTACCACGTTGATTTACTTTCTTTTCGTTTATCAAACGATGTACAATAAATATTTATTGTAATAAATGTGTTTTGTCAGATAGTTTATGCTTTTTATATCACTAACATTACTATACCTTATTATAACATCAGTATAAGCCTCTAACTCTTAAAGTTTATACAGTCAGCAGTCGGGACGCTCCAGTAGAGCGGCGACCAGCAAACCTCGAACCCGGACATACCGTGTCTTCACTGAAGTTATCCGGCCCTATCATACTGTTGATAGGTCAAAGTGACATTCCTTCACGTTAAACAAGGGATTGGCGCCCGAGGCAATAATATTAGCGACAGTCATTTTGTGTAACATTAATTCACTATTTAGGAAAAGGGACGTCACAAATGACGTCCGAATAAGATAGCGTCACAGGTTGAAATAATGCATATTTAACCGTTATTTGACGTGTCCAAATTTGAAATTTATATCCCGTAAAACAAAGAAGATATAAGGGCGATAAGAGAGTTTTTGGGTTCACTTCTGCATTGATTATTTTGAATGATTGATATTTCGACGATCTTGTCGCGGTCTTATTCTAAATAAGCGAAGTAGACTCTGTCATTGGTAATGTTAATGATAATCGCAATAATGTTATTGTTGCAGGTAGCACCATGAGTTTGGAAGAATTATTCACACCAACTACTATGGATGATATAAATCAAACTGTGAATTCGGAAATATTAATTGAATTAGCACGAGGTGGCAAAACCGAAGTTGGACTGAAACTGCCACATCTAGACAGCTATTATATAAGACGCAGTTTCAATCGAAACGACCAAAATATTGTAGAGGAAGACTTGTGGCGCTCGACTGAAGTCAGCGATGAAAAAGTTATTTTGATTTCCGACTCAGCCGGCATGGGAAAGAGCAGCGTCCTCACCAGTTTGGCGATTTCAATAAAAAGGGATAACCCTCATCTGTGGCTAGTTCGCGTTGATCTTAGCAACTACACAAATATAATGAGGAGAGCTTTGGAAGAAAGTAGAAAATCTATCAGTATCATTGAGCTATTAAATTCGCAGGAACCGTCGAAACTTAAAAGCGATTTTGGCAAGAAATTGTTCGCAACACCAAAAAGGGTTGTGTTAATGCTGGACGGGGTAGATGAAGTAAGTCCTACATACACCCAGCTGATTATAAATCTAATTAGAGATTCCCTGGCGCAAGTCAACTTGGCAAAAATTTTCGTTACCGCCAGGCCGCACGTGTCAAAGGATCTTAAAGATATTTCGGAATTGCAATCCGTTACATTAGAGCCGTTCTCAAAAATTAATCGGAAAGAATTTCTAATAAAATATTGGTCCAAAACCTTAAATCTTCAAGACGATGTAAGCATAAACAAGTGCAAAATTTTCGCGGAAGTCCTAATAGAAAAATTATCCGTGTGGTTAAATGAAAAAAAACGAAATAACTTCGCTGGAATACCTCTGCAGACAAGAATGCTGGCCGAGGTATTTCAAGAGGACAATGAAATCAACGACGAAGGACACGATTGGGAAGGGTTCAAAGAGTTTTTATCGTCCAACAACGAAGAGCCAAAATTGCCAACGAGAATTGACATTACACAACTCTACAAATTATTTATTGATAAGAAATGTGCCATTTATTTTAAAAAGAGTAATCCTAGCGGACATTCAGCTGCAGATGAAGCGCTCAAACTTCAATTAAGGGAATGTCAAACATTTCATCGCGCATTGGCGTTAAAAGTGATTTTTGATTCAGACAAGAGGCTACAATGTTTTACCTGCTACACGAATGTCGAATGGCCGATTCCATCGACTTTTGCAAATAATTTTCTGTTTAGAGTGGGTATTGTACAAGTACAAGAAGGAAACATCGAATTTCTGCACAGGACCTTTGCAGAGTACTTTGTATTCGAATGCTTACTGACTGAGTTAGATCGCAAACCCGTAAATGAGGTACTCCAGCAACTCTTCATGGGGACCATATTGATAGATAAAGAATTTTATGTGATCCGAGCATTTATTGACAGTCATATGCGAACCAGGTTGCACCTTATCGAAGGTAATTTCTCCAGCTATTTCCATCGAAATCGTATAACGGAGAGGTCGCTAGCAAAATACTTTAAAGTATTTGCAGAGGAAGGCTGCGTAAATATATTTGAATGTCTCATTAAATGCATCGACAAAGAGCAGCGTGAAATATTATCTAAAACAGTCAATGAGCTGTTTTTAATGAAAGGTGCACTTATTGGCGCTCTTCAATATTGCCATTTGAACATCCTAAAGTTGCTACTGGAATTAAATGAGACATTTAATATGGGAACATATTCACATGAAGAATTCCTTAATACGGCAACTGTGGGCTTTATTCATTATTACTTAGACATATTCAAATTTCTGTTACACCAAGAAGATGGGAGTGGTAAATATATTTTGGAACATTCGGCACTTCATGAAGCTACTTATGAAGATGAATTGAACATGGTCAGATTTCTGTTGGAAGCTGGAGCGGATATAAATTTCGCAAATGATGGCGAGACAGCTCTTCATAAAGCTGCTTATGAAGGTAATTTAGAGCTAGTCAAATTTCTAGCACAAGAAGCTGGAGTGGATATAAATGTCAAAGATAGTGGAGGCGAGACGGCACTTTATGGGGCTGTTTACTGGGGTAGATTAGAAATAGTCAAATTCTTGGTAAACGAAGCTGGAGCGGATATAAATATCATAAATCATTATGGTGAGACGGTTCTTCACAGAGCTACTTCTAGAGATAACTTAGAAATCGTCAAGTTCTTGGTAGATGAAGCTGGAATGGATATAAATCTCAAAGATAGTAATGGCGAGGTGGCTCTTCATAAAGCTGCTTCCTGGGGTACAATAAAAATAGTCAACTTTCTGGTGAATGAAGCTGGAGCGGGTATAAATGTCAAAGATAATGATGGCGAGACGGCACTTCATAAAGCCGCTCATAAAGGTGGATTGGACATAGCCGAATTCCTGGTGGGAGAAGATGGAGCAGATATAAATGCCACAGACAATGGTGGCGAAACGGCACTTTATAACGCTGCTTGTGAAGGTGAATTAGACATAGTCAAGTTCTTGGTGAAACAAGTTGGAGCGGATATAAATGTCACAAATTATAAGGGCGAAACGGCACTTCATAGAGCTGTATATAAAGGCGAAATAGAAATAGTCAAATTCCTGGTGGAAGAAATTGAAGCGGATATAAATACCAAGGATTATCATGGTAGGACTGCTCTTGATATAGCTGTTTTTATTGGTGGTTTAGAAATAGTGAAATTCCTGGTGGAAGAAGCTGGGGCGGATATAAGTGTCAAATATATTGATGGCGACACGGCACTTCATCTGGCTGCCGATGAAGGTGAGTTAGAGATAGTTAGAGATATAAATATCAAAAATAATCATGGTAAGACGGTTCTTGATAAAGCTGTTTTTATAGGTGATTTGGAAATAGTCAAATTCCTGGTGAAAGAAGCTGGGGCAGACATAAATGCCAAAGATAATGATGGCGGGACGGTATTTCACAAAGCTGCTTATGAAGGTGAATTAGATGTGGTCAAATTCTTGGTAGGAGCTGGAGCTAATATAAATGCCAAAGATAATAAAGGTGAAACGGCACTTCACAGAGCTGCTTATAAAGGTGAATTAGATATAATCAAATTCCTGGTGGAAGAAACTGCGGCGGATATCAACATCAAAAATGAAAATGATGAGACAGTTCTTCATTTAGCTGCTATTAGAGGCAAATTAAAAATAGTCAAATTCCTGAAAGAAGCCGAAGTGGATATAAATATCAAACAAAATAATGGCGACACGGTACTTCATATGGTTGCCAATGTAGGTGAATTAGGAATAGTCAAATTCCTGGTGGAAGCCGGAGTGGATATCAATATCAAAAATGAAAATGGTGTGACGGTTCTTCATATAGCTGCTGCTAGAGGTGATTTAAGAATAATCAAATTCCTGGTGAAAGAGGCTGTAACGGACATAAATGTCAAAAATAATAAGGGCGAAACGGCACTTCATATAGCTGCCTACGAAGATAACTTAGAGATGGTCAAATTTTTGGTCAAAGAAGCAGGAGCGGATATAAATGTGAAAAATAATAAGAGCGAAACGGCACTTCACATAGCTGTTTATAAAGGTGAATTAGAGACAGTTAAATTCCTGCTGGAAGAGACTGGAGCAGATATAAACATAAAAAATAATCATCGTAAGACGGCTCTTGATGTAGCTGTTTTTAGAGGCGGCTTAGAAATGGTCACATTCCTGGTGGAAAATCTAGGAGCGGATATAAATGTCAAAGATAATGATGGCGAAACGGCTCTTCATAGAGCTGCTTATGAAGGTGAATTAGAGACAGTGAAATTTCTGGTGGAGGAAACTGGAGCGGATATAAATGTCAAAAATAATCATGGTGAGACGGCCCTTCATATAGCTGCTTCTACAGGTGGCTTAGAAATAGTCAAATTTCTGGTGGAAGAGGCTGGGGCGGATATAAATATCAAAGATATTGATGGGGACACGGCATTTCATATGGCTGTTTATGAAAGTGAATTAGAGATAGTCAAATTTCTGGTGGAAGAAACTGAAACGGATATAAATATAAAAAATAATCAAGGCGAGACGGCCCTTTATATAGCAGCTTTTATAGGCCGCTTAGAAATAGTCAAATTTCTGGTGAAGGAAACTGGAGCGGATATAAACATCAAAAATAATCATGGTGAGACTGCCCTTCATATAGCTGCCTTTATAGGTGGCTTAGAAATGGTCAAATTCCTGGTGAAGGAGGCTGGGGCGGATATAAATGTCAAAGATAATGATGGCGACACGGCACTTCATATGGCTGCATATGAAGGTGAATTAGAGACAGTCAAGTTCCTGGTGGAAGAAACTGGAGCGGATATAAATAGCAATGATAATCAAGGCAGGACTGCAATTCAGGTAGCTGCTAATCAGGGACACTGGAAGGTAGTCAAATTCCTGTCGAATTCAAGTCACTGGGTCATGTTCAAAATGAGAGTAACCCAAGTCTTTTGCGGAAAATTTCCATAATGAACTGCATCCGGTTTAAATAACAACACCGTTAGTCACTTAAACTATAACACTAATTAATACTTTTAACCACCATTATTCATTACTAGTCACTGTTCCTTTTCCGTAGTGTTCAGCTCACTTTCCAATAATCAAATAACTGCAGTAAACCATTTTGACCTTTATATACCTGAAGAGATGCCTTCTAGAACAATCCAGAATCCAGGTGCTTCTCTAGAAAATTCAACAATCCTTTTAACCAAACAGTATTCTGTGGGTAGATAAAATTCCCTAATAAAACACACAACCAACATTTGTCATTAAACTACCTACAGCACATCGCCGCACTACTCACAGATACCTACTGGCGGCCAAATCACTCCAGGAATACCTACTGAGCATCCCTACACGACTCAAAGATACATACTGCGCATCCACACAACTCAAAACTACCTACTGCGCATCCGCACTGCTCGGGGATACCACCTACTGCGCATCCACACCATTCACTGGGCATCCACACAACTCATAGCCGCCACCTACTGCGCATTCATGCCACTCAAGGATAAGTGTAAGAAAGATGAAATTCAGATTAATCTACAAGCGTCTGTTGAACGGGTTAGTCAATTCATAACAAAAATAAATGTTGTAATTAATTTGTTTAGTCGATATTAATTTAATATTAATTTAATATTTAACCTTAATTTTTAATTTATTATAGCCATCTATTTTTAAATAGGTATAATAAGCTCTAGAAAACACACGGCTCATATGTAGGTTTCTATTTATCTAATTTTACCCTAATTATAAGTCCTAAGGCCATGGTGTAAGATAATTAGGTGATGAAACGCCTCAATTAGAATGTCTCCAAACTGTTAACGCTAGAGACGCGAAATCGTAAGACAAAGAGAGAGAGTGTGTGGCCACCAGGGCCGCGCGGGCTGCGGCCCGTATCGTCCCTAGTTAATTTCCACTTTATTTTACCAGGTCGAAAAATATACCATTCGATGCAGAAAAATATGTAGAACACGATTGTTGAAAAATTATGTGTCTAAATTGTCGGCTACTGTGCAAAAAAAAATAAAAACCAAAAATGAAATTGGACGCCGGCACGTTTAACTCGAAACGCTGCTAAAACCGTTCGAGTTATGAAAAAAATTAACATAAACAATTTTATAGAGAACTAAATTTCCTATAAAAAAGTCAGTGGTGGCATTAGTCTATCTTTAATAGTTTTGGTGTGAGGGCGCCTCAAATTCGCGCGCTGATCTTTTGTTAAATTAAACTTATCGTTTTCCAGCGCACAACTTTCAGCCACCCTCACGCCTAAAATATTCAAGATAGACATATGCCGTCACTGACTTTTTTATAGGAAATTTAATTCTCTATAAAATTGTTTATGTCCATTTTTTTCATAACTCTAACGGTTTTGGCAGCGTTTTTTTAAAATGTCAAATCGGAATAATTTTTTGTAAGAAAATCATTATTTTTAGCAATTATAATAGTGATAATACAATTCTGAATGTAAAAAACTGTATTTATTTACCTTTTATTACAACACAATTATTGTCACAAGCAATGAAAAATTTATGTTTACATTTACCTGTCACCTCCGCCAACTACAAAAATCGCCGATTAAAAAAAAACAGTTTTATAAAAGAGAATCCCAGACAAAAACAAAATCGTTTTCCAATAAGAAGAAGGAATCTAGATTGCAATTAACCTGATACTCTATTATAGGTTGATTCAATTTACCACATTAAATTTCTGAGCACATTGCAATTAAATTAAAATTTAAGAATCAATATAAATGTGATTAATAGTTTTTTCTCTTTTTTTTTTGATTTTGGACAATAAAAATATCTAAGTAGGTAATAAATAATGCTTTTTGTTTACTTAACTTGAATAGTTATTTAATTTTTGAATAAATAAATGGACATTTTTTCGTATACCTACATTATATTTATTTCAAACAACTCACGTATCCCTTATTATTTATTCGTTATCACATCAAAATATGTATGTATACTACTATTTTTACTTTATTTACAATATTAAAAATATTATTGTTAAATAAATACCTTATCATTATTATTATTTATTGCTTGCAAGCTATAAATGATTCTTTCAATCAATGCGATCATCGACATAATATAAAAATCATTACTTACTACAGCTGTTTTAATTAATTTTTATAGGTATAGTGTAAAAATATTGTTTCGTTTTTAATTAGTAAAGTTAATTATTTAGATATTGTATAATACTAGAACATTTAAAAAGAATTGCTTTAGATTTTAAACAACTCCATACTCATACAATGAGCCCGAATCACAGTAAAATATGCGGCCACCACTCTACCATCTCTCTCTATAGACCTATCCAGGTGAGATGCGGTAAATACGTCACACAGTATGGTGCGTGCGCAACAGAAGGGCAACAGCGTCGACGAGAGAATAAATAGATTTTTGTGCACGTTCTTATATTTTTTCCATTTTCATGAAAACGGTTAACTTTATAAAAAAATCATAGAATGACTTTTTTATAGCAGACAAAATTTCCTTTCCAACGATGTATAACGCAACCTATATTCTTTTTGTATAACGACCCGGATACGTTTCAATTAAGGGGCTAATTTAAAAATTAATTCATTTTTTTTACGACTCTTTAACCTTTGAACCGCTCTCACGTATAAACTATTGAATATAGATATATGCCATCACGGACTTTTTTATAGGAAATTTGATTCTCTATAAAATTGTTTATATGCATTTTGCCATAACTGTAATGGTTTCGGCAGCGTTTCGAGTCCAATTCTCAGCTGCAAGTCTGGACCATTGTATTTCAATAGAATCAGGCAGCCACGGTAAGCGTACGTGTCTCTTCAGGTGCTTAGAACGAACCACGCATCGATTTACTGCGGCATGTTTGACTCGAAACGCTGCCAAAACCGTTACAAATATGATGAAAATGTATATAAACAAATTTATAGAGAATTAAATTTTCTATAAGAAAGTCAGTGATGGCATATATCTATCTTTAATAGTTTAGACGTAAGAGTGGTTCAAAATTTAAGGAATCTTAATAAACTCATCCATTTTTGAATTTGTCCGTAATTGAAACGTATCTGGGGCCGTTATACAAAAAGCATAATATGGTTTGTGCTATACATTGTTCGAAAGGAAATTTTATCTGCTATAAAAAAGTCGTTCTATGATTTTTTAATAAAGTTAACCGTTTCCATGAAAATGGATTAGATATAAAAACATACAAATACATGCAAGGGTTCTCGGCCGCAAAGTTGCCCTTGTATTGCGCAGAACGAACTACGCACGGCTCTACTGCTTTATTTAACACATAGTACGCTGTATTTATCTTCCTCGCTTGCATTACCTGGGCCGGCTTGTAGCATCACCTAATTGTCTTACACCGTGGTTACAACTTGAAAGATTGGTTGTTTGACAGGGACCTTTTGTTTTTATGCATACTTGATAAATACAGGGTGTATCACCACGACCTTAAACTATCTCTATTTCAGACTATTTCTGTAATGATTTATAGTATAGCTATGAAATTTTTTATATTTAGGCTTTCCATGGTTCTCTATTCAACTAAAATATAGTCATTTTTTTGCCACTTTCGTTTATACCGGAATTGTTGCAACCAACTTCGTTATTTTAAATAGAACCAGCATAGAACATTATACAGGGTGGGGCTATAGTAGAACTCGATATCTACTATAGCTAGAAATTTTTTAAAAAATTACAATTAAACTAGATAAAAAAGTCTATAATTGGAAATTATTTTCGAACATACAGGACGAGTCAAGACGGAATTACAGGACCAAGTGCCTTTTTCTTAAATGGAATGCTATGTATATCAGTACATTTTTTGAAGCCTCTTTCTAGGCTCTATTCATTCCTATATTAGCATTGAATATCTCCCAACCACTTGGATGTAATGAATTTTTTTTGTTGAAAAAATGCAATCTGCAGATGGATAAATATTAAAAAAATCACCACAGTCACAATTATGGGTTTTAAGAAAAACTTATGTGAATACTAGTTACGAGACATCTAATTAATGTTTTTGAATCATTTTCATTTCCTAAAACTGTACAGGGTGGCCAAAAATAATTTTTCAATTAAGAACTTTTTAAATTGAATTTTCTCAATTTTTTCACACCCTGTATATTTTTCAACGATGTGATGTAGAAATGAAAGACGAACATTTTTTGTAAGTACTTCCGTATGGCTAATTGCAACCAATTTCGTTTTATTGAGCATAATTAAAAAATTCAAAAATAAACTTAAAAAAAGAGGTTTCTTCAAATAACTCAGTTAATACGAGACACACGACAATCAGGTAAGTTCAACTAGAAAAATATTATTGAGTAGACATGAATCTCTTATTTCATTTGTACAGATACGGAGAAAAATTAAAGCAAACCTCAGGGGTTGACCGGGTTGTGGGTTAACTGATTTTATTACCCTTTTTCTTGGGCTTATATTATAACACTCTCTAAAAGAAATATGTAATTAATATTTAGCACTAACAAAATAGTACCAGACCACCTGCCTCAAAGCAGCAGTATAAAAACATATAAAGTAATATAAATAACAGACATTTTACACAGAAATACAACATATATACCGAGTGTAAACGAATAGTGGGCCACCCAAATAACTTCCTCGTTTTTTAAGATATCGGGATAAAATTTTGTATGGTGAAATTAGGTAAGATTTCCAACTTTTTGAGATTTATCCGCCACATTTGTCACTTCCGGTTTCACCGGAAATGGCCCCAATAGTCTCTTCTAAACGGACCACCCTGTATGTTTTTACATTTTTGAAATAAAGATCACATTTTGGATACATTTATACTATTTTGAACAATTTATACAGGGTTGCACGAAAAATAATTCGAATTTTAGTTGTCAATCTAGATGGCTGCGAATATGTTAAAATTATTTTTGTTCTAATGTAATTCATATAAAAAATTCGAAAACGTCAATATGTTCAATAATACATTATACAGGGTGCTCTAAACTCATTAATATCACATTTTTCAAAATAACTATTTTTTTTAAATATGATATGGGCCACCATAGCAAATTATTGACAGTAGTTGTAGAAGTAATGCCGGGAACTGTTTTTGTAATTATTGTTAGTGTTGTTATTATTATACTATACATATCTAGTCTTTCATCATCTGAAAATCTTACCATAATGAATAAATAATAATTACACTAACAATAATTACAAAAACAGTTCCCGGCATTACTTCTACAACTACTGTCAATAATTTGCTCGATCATTTGTTATTTCATGGCAACTCGATTTTGTCAAAAAGTTATTAAATTAATGTTTAAAGGTGGTTAATCAAGTCAGATGACTCATGTGTGATACATCGTTGAAATCACATTTTTTCTCTCTATCCAACAGTATAAAAATCCAATATGGCGTCCATAAGAAAATCAAAAGTTGGCTATAAAAACATGAAGATCTAGTAGGTCTATAAAAGTTTTAAAATATGCAGTGGATAGCCCATATCGATTCATGTAAACTTGCCAAATTTCAATACATTGGCTTAAGTAATAAAAAAGTTATGAACGAAATAAGAAAACGCAATATTTCAGATTTTTTCAGGATACTCAGGAACGAGGTAAGTTATCCCGGATTTCTTTTCAGATCCTTAAAGAGCATAAAAATGTGCGACTTTTGTCTAATTTAAGCATCTATGTACCTCTTGTTGTCTAGAAGATACCAATGGTGTACATTGTAAAAGTGACCACCCTGTATAACAAAAATCTGGTGGAATGTTTTTGTATTTTAAAATTGCCAAGGCGCAAACATTTCTCCTACTTATGGGCAACACTCCCTGCCTCAAGATGCACAGCGAGTTGCATAAGCTGGTATGAGTTTATTGGGCGTTTTCTAGCTCGCTTATTTCTGGCAGTTTTTTTTTTTTTGGTTACAACTAAATGGCACCTTCGTCATCATTTAGAGCATAGTTTTGGCCATTCATCATGTGAATTACAACTTTTTTTAATAGCGACGAATTTCGCAAAATCATTTTTTCCTTGCCCGCGAAATAATTTGAAATACACGTTTTTTAAAACATACAACGCGCTATTAAATCAACGGCTCGGGATATGACCATGAAATTTTGGCTACTTATAGAAGAAATTACAACGCTTCCGATGGCAAAAATTAAGTTTCTAAAATATGAGAGGTTTTTGGAAAAATTAGCGTTAAAGTCGCTACTAGCAAATCTGTGCACGGAAAACTTCACCCTGTGGAGAGCTATGTTAATTATTAAGAATTTATATATGAATATATTGAGTCAAATGTGGACAAGACTTTATAAAAGTTTTTTTTTTTAAATTAGCATGCTAGGACATATGGTGTTCTAGAAATCGAATTATTAATAGGCGTGTTCTGATAGATAAATTAAGTTGAATGAAACTATAACAGGCACGGCCTTATAGACTTTGCTTACGAAAGAGATAGTTTTAAAAATAGGGTTAGGTCGATATAAAAGAGCGTTTATTGAATCGTATTTCCGCAAAATTTCTAGTAGACCGCACCACTACAAGGGTTGACCTGCAAGCTAGAAGGGGACGGGGTATAGGTTAAAAAATTGAACACACCACGAGATGTTTAAATGGCTGTAAAAGCAAAGTTAGCTCACTTAATATCACGATTTTATTTTTCCAATACTCAACGGCTCAGAAAGAAAAGTTTTTCAGCAGCCATGGCTCCCTAAATGCCAACAAATTATCCTAAAAAAATGCTTGAGGTTATGTTTCTTCCTCGAAGTTGATACCATCGTATGCAGAATAAATCCCTGAACCCAAAAATGTAAAAATATACAGGGTGCTCCATTTAAAAAACAGATGTTACGGTCATTTCCGGTGAAACCGGAAGTGCCACAATTATTCAAATTTACTTGTTATTGCAACTACCAAAATTTCAAAATGATATCTGAAAAAAACAAAAAAGTTATAGGGGTGAGCCTAATTTCATTTACACCCGGCATACAGGGTGAGTCAACGGTGCGGTAAAGTCCAACAATTCCTTATTTATCGATAATACAGACAAAAATTGCATATGGAAGTTGTAGGGATCAAAATGGCTACATTTTAAAATTGGTTTGAAAAATACGGGGTACTATATATAAGATGTCAATTTTGTTTAATGGAACGCCTGTACAGGGTGAATACCAATAACTCATTTTAATTTTAAGAGGGGGTTTCTGTTGATATTTATAACACAAATTACCAATAAAAAAATATAAAAAAGAAAGTTGAAAAACTGACCCACCCTACGTAAAATTCCGGTAAACTTTTGAGTACCGCTTCGTCGCTCTACTGACCCACTTATGGGGTGAACAACATGCCTTGTATACAAGTCACAGACTCCAAGTTCTAACGTAAAAAACGTGACAAAAAAACGTCTAATAAAGTAAGCCGCCGTTTGACGGTCTCTCTTAAATTTGCGGTCGGAGACAAGTTAATTGACAGTGACAGCAAAAACTAGTGAATTTATGATTGCAAGAAACAAAGTGAATGCCAGACCCAAAGACCTATCCTGATTTATTTTCTGTTGAGATAGGTCAGTTACGAAGTTCTGAAAATGTTGACGTATGTAACGTATATGTTATTTATTATCTTTCTCAAAAACTACAGAGGGTATAGATATATTTTTTATTTTTGATATGGCCTTACCATTAAGGGACCTACCATCCCATAAAATTAAAATGAGTTATTGGTATTCACCCTGTATATGTTTTCGAAAATCTGCGTTCTCCATGAAATTCTCTATATTTCTATATAAGGATATCATAGTCTAAATCTTATATACTTGAGATATTTAAGAAAATTAAGAAAAAAATTAAATTGTCAGCATTCCTTATATAGGTATTTTCGAGGGTATTTTTAATTACTATTTCTTCACTGTGTTAAATGAAACAAAAACCCTTTCATTTCGGGTTAAAATTTTAACCCGAAATGAAAGGGTTTTTCTTAAGAGGGTTTATTTTAACTACTAGTTTAGGCAGGAATTGATTTATTTGTTACGGGGTGTTCAGAATATGTTGACATTTTCAGAAAACTTCGAAGCTCATTATCTCCCTTATTTCAAATGGAACGAATATGTTTTACAGAATTCTATAGGCCTATTTATTCTCTAGAACTTTTGTTAATATGTCCTATACCTGTCCCACGGTGTAAGACAATTAGGTGGTGAAACGCCTCAATGTATCGTATGGTTAGAATGTCTCCAAACTGTTAACGCATCGTAAGACAAAGAGAGAGAGTGTGTGGCCGCGAGGGCACCGCGGGCTAAGCCCCGCATCGTCCCTAGTTAATTTCCACTTCATTTTACCAGGTCGAAAAATATACCATTCGATGCAGAAAAATATGTAGAACACGATTGTTGAAAAATTATGTGTCTAAATTGTCGGCTACTGTCCAAAAAAAATAAAAACCAAAAATGAAATTGGACGCCGGCACGTTTAACTCGAAACGCTGCTAAAACCGTTCGAGTTATGAAAAAAATTAACATAAACAATTTTATAGAGAACTAAATTTCCTATAAAAAAGTCAGTGGTGGCATTAGTCTATCTTTAATAGTTTTGGTGTGAGGGCGCCTCAAATTCGCGCGCTGATCTTTTGTTAAATTAAACTTATCGTTTTTCAGCGCACAACTTTCAGGCCCACGGTGTAAGAATTGTCTTACACCGTGCTCACGCCTAAAATATTTAAGATAAACATATGCTGTCACTGACTCTTTTATAGGAAATTTAGTTCTCTATAAAATTGTTTATGTTAATTTCTTTCATAACTCGAACGGTTTTAGCAGCGTTTCGAGTTAAACGTGCTGGCGTCCAATTTCATTTTTGGTTTTTATTTTTTTTGCACAGTAGCCGACAATTTAGACACATAATTTTTCAACAATCGTGTTCTACATATTTTTCTGCATCGAATGGTATATTTTTCGACCTGGTAAAATGAAGTGGAAATTAACTAGGGACGATACGGGCCGCAGCCCGCGCGGCCCTGGTGGCCACACACTCTCTCTCTTTGTCTTACGATTTCGCGTCTCTAGCGTTAACAGTTTGGAGACATTCTAATTGAGGCGTTTCATCACCTAATTATCTTACACCATGACCTGTCTTAAAGGGTTTAGGTTTAGAAGATATTCGCAGATATACAAATTTTTATTATTTGGGACCGGTTCAGGCCATGCCTTTTAATCGCATTAGCCTCGAGAAAAACAAATAAAAAACTGAGAAGTAAAGTAAAACATTCAGATTATTTGTAATAGGTACCTTAGCTATCCCTAATAAAATGAAATATTTTTTTCTTGTCCCAATGAACCTATCCCCCGGGGGACAATATTTTAGTAGGTACCTTACTCACACGAATATCATAACACTAAGAAATTTTATGCACATAAAAATAAAATAAAATTTATTTTGTCAACATTCACTACATAATAGGTATATTTTAAAAATTTTCAAACTTATATGAAACTACGGATATTTGAAAAAGGCATATAAAATGAAAAGTCACTTCGTCACGCTGCATAATATGTTTCATGCACCATCCTATTTACTGTCATAATCCACAACGTAACGAGGGTAATATTCACAGTCGGAATACTTAACATAAGTTCTTGCGTTAGGATCCGAAACGGTGTCGTAACCAAAAGTCGGTAAAAATATATCTCCCACTACTTTCTGCACGTTCTGTACAAGAACGTCCACAACGAGCATTGATCTCGCCAGAGACCGTTTTGCTTTGTTCTTACTAGAACGTTTGTTTGCTAAAGAAGCCGATACGTAAAAGTAGACACCGCTTCCATAATTCTTTTCGTATCTCCAGTCCAAGTTAAACTTTGCGATAGAAGTAATGTTTTTTCTCAAAGTATCGTGATAAAGGGTCAATACTTTCTTGGGCCCTTTTTGATCAAATTGATGCGTTTTTAATTTATATTTAGCATATAAATATGGGTTCTGTAACGTGTAGATAGCGCTGATGGACGTAAAAAAATTACCCTGCATTCTGAGCTCTAAATCGCGATATTCCTTGCTCGAGGAAGGGATCGGCACAAGTTCGAACCTATCAGGTTCGATGTCCATCGGGGCCCAGTCCTTGGGTAGAATTTGTTTCACGTCTTTCAGTCGCATTGTTCTGAAAATTACAACGGATTATTCTATAATTATATACAGGGTGATTCACGCAAACCGTTCATTAGAAGTATAGGGACTTGTAGCGATAATTTAATTCTGAAAATTTGGCTACTTACATAGTTTTTTATGTTCTTTTCATTAAAAATATTTTCAAGGTCATTGCACTTCCGTTTATACCGAAAGTTACCATCAACTTCGTTATTTTAAATGGAATGATATATTTTTTACTGCATTTTTTAATTTTACTAGTCATTTTAATAGGACTTTGATCATACTACCCTATCCCTAAATCTAACCCTACTCGAGATATATTGACTTTTCTGATAATTTTTGTTTTGGCATCGAGTAGTTTGAAATTTGCTGTCTCTAACATAATGAAAGTGAAAGTTACCATTTACACAACACGAATAGTGGAACCCTTAAGCTTCCCAAACAAGCTTTGAAATTAACCTAATTGCTTACAGGTTGGTCAGAATTTACTGCCAACTTTGGCAAACTTTCAACGTCAAAAAGTATATTTTTTTAAATGGAACACCCTGTATATTTTTACAGTTTCTGATGTAGAAATGTATTCTGCACCAATTTGTATTAAGGTTCCCTATACTCATCTTTTATGGTTTTTGAGTTATTGATAATTTTGTATTTTACTGCGCGAAATACATCGAGGTACTTATGTGTTGCTCTTATAATAGTCGGCTGTGAAAATGGTATTTGTTGCAATTATTAGCATTTATCATACGAAGTTATGTTGCTCTTATAATAGTTGGCTGTGGAAATGACATTTGTTGCAATTATTATTACCTATCTATCAAACACGATTTTATAAATAAGTTTGGTAAAGGTTATCAGTCATGGAAAATAAAGGAAATGGATATTCAAACAATGATATTTTAAACTAATTTTTTATTCACAGAGTACCATGACAAGTTCTGCTAATAATTCTGTGACATTCTCCTTGATAATTGCAACAAATGTCATTTTCACAGCCGACTATTTTAAGAGCAACACATACCTCGATGTATTTCGCGCAGTAAAATACAAAATTATCAATAACTCAAAAACTATAAAAGATGAGTATAGGGAACCTTAATACAAATTGGTGCAGAATAAAATTCTACACCAGAAACTGTAAAAATATACGGGGTGTTCCATTTAAAAAAATATACTTTTTGACGTTTGAAGTTTGCCAAAGTTGGCAGTAAATTCTGACCACCCTGTAAGCAATTAGGTTAATTTGAAAGCTTGATTAGGAAGCTTAAGGGTTCCACTATTCGTGTTGTGTATATGGTAACTTTCACTTTCATTATGTTAGAGACAGCAAATTTCAAACTACTCGAGGTCAAAACAAAAATTATCAGAAAAGTCAATATATCTCGAGTAGGGTTAGATTAGATTTAGGGATAGGGTAGTATGATCAAAGTCATATTAAAATGAATAGTAGAATTCAAAAATGCAGTAAAAAATATATCATTCCGTTTAAAATAACGAAGTTGATGGTACCCAGCAAACACATATTTGTGGCTGATTAATGGCCCAGTGCTGGAAACACTGGTAGAATGATGGCTGTGGTAAGCCAGTACCGTACCACTTTTGGCAAAATATAAGCTCGTCGTGCGTATACCAGCCAAATAATAAACTTTACTGGGCCTTTACTTTTATGCCTTTACTGTATTACTTTTGGAATTACTTTACCGGCCCCTATAACATTAACCTTTCGCTAACCGGCGAGAGTACTGCGAGCAGGTTGAAACAGCAAAAGTAAGCTTTACCTTTAATGGCCCTTTACTAGTTTACCTTTTTCTGTTTTTATTCAAATATTACTTTATGGTACCATTAATTATTAACCGGCATTTTACCGTGAGCCTAAAAAAACGGCAAAAGGAATCTTTTCCTTCAATGGCTCTTTACTAGTTTGCCTTTACCGTATTTATTCATATATTACTTTACTGTACCATTAATTATTAACCGGTATTTACCGTTAGTTTAGTCTAAAATTTCATCGAGTCTTAGTTACTTTTGCTGTATTGCGTTTTCTATTTATATTGGCAACATGGCAACAATACTTTAGTGAGTGCTCTGTGCTCTGTCATTTGATTCGCCATTTTTCGCTGTGGATTTTAGCTCTAGCGTGCTTTGGTTTCTTCGTGATTGAAGGGAAGAAAATGGAACCTGTAGAGAAACCGTAAGTACCTATATCATTTACCAATACTAATGTCTATATTAACACTAACATTTTTGCAAATATTAACAAGAAAAATTTGTAGGGTGCACGTCCGTCGTCCATCTTTTGACCGTTGTTTTCTGGCAATTGGCATTTCCGTTAATCCGTTATTCATTTTTTACTAGTAAAAATGGCCAGCATCTCGGCAAGTGACATTTACTTATATGTTTATTACAGCATTATCTGAAAAATTATTAACAAGGGTGGAAACCATTGATGAAAATGTTAAATATTTAGTGCACATGATGCAGCAACTTTCGACAAATAATAATACCCCAGATACACTAGATATTGAGTGGAATCCAATTGAAACGTTTGAGCAACTCGATACTTTCAATAATAGTTTATTAGAAGAGGAGAACTTTACTAAAGCTGTAAGACATTTTTTCATTTTACTCACATTTTTGAGATTGTATTGCTGCTACATGATTTTATTATATTATTAAAAAAGGTACTTTTGATTTTAGTGTGCAGTTCTACGACTTGTGGGTGGAAAAGACGTATTAGACACAACAAGAAAAGTTCTGAGTAAACTATTAACACATTCATTAACCTTAAAAATAAATTGGACAGGACGTCACAATAAATATTGTTTTGCAAATCAAGTAAACATTTTGAATTTAATATTGGGTAAGTTGGAATAAAAATGAGTTAATTTAAGTTGCATGTGCAGAAGACGGTGATCTTACATTTTATTCAAAACAGTTTTCTGTTTTCTGCAAATTTTAAAACGTTGGAAAAAGTCTTAATTAAATATTTTAATGCTATTATATTCTTTGTTCTTATTACAATTAAGTCATTCTGATACAACCTGCCAGATTGTAGAGTGTGCTGTTAGTTTGGGTATATTTTTCTCATTTATTTTAAATAGATTGCGAGAGAATTAATAATTATCACTTATAATATCCCTAGTGCTTAAATTATTTCCAGAAATTTTTTCGAGGTCATGAATATTTTGAAAATTATTTTCTTAAAATATTCATGAACGAGGAAAAATTTCCGGTTATTAATTTAAGCTCGTGGGATATTCGGTAAGAAAATTTCACACCATTACTTTATAAATATTATGCCGAAATTGAACCTTTTTATTACGAATGACATTTATTTTGACATTTTAAATGACAGAAAAATTTCCACTTATTAATTTTACACATTAAAAATTTCCGGAAATTTTTTGGGCTGCCATGGTAACTTAACAAAAAACAAGCCTCTGATTGGTTAAAAAACGCTGGTGTGAAATTTTCAACTTAATAAATTAAATGAGTAAATTCTAGTGAGCGAATTGTGAAGAAACTTAAAAATGCATAGTTTTTGAGTATTATTAAGAGTAAGTGCAGTAGTAGGTACATGGTTGCTAGTAGGCTAAAATTTTCTAACCAATATTCTTTATCTACGATCGTGTAAAAAGTAACAGTTTTTTACATCATTTTCGGTGTAAAAAGTGGCCTTTTATAAGAAACCGTGCAATAAAAGTTTTTATTGCACATTGCTAATAGCAACGTGCAATAAAAACTAACAACTGCTATGATAATGGCCATTATTCAGAGTTTGACGTTTGTTTTGACATTGACATTGAATAAATTCAAAGTAATGTGAAAATGACAAAATATTTGATTTTTTCTTTATTTTGTATAATTTTGCAACGATCGAAGATAAAACGTTGTAAGACACACGTGTAAAAAGTCTCTTTATTGCACTCATGTCTTTTAAAAACACTCGCCTCGCTCGTGTTTTTAACTTAGCCATTCGTGCAATAAAGAATGACTTTTTACACTAGTATCTTAAATATCTATTGCTTGACGGTCAACCTTAGCTCTTTTTTTGGTTTCTCTAAATTACAATTTTTAAGTTTTTATAGTAATGAAATAAGCACGACATGAGCAGATCAACGTTTTTTATCGATTTGTATTATTTGTTTTAAAATGAACACCGAATACAATTACAGTTGAATCGTCTGAAACGGGAGCAAAAATCCCTACGTTTCGTTTATTTTGCATAAACTTTTTCAGGGCTCAATAGCAAAATCAAAACGGGAGAAATTTCATTACAAAATCAACTTTTTTTCTCCTAATGTTCTTTGGTTTTGGCTATTGAGCCCTGAAGAGGTTTTATGTAAAATAAAGAAAAGATAGGCAACGTATCATTTTTGTACCCCATTTGATCCTGTTTTTGACAATTGCAACTGTTTAAGTTTACTGTGAAGGACACAAATTTCTTCTTGAAACTAAATAAATTTCAAATTTCAGCTGCTGTAAGGAAGAATCCCTTTAGTAAAAATGCCACACAGACAGAGGTATATGATATAATTAAAAGTTGGTTCCGTGGAGCTCCGGATAGAGAAGGAGGGAGGAAAAACAGAAATAAATTATAAGATGTTGATTTTTATTATAGTTTATAACATCTACACTGTGTCCAAGAATTGACGCAATAATAGATGTTTTATACCAAAAATTTTCGACTTCGAATTTAATTTTCTGGAAATGCCCTCTGCTCGAGCCTCTGCTTCATTACAAAATTTTTTCAGTTTTTCAGAATCATGTAGGACTTGTTAACTAAGCTGAAACCATTTTTTCCTTCAAATAAAGTGCCCTTTTTATCAGATATACAAGAAAATGTTTTTAAGAAAAGTTGTTCAGAATAGAAAGTTAAGCCCTTATACAATATTTCAAAATATTCGGCCTACTTTAAATTTTTTCACAAAAAAAAAATTAAAAGCAATTCACCTGATAATTGTTCGAGTAACTGAAAATGTGGAAATGTGTTACTTGAACAATTGTCAGGTAAATTGCCTTTTTTATTTATTTTTTTGTGAAAAAATCCAAAGTAGGTCGAATATTTTGAAATATTGCCTCGCCTTCGGCTCGTACTATAAACACCTTTTTAGCCACTTGTTATATAAAATACTATTAATGAAGCAGGGCTTGTTTCCAGAAAATGGAATTCTAACTCGAAATTTTTGGTATAAAATACCAATCGTCAATCGTGGACACAGTGTATATATATTAAAGTTTTTACAAGTTTATTTATTGAAAAATGAAAGTTTTATTTATTTTAAAATTTGTGTTATGTTACAAAAATGTAATAAAAAGTCATTATTTTAGCATTTTATATGTCTTTATATATCCCTTTATCAATATAATATGTATACTTTACTGCTAATGCTAAAATTTGTTATTAATAATAGTTAACTACAATTTCAGCAACTATGCGAACAATATAGAGAATCTTTTTTCGAAGTTAAAACTAAGAAATACCTGTTTATCCCATAGATAATGAAATTGTAGCACGCATAATAACGAATTTGTGAAAATTAGTGGTACAGGGCAGGCCAAAAGTTTCTAGGAGATTTTAAAAAATAAATAACTTTTATAGTAAATTTTTAATTATTTTGTTTTCAGATTCTAAAAGTAACGTACTTGGGAATTTCATTATGAGATAACTTGCTGTCAAGTATAGAACCGAAATGTTCAAATTTACTTTGAACATCAACATTTGACTCGGAGAGCATATCGCAGTCATTTTAATGTGGGAAATGCACCGGTAGAAATGACAATACGTAATTTAACTATACAGAAAAACGCGTTATTAAATTGTGTAATGTCATGTCTGCATATTTATCACGTTAAACTAACTGCGATATGATCTCTGAGTCGGAGTAATTAAATGTTGATTTTCAAAGTATAATTGAACATTTCGGTTATTCTCTCATTGACAGTAAGCCTTTCCATTATAAGATTCCCAAGTACGTACTTTTAGAATCTAAAAACAAAACAATTAAAAATTAATTATTACAAAAGTTATTAATTTTTAAAATCGCACCTAGTAATTTTTAGCCCAATAACCTATATATATGCACGCCTAATAATGACTGGTATACGAATGGTTAAGTATGACACACCATTGATTAACCTGCTTTGGCACTGAACTGGCACATAGCGAGGCACATTGTGGTCCCATCAACTGGCCATTAATGTAAATGTTGGCATACCGGTACTGGCCCAGATGCCGGCCCGGTGGACACCGGCTTGCCGTGCCATTAATGATTGCCTTAGAAGGCCCTTCAATGCATTAACGGTAAGAAATGTATTAACCATTAATGGCCCTTTAGTGATGTGTTTGCTGGGTAACTTCCGGTATAAGCGCAAGTGCAATGACCTTGAAAATATTTTTAATGAAAAGAGCATAAAAAACTATCCAAGGAGCCAAATTTTCAGAATTAAATTATCGCTGCAAGTCCCTATACGGTTTGCGTGAATCACCCTGTATATCTACATAAGGCGCCGCAGCGTCACGATGCCCAGCGTCGACGTATAATTAAAAACATCATTTGCCACTATCTTTGTTAAAATAATAAGTAATAGCTGGTAATAGGTATATAAGTTAAGCTCGAAACCATCTAAAATATCTCATTCTGTTTAGAAAATAAATGCCCTACACAACATACACCCTGTACATATTGTTTACGAGACGAGTATTATTTAACTCACCTAGGTGGGTATTCCGAGTCAAATTTCTTGCTGTAGGAATAACCTAGGTACACACGTACACGCAACACACACAGACCGAAAGCCAAAAGCTCGAAGTAAAGACAACAAGCGAGCGACGGGCGTGATGGCGTTGGCGATGTGCTCCTATTCGCTGACTAACAGTCACGAGCCGAATTCACGACTTCCATTGGCTGTTGGCTTTTCAATAGTGGGAAACAATTCAAACAAAGCTAACAGAGGCGATACTAGCTCAAAATCCTTTGATGTTTGCCGCCACCGCTCGGTGACCTCGTCCAATAAATTGGTTATTTGCATTGTTGCCAAGTTTTACCGAATTACCTATTTTTACATAATGCGCGGTTGCCTTTTACCATAATATTGAATAAATGTTAAAATAGTATGTCCCTTATTGTGCACACATTATATAAGCCCGTTGGATATTTTATTGCAATAAATAAATAAATAAATAAATAAATAAATAATATAAAGGCATAATGAAAAATAATAAAATTAAGTAAGATTCAAAATGAAATTTTGCGTGTCTTAAACCATATATGTACGTTGAAACAAAACCATTTTTCTCAAATTTTTATGAATCTTAAATGAATATCTTTGAAAAACCCTTGAAAAATGCACAAAAACAGCAAAAAGTGCACTTTTTTGCATAATTATGCATTTTTAGGTACTTTCCCCGTCATTCTGTGCGTACGGACTATGATTTTTTCAAGTTTTTATTATACCTAAAAGATGCATTCTATGCAATAAAATCTTTCGAAGATAGAACTTCTTGAAAATCACCTTTTGTTATTAATTCCAACGACCTATAATCGGAATTCTGAAGCAGCGAGAAATTAAATTTAAGCAGCCCATCTCTGTTCGTTTTATTTATAGAGCACAGAACATAAAGTATAGAAGTTCGCCACATGTCATTGATGTTGCCTTCTCTTTCTTAGGAGCTCTCAACTTTCTTCATTGTAGGTATATGTTTTGTGGTTAATCTTCTGAACCTCGTTGGGAGCCCCCTACCGCTTTTTCCTGTGCCAACGGCCAATAGAAATCACGGATTTAGCTCGGGACTGTAGCTGTTGTGCGGTCAGCCAATCGGAGCATTTTGCGCGCTTTACTTGTTTACGTTTGTTTAACGGATTCTGTGCCTGTGTGCTTATGCTTAGCTTAAAGCTTAAATGTATTTTTGTGTTGTGCAGTTTTACAATTTTTACAAATGTCTGTGGTAGTCTGTGGTCTCTGTGCTGTGGTGTTGCGACTGTTTCGTACGTCGCGTTGAGTTTATGCTGTTGTGTATTTTATAAGCGTCCGGTAGTAGATATTTTACTTGGGATATAATACATTATTGGTGAGTAAAACAATAATCGTCTTTCATGTGTACATGGTGTCCTGCTTTAACTTCAACCAGGGCTTTTATTTGCAACGTATGTCGCGGCGCCTTATACCTACCTAATATAATTTATTGTCAAATTATAGGTAAGCAAAAGGCTGGATATTTCTTAATTACAGCTGAATCGATCGACATATGGAAAAAGTAGGTACCTATGCAACAAAAAATTTTGGAAAAAGTTGTAGGATTTTCCGGATTTTCTTCAAAGTTTTTTGCTGATGCCGAAAAATTAAAGTGTATTGCTTAATTAGCAAAGGAGCAAACATAACATAACCTCATTTTTTTCACATGAAACACCCCCTTATATTATATCTACCTTTCGATAGAGAAATGTCATATAAAGGGTAGTTTCCAAAAATTATGTGGATAAAATATCGTATTTAAAGTACTTAGTATTTCTTCCCATAACTCCTCATTAGCTGTTGTAGGTTAGACAAAAATCTTTAAAACAAAAGTTGTTTGTGCATACTCCAAAAATATTTCTGGTTGTACTTATATAGAGGGTGTTCCATTTAGGCTGGGCAGTAACCAACTTTGTTAAGTTAAATGGAATACCCTATATATTATAGCTTGTAATGTAATAATCGCTAGGATAATTCCCATTATCTATTTAAAAGTTTTCCTTTAAGAAAATTATTAAACACAGAAATATAGAATAATCCGTTATATTTTTCAGAAAGATGCAACTACCAGAGTTGCAAAATCATCTGCCACTAGAGTGGTGCCCGATGGACCTAAAGACTGAGTTTTTCAAAATTGTTCCGGTGCCACCCTCGAGTCAAGAACACAGCGATATACTGCTCAGAATGCATGGTAGTTATTATAGTTCAATTACTGGAATATACAAGTTACAGAACCCATATTTATATACCAGATTTGCAATGACAATCTTCGATTACAAGCAACGAGGACCTTATAGAATTTTGTCCCTTTTTCATGATACCTCGAGGGGTTACGTTGAGTCTATTGCCAGGAACAATTTTGACTGGCGCTTTGCATCCAGATTTAAGTACGGACTTGGAGTGCACTTTTCTACATTACCGCATTTAGCCAACAGACATTCCTCTAAGCACAGCTGGTCGGTGTCATTGAGGTCCATGTTCATCGTAGACGTAGTAGTGCAAAATGTGCAGAAAGTTAATGGAAATATTTTTTTACCTGATTTTGGTTATGATACCGTTTTAGCTCATAAAGGAGAAACTTACATTAAATACTACGACTGTGAATATTACCCACGTTACATTGTCGATTATGTTGGTGTACAGTAAAGTAGTATGTTCTTACTTTAAATACTTGTGGCGCGTGTCTTTTTGCGTGCCCAATGAGATATTTAGACAAAAAAATGTTAAATTTTGATTTCAATTAAATTTTTTTTCCCTGTATTTTAATTTTTTATTTTCCAGTTCTGATATTCCATCATTTGCGTGTCATTGGCAATATGCACCATTTTCAGGATATCTGAAACTATTGAACATTCCATTGAGACAGTGGACACCCTTGCATACAGTGAGGTCCAAAAGTAAAGAACAAATTCGATGATCCCTAAAATTTAAAAAAACATAGGTACAAGTAAACTAGATAAAAAAATTCTTCCTATAACAGGAAATTATTTTCGAATATACAGGGCGAGCCAAGACAATAGTACAGGATCAAGTGCCTTTTTTTTTTAAATGGTTATGTACCTATGTAACAATATATTTGTGAAGCCTCTTTCAGGACTCCTTTCACTCTGATATTAGGTATTATTGACTATCTCCCCTGGATGTAATGAAATTTTTTGTTGAAATAATGCCATCTGCAGATAGGTACATATTGAAAAAATCATTGCAATCGCAATTATGAGAAAAAATAAGTGAACTTGTACTAGTTACGAGACATCCAATTAATGGTTTTGAATCATTTTTGCTTTCGAAAAATATAGAGGGTAGCCAAATATGGAACTTTTTGAATTGAACTTTCTCATTTTTTCAAATGGAACACCCTGTTTATTTTTCGACGAAGTGATGTAGAAGTGGAAAACGAATATTGTTTGTGTGTACAGGGTGATGCTCACCTTTGGAAACTGGGAATCGGTAAGAAATAGAGAGTTGGTTAAATGGGGGGCTAAGTTGCGCAATTTTATATCCAATAATATGCTATGATGAAATCAAGAATATCTTGTTTGGTTTTTGAGATATTAGAAGAAAAGATTTTGAGTTTTCATTCTTGCTTTTTTCTACGTTTGTGTGAAGAGATATCAAAACAGAAAGAACTTCTTCATTGCAATTTTTCCAGCTCTACAGCATAGAAATAGAAATATTTTGAACAGAATGTTTCACCAGAGCGGGGCCACCCTCAACTTTGTTTTTTCAAATATGAACCTGGCATTGTTTTTGCTAAATTCATTAGTATGTATTTTTCATCCTGATTACAACGATATATGACACTCGTTGATTTGGACAATATTTTCAGTTTTAAAACTTAAATTAAGTAAAAAAACAGGGCTGTAATGAATGTATTTAATCACTTAAGACTTAATTTAAGTTTTGGAACTGAAAATATTGTTCAAATCAACGAGTGTCATAATTTCGTTGGAATCAGGATGAAAAACACTAATGAATTAAGGAAAAACAATACCAGGTCCGTATTTGAAAAAACAAAATTGCGGGTGGTCCCCATCTGACGAACCGTTCTCTATTCAAAATATTGTGGAAAAGCCACAATGAAGAAGTTCTCTCAGTTTTTTTATTTCTTCAAACACAGCTAGAAAAAAACAAATATGAAAACTCAAAACTTGTTTTTTTTCCAAAATCTTGCTTTCATCACGGCAAATTGTTAGAAATAAAATTGCACAACTTCGCCCCCATTTAACCAACTCTTATCAGGATAGAGTGAAAAGGGCTGCAACTGCGGAAATGATAAAAGAATATATTATAAAGAAACCTAATTTCAAGGATGAAAGTATGTGGGTAAAAGAATTACCAACAGAACAACATAGATTAAAGTGTTTTGTAGTGACCGCATCACTAGAGAGGAAAGAAGAAATGTATGATTCAGGATTTTGGCCCGCAGGAGTTGGAATAAAACGATTTGATTTTAGCAAACACAGAGAGTACCTGAAACATGAAGGGGGTAGTTTTTCACTGGTAGAAAACAGTTAGTATTTGTTAATAATGGCAGTGGACAAGCAAAATCAGAAACAAAATCATTAAATTTTGGAGTTCCGCAGGGTAGCATAACTGGTCCTATACTGTTATAATATCAAAGAAATAAACGACATAAAACTGGTCCAAAAAAAAAGTCTATGAGTTGCTACTTAAAATTGAACCTTATACCGTCAAACGGGGGAATATGGGACGATAAAATTACCTTTTCCAAAATATCTCTTTAACCCGTTGAGATTTATTAAAAATATATAAAAACTTTTGACATTTCTTGTCTGTTTAATTAATTGTTTTTAAAAAAAACGTGAGTGTCCCATATTACCCCGCCCTCGGGGTTATATGGAACCATATACGTTTTTATCATATAGTTAATGAAAATGACAATCTTGTTTGAATATACCCACTCGAGGGGTTTTATGGGACACTAACATGCAAAAATATATATACGTTATTTATTGTTTTGGGGTAAAAAGACAAATAATTAGTCACCTTTATTTAAAATGTTAAAATAAATTTTATTTCCACTACAAAACGTGTTTTATGAAATGTTACCTATCTACTCTCTATTACCTAAGTATATGATATTTTCATAAAAAATATGTCTTCTCCTATTGACAATGGGTTCAGATAATTTAAAAATTATGTCATGATTCTTCTTTTATATGCCCGCGGCATTGTCCTATATAACCCTATAAAGTACAGTTTTTTGTAAATCTCGTTGTTTCATATACAAGATTTGGATACAAAATGACACAATCGTGTGTTTAGCTACATAAGGTTATAACCCCTAATAATTTAAATACAAGATTAGTTTTCGTTACTTTACTTTATTGCCACAGACGAGACTCTGTAACGTATATTTTTATGCAAAATTTTCACTAGAAATACAACCGGAGATACTCACAATACCAAATACTAAGACCGAATGAAGAAGTTCTGCAGAACAGAATTGAACTTGAAATATGCGAAAACAGTTGCCAAAAATGGGTTTGCTGCCCCTGATAATTTTGTAGATATAATTTGAAAAATGTTTGCCAAGCTTTCGTTCAGATTCAGATGTCAAATTTATCTACGGATTTCAATTTGTATTAATATTTTATAAAGTTGACATTTAAAAATACGATAAGTATAAAAATTTAATCAAAAACAAAATTTACAACCTGAAATCTGAAAAAAATGTTTTGCAAACATTTTTCAAATTATCCACAACATTTATTATCAGGGAAGGCAATCCCATTTTTGGGCAACTGTTTTCGCAAATTTTAAGCTCAATTTTGTTCTGCAAAACTTCTTTATTTAGTCTTGGTAGTTATTTAAAATATCGCTTGACCCACGCTACAATAAGTAGAAATTACAAACTAAATTTCATCAGTCGCCACTGAGCACACTGTACCTATATTAGCACACTAAATAGCCAACAGCACATATTTTACAAACCATTAACCATTTACAAATTAAATAGATCCCATTTTTCAAAGCCGCCACTGAATGTTATTCACATTTTAGTATAGAACATATTAAATAAAAATATTAGCATTTAAATGCAAATGTTACTTTTTCAATGAAAGGCAGTATATTTATATATTAATATATTTATTGTAAAACAAATAAAAACAATTTGTATCATTAAAACTATAACAAAAAACGTTTTTCCAAGGTAAACATCAATATAGGTACATATAATTACATATACAAATGATTTTTAATTTATTAAATTGCTTACCTAAATCTAAATAAGAACTAGTTTTTGCCAAAAAGTGCAGGTGACCGGTGTTTGGGTAGATTAGGCGCGGCCTATCACAGTTATAGGGTTTTTCTATACCAAGACACAAATCGATATCCACTCAAAAAGTTCAGCTGACGTACGTTACCTGTAACAAAGGATTATCACAATAATTTTTTTTTTTTTCGTTGTTTCACTTCACTTACTAGAGAAACTAATTGTTCGGGTTTGTCGGTTGTTTGTTTTCTTGATGTTTCATAACTTTTTTGAGAGATATTTGTAATGAAGGAGGCGGCCGGAAAAGATATGACGGTTTTAATTTTGACTTCTAAATTACACTGTTTGTCAGTACCTATTCTCCATATTTCAAACACTTTACACTAACAACTGCTTAAACACCTTTCTTTACTAACGACATTGACGACTGACGCCACCACACCACAGGTTAAAATGGCGAATGATAGTGGTGGTACGGAATGTCACGCGCAAGCGCAGACTCAAGTAGATTGCGCCGGCAATGAACCATTATTGGTACTGAAATGGCAATAATGCAATGTATAAAATACTGGCAGAAACTCAGTAAACCATTATTGGTACTAAAATGGCAAAACGTCATTCATAAACTACTGGTAGGACTGTACACAACTTGTAATGGACCATTAATGCTTAACCAGCAACATCACAAAACCATCAATAACTCTACTGGGCCAACAGAATGCCACACATCATGTGTTTACTGGGAACCGTATTTTCAATGCGATTTCACGTAGATCGCGTGACTAAATATGTGTTTGTTAACACTCTTGTATCATATGCAATCAGTTACACACACACGAATTTTAATTGTCGCCTTTCTATGATATTGCCTCTTCGTTCCATATAACCCCGCCGTCTCATATTCCCCCGTTTGACGGTACCTACTGTAAGGGAATATCTTGAATATACAGAGAATTAATTTAGAATAATTGTACTGGTGTTAAATTCAATTTGTATTGACGTTATTTCGTTTAATTGTTTTTGTTTACATTGTAATGAAAACTCTTCCTCGAAATAAAGATGTATTATTATTATAATTATCTCTTACCGTTTCCGAGATTCCAAGGTGAGCATCGAATTTGTTGACTCCCACGTAAGAAGCTCACTCGATTTCCTGGCTTTATTATTGGGCTAAAATAAAAAACCAAAACCCATTCTCATGTATTTTTTTATGAGGATTCCGATTATGATGTCGAATAAGCTATAGAACCTCTAATATACGAGGTATTGTCAAAAAAACAATTTTCCAAACTTTTGTCATCCTGTATTTTATTACGGAAATCGATATGGTATATTATTATGTGATTATAAAAGCATATGACATATACATCTAACTTCCGGTTTAGCCGGAAATACCTAGCTAACGTCCGACAAAATTTTGGGGACAACACCTGTATGTTATGAAATAATTGAATAGTATTCAACCTCCTGATTTCAAAAATATATAAAACTTGTCCATTATCTTTAATATACCTATCTTTAGTAGTTTTCTGTTTCTGTGAATTTTTAGAAAAGTGTTATATTACTTTATCGCATTTTATTTCTCGAAAACTAGTCAAGATTATGGATATATATGTGTTGTATATTTTTGAAATAAGTCGATTGGGTATTTTTCAATTATTTCATAGCTATTTCTGGCTAAACAGGAAGTTACATGTGTGAATGGCATATGTAAGAGTAAGACTGTATAAGCTTTTCCGACTCTCAGATAAGTACCTACCTTAGATATATTTGGAATTGTCTCTGATGTTCTTTTTTTTTGTGTAGTTTCGTATAAAATGAAAATGTGAAAATGTTTACAGCACAGAATTATAATAACATAATATAACATAATTCTGTGGTTTACAGTTAGGCAAAAGTTAACCTATATTTTGACAATTGTCATTTTACAAATATTTCTCCAACTATGCAGCGTTAAATCCTCTAATTTTCTTCAATTTCTAGTGTTTTTATTGAAGAACAATGAATATTGGCAACCCTTTTTTAATAACTTCATATCATACGCATACAGACAGTCTAATAGATTTTCAATATTGACTTTCTGGAATCAATAGTCTCACCAGAATACAACAACTTTATAAAATCGATAATTTTCAATAAACAATGTTGGTTATGTTCAGATATTGAAAATTAACTAATGATCACCAGAATAAGGCTGATATTTATAACCACAATAATACACCATATCGATACAGGGTGAAAAAAATTTGGAACACTGAACTTAAATACCTATCCATAACGGTCCTTCAAACCACGAAAACTTTAATCAATCATACTTAAAATCTTCACCTCCATGAACATAGGTTAATATAATTTCAAATATACATAATTATTACCAACGTATTAAGACATACCTTTAATAAGTAAATAAATGAAAATAATTGTAAATTTAAAATAAAAACGAATGCTACGCCACTGTTGAGAGGGTTACATCTCGCGTTCCTCGCCCGGAGTCGCCCATCAGTTTTGAGAACAAACAAATAAGCACGCGACCTTATGATTTGATTGATTTGATATTCTGTGGTAATTTGTGGCTGGCCTGTGGCATGCTGTGTTGATAAAAGTCTGTTAAGTGTTTTATGTTTTGTGAATGTTTTATTCTCTGATCATTGATCAAGGTTTTATTCGTTAAATATAAATCTTATTTTGTTCATTTCTGTTGGCGTTGTTTATTTGTGAAAAGTCTTGTCAAAGTAGATAACGGCGAGGACTGAAAACTTTAATGGTTGAAAAGTGACAGTACCTGATCTAATGGTAAGTTTAGATTTTTAGATAAATTATTTAAGATGCTTGTTTTTATTTAAACGGCTAATTTTAATTTTGTCTCACGTTTAAATGTTTTTATTATTATTGATTATACATACCTAACCTATACTTAAATACAAAACAAAAACCGTGTCATACCGGATAGAGAGGCACTGTTGCCAAATCGTCAAAATAGCATAAGATGTGGGAAATGTCTTGGCATTTTACAAAGACTTATTTACTTATTTTCCAATTTAGTGACATGTACTAGCCGAAAAATTTTCAACGGTTTTTTATCTGTGGTTTGATTTTCATAAAATTATAATTGTGTATGAATGGCTTTTCATCAAATGTCTATCATTTACCTCGTCATTTACCCATTAGAGTAATTTTGCAAAGTGATCAGATAGATTTTGGTCCGTAGATTCCAAAAATAATAAAATATACAGGGTGTTCCATTTAAAAAATCGAATTTGATGTTATTTTCCGTCTAAACCGGAAGTCGGCCATTTTGATTGTAAACGAAAGAGCTGTGTCCTGGACCGGTTCTCGTGGCCACCCTGTATAGTGGTGTATGATGGATTTTGTATACCTTTCAAATTCAAATTGTTGATTTGCTTACTTAGTCAGCTATGATATGACTTGTATTTGAAAAATGAAAGTTGGTGTTAATTTCTCAAAATCTAAAAGAGTTGGCAAAAATATTGTAATTTTTTCAAAATCTGCATCAAAATGTCCTCTGAGAAAGAAAAAAGCTCATTAAAATATTTTCGTAAATAAAGGAGTTATAAAGGAAAAACGAAAATGACAAAACTCAGTTTTTGCTTATGAAACAAAAACGAGTTTTCTTACTAGGTTTTTTTAATTTTAAATGTTAAATATTCTGTTTTACTTTCGAAACAACGATGGTTCAACACATATGGATATTCGGTTCGATGTTACATCCCTAGCTGGTGATATAAGCCAACCCTGTTTTATTGCGTGCCGAATGGGGTGCGCAATAACGAGAGATACAAAATGGGGAATGTAGACTAGAGATCATAAATGGGCAATGACAGATAGACATTTGTTCACGTCTAGACCAATAGGATGTAAGGTACTGCAACAGAGGCTGATGGCAGTATTGCCAGATTTATTCCATTATTCTCCAAATGTACATACAGGGTTATGCACATAACATATTTTACCCCCGCTGCATTGTTACGAGATAGCACGCGATCTGTATTTTCATTTTCCCATATTATATTACCGCTCGATTGTTCGAAGGAAGTTAGCAAAATATTTTGCTTCTTAAATCTCTCGTGTTCCACGTTCCACCTATCTATAAATAGCGCCGCGTGCAACGTTTCTATCCAATGTCCAATAACATTGATTTCGCGCTTCTTTAGTGGGGGCACAATCTGTTATAAGAGGCCTAACCTAGACATTTTGACCAACGAATGTGTAATTTTTGATATGTATACAGGGTGTTTACTAAAGAATGGGCCAAGCTGTAGGAGTAGGTTCCTTGAGTAAAAATAAATCATTTTAGCTGCACATACCTTAGTACCATTTTGCTTCCTTAAATAGTTATGGACCGTTTAAAGCAATTTTTTTATTTAGATTTTTTGTTATATCTCTATTACTATTAACACGATTTCATCCAAATTTGGTATATGGAGGTTTTTTTGGGCCGCTGAGAAAAGTAGTGTAAACAATTGTGGCGAATAACGTAGAGGGCGCTGCGAACGCCTAATTATTTCTTTTGTTTTAGTCGTTAATTTTTTCAGCATCAACTTTTTAGAAAAGTAATATTGGTTTTTAATGCAGCATTCAATTCTACGTCAAAAAGGAATACTTATTTTATGTCGGTAAAATGCACCGTTTTCGAGTAAAATGCATTTGTTTGTTTACACTACATTTCTCAGCGGCCCAAAAACCCCCATATCCCAAATTTGGATGAAATCGTGGTAATTTACTCACGGAACCTACCCCTACAGTTTGGCCCATTCTTTAGTAAACACCCTGGATAATAACATACTAAAAGTCACGAAGAATCCGAGGTGAGCGTTAGCCGCCACGTTAAAAAAATGGCAACGTTGCATCTGATACCCGAAATAAAATGGGTATTTTTGCACAGACAGATTCTAAAAATAAAAAAATATACAGGGTGTTCCATTAAAAAGCAAAGTCCGATTTATGGTACACCCTGTACATTCAAAAATAATTTAAAAAAGTAGCTCATTTACGGTCCAATAACTTACAATTAGATTTTTTTCTTAATTTTCATTAGCCTAGTAGCTATGGTCCGAGTGGGATTTGGTGGGCCACCCTGTACAGGGTGAATACCAATAACTCATTTTAATTTTAAGAGGGGGTTTCTGTTGGTATTTATAACACAAATTACCAATAAAAAAATATAAAAAAGAAAGTTGAAAAACTGACCTACCCTACGTAAAATTCTGGTAAACTTTTGAGTTCCGCTTCGTCGCTCAACTGATCCAGTTATGGGGTGAACAACATGTCTTGTATCGAAGTCACAGACTCCAAGTTCTAACGTAAAAAACGTGACAAAAAACGTCTAATAAAGTTGCTGTTCGACGGTCTTTCATATTCGACCACCTGCAACATTCCACAGGGAAATAAATCATAAATGCAACACAGGCCGACACTGTTCTAATGTTATACATTTGCGGTCGGTGACAAGTTAATTGACAGTGACTGCAAAAACTAGTGAATTTATGATTGCAAAAAACAAGGTGAATGCCAGAGGCAAAGACCTATCCTGATTTATTTTCTGTTGAGATAGGTAGGTAAGTTACGAAGTTCTGAAAATGTTGACGTATTTTAATTTATTTTCTTTCTCGAAAACTACAGGGTATATATTTTTTATTTTTTTTAGGTATAATATGGCCTTACCATTACCAGACCTACCATCCCTTAAAATTAAAATGAGTTATTGGTATTCATCCTGTATGTATAAATAATTATACAAGCTGTTACAAATTCGCTTCTCACTACACGGATCTCGAAACAGCATCGGTTAAATTGGGGCAAAGTTTCAGAATTTGGCAATCAGGAATATGCTGTTGAGAAATCGAAAATATCTCCTGCTGTTCTCGAGATTTTTGAATAAAAGTAAAATGTTGAATTTTCGTTTTTAATTTTTCCCGGCGTTATTTGAAGAGATACCGAGAAATTAAACACGCTTTTCCATTGGCGTTTCTCATTTTTTACAAGGCGAAGTAAAAAGGTTTTTTATAAGACGTTTCATTTATTCGAGATCATCATTAAGTACGTTATTATGAAATATGGAACCCAAGCAATACTGTAAGATGTGACTGTCAGGAGTACCGAATGAAGAAGTTTTGTAGAAAAAAAAATGCAATTGAAATTTGGGAAAAATAACCCGCCTCACCTGTTATTTTTTTAGAAAACACGTAAAATTTCGCAAAACATTTTTTTCCAGAATCAGCTGGAAAATGTATCGACAGATTTAAAATTTCATTAAAAAAATATTGATTTTCTTCAGCATGAAGTATTCGGTTTGACGATCACCCTAAGCTAGAGAAAAACTTATAATTAGGAAAGTACCCAACATTTTTTTTTTTTTTTCAGATTGATCCATCAGCAGTGGCAAACCTTTCTTCAATTGGCATTATCAGTGGTGTTTTTTCTATAGTGCCAGCTTCTCGTCTCTATTTCTGTAAATTCAACAGCGTTCAACAATGGTTTATTATTTACATGGTCGGCCTGAAGAGTGACCTAATGATTGCTGAGGCCGAGTCAAACGTTATGAAGTATTATACAAAGTTACATACTATTGAATTCCAAGATCCTCAAACTTTTCAGTATAGGAAAGGAACATGTATTTGAAGAGGTGACTTTAACGTCTTAAACGAGATGGCAGGACAAAGAAACCTAGGGGCATTTAAAGTGGGTGAGTTAAAATTTGATTCACTTATCAGTCTTAACCAAACTAGCACTTGTCTACAGGAAAACCTTGCGGACCTGACCACAGCCGACTCTAGACGCTGTGATCTGACACTGGGAAATTAAATATGTATGTTCTTTGTTGCAGTACTGCATCCGTTGACCGTTACTTCAAATAGACACCTAGGCATCCATGAAATTTTGTTAGGTTCTGCTAATATATATATATTTTTTTTTAGGTGACGGATTGCGTATTTTTTCCATAACTCCTTAGCTATTGTATACAGGGTGTCCCGAAATTAGCTAGAAAGATTTTGCCATCAGTTTCTATGTCCAAAAATAGTAAAAAAAGTTCCTATAAACATGGGTCCACAAATGGCTCCTAAGGGGGCTAGAGCCTTCTAAAGAAGAGCCGCTGATGCTGGTTTTTTGTAAATATTTTGGAAACTTTTTGTGAGAAAGCAATGAAATTTTCAGCGTTTGCTAATTCTTTTGTTCTCGATTCAAAAATGTAAAAATGATTCTAAAATTTTATTCAGAGGCGTAGTAATCGGAGGGGGCTAGGGGGTGTTTATAGCCCCAACTTTTTTGTCTGTGGAATTTTTCACAATTTATCTGCAGAAAATGAAAATTTGAAGTTTTCTACCTAATAATGGTACTCTTGTCTAACTTCGATAGAATGCATGGTTTTCGAGTTAAATTGATTTGAAAATTTTGGTCCGCCCTATTAGTCGGTTTTTAAATTCATGCCCTTTTAGATTTTCACATAGTAGACTATTATTGACAGGTAATTAGACTATCACTAGGTTACCGAAACCGTATTAAAATACCTACTCGTAAGTGTCAGGCGTTTAAGTTGAATTTAAATAATTATTGCTGCAAAAAATGGAACGATTTAACAATCAGGAACTTGCAGATATGCATTTCATCTATGGTTTTTGCAATGGTAATGCCGCTGGGGCAGTCCGCCCCATTAGTCGGTTTTTAAATTCATACTTTTTTTACATTTTCACGTAGTAGATTATTACTATTATTATTATTGACAGGTAATTAGACTATTATTAGACAGGTAATACAAATTTGAAATTGTTAAATCGTTCCATTTTTACAGCAATAATTATTTGAATTCAACTTAAATGCCTGACAATAATAAAATTATGAGTAGGTATTTCAAATTCGGTATTCGGTAACCAAGTGATAGTCTAATTACCTGTCAATAATAGTCTACTATGTGAAAATGTAAAAAAGTATGAATTTAAATACCGACTAATGGGGCGGACCAAAATTTTCAATCAATTTAACTCGAAAACCATGCATCCTATCGAAGTTAGACAAGAGTACCATTATTAGGTAGAAAACTTCAAATTTTCATTTTCTGCAGATAAATTGTGAAAAATTCCACAGACAAAAAAGTTGGGGCTATAAACACCCCTAGCCCCCTCCGATTACTATGCCTCTGAATAAAATTTTAGAATCATTTTTACATTTTTGAATCGAGAACAAAAGAATTAGCAAACGCTGAAAATTTCATTGCTTTCTCACAAAAAGTTTCCAAAATATTTATAAAAAACCAGCATCAGCGGCTCTTCTTTAGAAGGCTCTAGCCCCCTTAGGAGCCATTTCTGGACCCATGTTTATAGGAACTTTTTTTACTATTTTTGGACGTAGAAACTGATGGCAAAATCTTTCTAGCTAATTTCGGGACACCCTGTATAGACAAAAATCTTTAACGCTACATTTGTTCAGCAATCAACACTGCATATTCCAAAAATATTTTCAGTTATATAGGGTGTTCCATTTTTAGGCTGAGAAGTAACCAACTTTGTTAAGTTAAGGTATATATTATTCCAAAATTGATTAGAGAATGTCAAGAGCTTTCCAATAAACTATCATAACGTGTATTTCTTTCGAGCGGTTTTTGAAATATTCTAGATTTTGTCGAAATTTTGACAGATGTAGAACCTAAAGAGAAATGCCCCATTTTTTAAATTAAAAATAATTTTAAACTTTTTATTGTGGCAGTTGATTAAGCTAGATACGAACTTTCAAACGATGTAGTATTAGAATTTAAACTTTCTTCTACAGGGTGTTCATAATTTGATTTCGAATAAGTATGTAGATTTGAAGACGTCAATAACTTCCTTATTTTAAATGGAACATCCCGTCCCGTATATTATTTCCTAATCAAATAAAGAATTAGGTACAAGTGCTTTCTGATGATCCCCCACACATGGTGATTATTTTGAGTAGTTTTGAAGATATTATACTCTATCGTTATTTATTCTTGATACCAAAGATGACGGTTATAACAATTCAAAACCTATCAAATGTAAACCCATCAATATATATGTATATTGTATATATATATTTCGAATCAAAAAGGAAAGATGTATCAAAGAAAGCGATAATATACATGATGTTCCATATTTGAAAGAACATACATTTTGTCTATAACACCTGCCTCGGGTGTTCTATTATTTTTCAGAGTGCATATTTGAAGTCTTCAAAAGAAGAACAAAAAGGTTTTTTAACAATTTTTTTTGTAGAACTAACAACAAAGAAATTAAGGGGTACTTCGATATATATATGCATGACCTCCCTGTACAGAATATTCAAAAATCTGAATTTTACGTAAAATTAACCTACGTTCAACTTTTAACGACATTAAAAACTGTCAATTAAAAAAAATGTCAGAATTCAAATTTATATCAGAATTCCAAGTTGCGGTTGAATCTACCTACTTCGACTTTCTACATTTATAATCGTTAGTAGGAAATAATGTAGTAAAATAACATCGAAATTAAACACATATCACTATAAATCACAAACCAACTTCTCGCAATTATACAGTTTTTAATTTTTGTACCATTTGTTACTACTAAAAAAATTTAAAAAAATCTATTTAGACAGTTTTACCCACAAATTGAAATTCTACCATAAATTTTATTTCCAAACAACTTCCCTTATTGACAATTTTTCATAATACATACATATAACTAAATTTGATCGTAATTTACTCTTGCATAATTTTCAATTTTTTTTATTTTCTGAACTCCCTGTACATGAAATTGTAATACTGACACCACAACAATCATATATTTAACAAGAGCAAACATTTTTATGAATAACGTACAACGAAATATAAAAAAAATTTGTCCTCTTATCCACTCTAACTGTAAACGTATTATATATAATGCAACCACATTTATATATTATCTTCTATCTGCTATTACATTAATTATTCTAAAGCATTAATTACATTTCTATTTACAGAATACCCCACTGCTGGCTAATAAACCTCTACCGATTCCTCCTCAACCCCCTGTAAGAATTGATTATTTCAGTCGATAGAAAAGTTGAAAATAATAAGATGTTGTTACATACGCGTATACTCAAAACTGCTTAGTTTGTGAGAAGTACCGAGTATTAAAATTTCAACTTTTGATCGGATTTTATTTTTCATCTTCAAAACGGAAGAAGATTTGGTATAAGTATGATTATTTTGGACAAAACCACATTCATCATTGTACTTCTCAATATTGTTATGTTTGGTACCTAGCCCACATGCGCAAGGTGGCAGACTTCCGGGAGCCAGTTTGTAACCACCTGCCTCCGAGTGAACACATGTTAAATTGTATACCAAGAATTGCTAAGTATAATAAACATCTTCCATCAATCTTGCCTTTCATTGGCACTATAACAGTGAAAACTCAACAAATATAACACAAAATCCAATGGCATACAAATGGAAGACAACTAATCTCTATTTAAAAAAAAAAATTGACGCTCCTGGATTTTTTCAAAGATTTATAATAATTTCTATACTCATTTGTCAATTCTATATAGATTGCTCTCTACACGTGTCGATCGAAATGTATTCGTTTTTGAATTATTTCACGATTTGTTATTAGTTATATGTATAAAAACTTGACCCTAGCAAATGCAAAATTGTGAAATAATTCAAACACAAACTCATTTTGGTCAACACTTGAAGAGAATTTATTTATTTAGAGATGACAAACGATTATAAAAATTATTATACCTAAATCTTTGGAAAACCCCCGAGGCATTATCTATTTTTCCCAAAAAAGAATCAGTTGTCTCGGTATATCACAAACTAACCAGAAAATCATCCCCCTAGCTAGGGGATTACACCTTCAAAAAAATTAATTACTGAATTTTCAAATTTGACCACTCTTAATTTTCTAGAGAACGAGGTCGTGTGCTAACTTCTTAAATTTAACGTGAGGTACAATATATCAAGAACTATCTTCCACCAGAAAATCATCCCCCTAGCTAGGGGATTACACCTTCAAAAAAATTAATTAGTGAATTTTCAATTTTGACCACTCTTAATTTTCTAGAGAACGAGATCGTGTGTCAACTTCTAAATTTAACGTGAGGTACAATATATCAAGAACTATCTTCCACCAGAAAATCATCCCCCTAGCTAGGGGATTACACCTTCAAAAAAATTAATTAGTGAATTTTCAATTTTGACCACTCTTAATTTTCTAGAGAACGAGATCGTGTGTCAACTTCTAAATTTAACGTGAGGTACAATATATCAAGAACTATCCTCCACCAGAAAATCATCCCCCTAGCTAGGGGATTACACCTTCAAAAAAATTAATTACTGAATTTTCAATTTTGACCACTCTTAATTTTCTAGAGAACGAGGTCGTGTGCCAACTTCTAAATTTAACGTGAGGTACAATATATCAAGAACTATCTTCCACCAGAAAATCATCCCCCTAGCTAGGGGATTATGTTAACGTACCCAGGAGAAGCTGTATAAGTAGTTTTAAGCAAAAGATCCCAATTAGACATAAGCACACAAGCTAAGGCTTGAATGGTGTATATGGAACATCTGTTCCATGTACACCATTTTTTTATCAAAATTATCTCGAATTTCACTTCAGTTCCTAAACACCAAAATTCCTTCTTTTTGCCTGATATGCATGATTCCGTGCATATCAGGATTTTTTATAAAATTTTTAAGACGATTTTCAGTACACTTTCCAAAATTCCCTTTATCTTTTTCGGCCCATATCTCATGTTTGAACGAACGCATCCGGGCACGATGCAGCATGTAGAGACGACCAAGGACATGCATTGTCCTCAGCCAGTACCGATTCCTCGAAGGACGGACTGCGCCACAACAATGATCATAGCGCAGATGATCATTGTCATAAGCCGGTCTAACGGATCACAGGAATACTCCACAAAGGCGCGAGAGTGAATCTACCGTAGATCGGTAGCTCTTGATCTGATCTATCATAGACTGATCCACCTTCGTGGTCGCACTGATCTACGGACCCATAGGTTCACTCTACCCTCGCGTTCTGGAATTCCTAGTGAGTCCGTGACCTACGGCTTCCAAGGATGGTTGAGCTGGCCTCGCCTACCCATTGGTCATCGTCTCTACCGGGATCGTGTCTGATAGCACCATTTTGAAATTTTAGGGACTGTATCAAAAAGTGAAATTGCGGAATTTTGCGACGCCACGTGGCGACATGAAGTGGTCTCGGGTCTTTTCCATATCTATAGTGGGAGACCTCCCAATGATCTCGCAAAATGGAAGTCCGGTATTTTTGATCAAATCAAGCCAGGATAAGCCTCAGTGCGGTACGCACGGGTACCGGGGCACTTCCCCATTATTACCAGGTGACCGCCTTGTGAGATAGCATTCGAAGAGATTTCCCCTTTCTGAAATATCCTCAGGCGTCTAACGGCATATACCCCTTTTGGAGAATATTACCTTAAATTTTTAGTCTATAATTCTATCAGTAAATCTATAAAACCCACTCACTAAATTGCCAGTCACGTCCATGTAATAATTCTCTTTCGGCAATCGATCACTCGTCTTTAAGCGCGGCCGTCGCGGTCGCTGACCCCTTGTGGGGGTATCGTGGTTATGGTGGCAGACCTTGCTAGGTGAGGCTCTATATGTACTATGATGATTGTTTAATATATACCCTTATTTATTATCCATGTCTTCTTATTGCGTTCTAGTATTAGTCTAGTATCTGTGTTGACCCCATGGCTTACGACCCTCGCAATTGCGTCGGTTTGACCATTCGGCTGAGCCAAAGAAGAGTGAACGAGCAAGACCTGTCTGGGCAGGTGTCAGAAGTGAATTGTGTATTGTGCAAAGTGTTTAGCTAGTGTTGTATCTTTAGTTCAGGACGTTGCGAAGCCTGTATACGAGGAAGCATTCATTGTCGACAGTTGCCGTTAATCTATCGATTTCGAGACTTCGATATATTAAGGGTTTGCCACGACCTGCGTTGAATTCAACGGCCAAGAGTTAAATCAGATGTGGTGACAGCGGTTGGTTGACTTAATACGAATATCGGTCGTTCCCTCGCACTATCACTGGTTATAACGAATGGTTAACTAACGTTGACACAGCCTTAGCAAATTAGTTTAGTTATTAAACGTTGATAATTACACCTTAAAAAAAATTAATTTCTGAATTTTCAATTTTGCCCACTCTTAATTTTCTAGAGAACGAGGTCGTGTGCCAACTTCTTAAATTTAACGTGAGATACAATATATCAAGAACTATCTTCCACCAGAAAATCATCCCCCTAGCTAGGGGATTACGCCTTCAAAAAAATTAATTACTGAATTTTCAATTTTGCCCACTCTTAATTTTCTAGAGAACGAGGTCGTGTGCCAACTTCTTAAATTTAACGTGAGGTACAATATACTAAGAACTATCTTCCACCAGAAAATCATCCCCCTAGCTAGGGGATTACACCTTAAAAAAAATTAATTACTGAATTTTCAATTTTGACCACTCTTAATTTTCTAGAGAACGAGGTCGTGTGCCAACTTCTAAATTTAACGTGAGGTACAATATACCAAGAACTATCTTCCACCAGAAAATCATCCCCCTAGCTAGGGGATTACACCTTCAAAAAAATTAATTACTGAATTTTCAATTTTGACCGCTCTTAATTTTCTACCCAAATAGCACAGGACATCTTAAAGACGTCTTTTTTAAGTCCAAATTATGTCCGAACGCCTGAAGACCTAAAAAAGACATCTAATAGATGTCTTCTTAAAGTTGTTCATAAGATGTTGTATTACAACATCTTTAAAATGTCTTTTAAGCTCCCTTACCAGGACATTTTTAATTGAGTAGGTAGGTATTTATCAACAAAGTTTAATTATTGCCATCCTTTATTTATCCCAAACTAACCAAAAAAGAGCCTTTTACATACCTATTTTTAGATACTTCCCAATAAACACACTTGTAACTTCTACATGTATGCGATGTAAAATTGAGAGAATATTGTTAGGTAAAACATTTATATAAAAGGTACGTAAATGAGAATAATAGGTTTATTTTAATTTAAATTAATTACATACACATAATTTACAGCACCGTATATATTTCATACATTAATATCATATATAAAACAAATACAAGCTTTGAAGCTTAATTATGATATTACTATTCTTTAATAAAAACTTAAATTTGTGACCAGTGGAGTTAAATTTAAATTTACCGCCATTAAATCTAGTGGAGAGTCTAGGGTTTTCTCTTCCTGTTTGTAAATTTGTTTACGTATCACGCCGGCCGGTCACGCGTCTCTCGTCTTGTGAATTGATTTATAAGGTAGGTTGTAATAATTATTAATTAAAAAAGCGTATTTTTACAAGACAGAAAGACCACGGTCCATAGCCTTTTGAACTTTTCAGTAAATATATTTCTACTTTTATATTTCGAACATAACCTATCAATTTATTTCATTGTATTTTCTAGCAATTAAAGAATAATATTAAGAGAAAATGTCTCGAAATTATGAAACAAGTTTCTGCTCCTAGTAAAATTGTTTCAAATTTATCCTTCAACAGGATGTTAGAAAAATCTCGACACATTTTTCCTTAATTATTTTTTAAACTACCAACAATACCAAATTCGATATACTTGCTACAGATAGTTCCTGATATATTGGAGAAAACGGCTATTTCCAACATTTCAACTACCTACTCTAGATGAACATTATGCACCAAGTTGGCTTTTGGAAATGAAACAAAAATATAAAGTATTGTACCCTCGATTGTACCTGTGAGAAATTTTTTGATTAGAAGTTTGAATGAAAGCGTTAAAATTTAAAACGTCAAGATAGTTTTAAATTGAAGTGTAATGGTTTTAATGCATTTTAGGATCATCTCTGTTATAAGGTCAGTTTTTCTTTATTTTCACAAGTACATTTCCGAAGTAACATTTTTTCCTCCTTCATATTTATTTATTTTTGTTTAATGTTTCCTTTAGGTTAGGGCTGCCATCTGTGAAATCAAGAAACCAGGGCAAGATGCTCGAAAACCCCGGATTTTTGAGCTTAAAACCCGGACATTTCTGCCGAAAATTTTTTAATTTACCAATAAAATAAAATAAGTTTAAATTGTTATAATTATATAATTCTCTTTGATAACAAAATTAAATCTTCTAAAAATTAACGAAACTAAAAATTAAGTCTACTTTCCCTCTTCTATTAAGGAACAAAAATGAAATCTATAAATAAAGAAACTAAACTTTCTTCTCTAAACAAAAAATAAATCGACGACGGCGCCGGTGACTTTAAAACCCGGACTGCATACAAAACCCCGCCCGGACGCTTCCCGGACGCCCCCCAAACTAGGACAAATCCGGGGAAACCCGGACGGATGGCAGCCCTACTTTAGGTATTAATTTTCAAGTACCATAATAAAGAATAGACTTGTGTTTATTATGTATAAGAATCTGTGAGTCTGATATTTACAGGACGAGCGAAGTGAGATCCAGCAACATCACACGACTTACACAAAATCATAATTATTATCATGTTCCATATATAATTTTTTTTAATTCTAACTTTTTTATTTGCATAATTTGTAAAGGTAGTGAACTGTCAAAATATCAAAAACTGTCAGGATCAAATGTCAAAATGTTCTACTTCGCAGTTATGAAATAATTTTATTTTTCGTAACTATAGTTACAAAGTTGAACATTTCACATACCTACTATGAAAAATGTGACTTTATTTGTCAAAATTAGAAAAAAATATGTTAAATATGTACTTATATGTATTTTACATGCATTAAATAGATTTTTTTAAATTTCTCGCATCATATTTTACGTCCGAACCTTTCATTTCCTCGTTATAAGCTGTCTATTAATTTTCACATTTTTTTTTAGGGGCTGCTGAAAAAGCACAGCTTACCCAGAGCCAGTCAGAAGTGGAAGGCGCCGTAGCGACCTGGCTGCGAAGAGCATCTGATAGGTGCTCAAAGAAATTTGTTACTAAATAATGTATTATAGGTATATAGGATACTAATTATATATTATGTATTTTTTTATGAATAAATAAGTAACTTGCCCCAAAAAATATAATTTTTTTGCTTGAAAACAAACCCCCATTTTATGTCTTTTTTACAACTTAAAAAGACCTTACTTATGTCTTTAAAAGACGTCTTATAAGACGTCTTGATTGTTCACAAATCGATAAAAGACGACGTCTTAAAGATGTCTTAAAGATGTTTTGGGGCGTTTACAAGACACATATAAGATGTCGCGAATGTCGTATCATGACATCGTTAAGGCATCTTTAAGACATCTCTATGCTATTTGGGTAGAGAACGAGGTAGTGTGCCAACTTCTAAATTTAACGTGAGGTACAATATACCAAGAACTATCTTCCACCAGAAAATCATCCCCCTAGCTAATAAATAAATAACACCACAGATAATACGACCCCCTTTATCCCTGAAGACTCTGAAAGTCTTGTGCGGGAGGGGGCTACACATTTAGAGACAACGGACACACACCCAATATCCGAGTATACTAGGATTAATTTCTTTGTCCGAAAAAATCCCAGTGCCACGGCCGGAAATCGAACCCGGGACTCCTGGCTGAGAGTCTAGTATCCTAGCCTCTCAACCAACCAGCCATATATCAACCAACCAGCCATATACTAGGGGATTACACCTTCAAAAAAATTAATTACTGAATTTTCAATTTTGACCACTCTTAATTTTCTAGAGAACGAGGTCGTGTGCCAACTTCTAAATTTAATGTGAGATACAATGTATCAAGAACTATCTTCCACCAGAAAATCATCCCCCTAGCTAGGGGATTACACCTTCAAAAAAATTAATTACACGTTTTGTACACTTGGCAACGTTGGTACGGGCTGGGCGATTTAGCCTCTCGTTCTTTGTAGGGCCTTCCTAATTTGCAGGTCAGCATAAAAGCTTGCAGGTCAACCCCTTCTAGTGATGCGGTCAATTTGAAATTTTGCACAAATGCCACCTAATAAAGGCTCTTTTCATTTCCACACTCAAATTCGACCTACCCCTATTTTCAAAACTACCCCTTCTATAAAAGCTTTCAGGTCAACCTCTTCTAGTGATGCGGTCAATTTGAAATTTTGCAGAAATACCACTCAATAAATGGTCTTTGCATTTCCACACTCAAACTCGACCTACCCCTGTTTTTAAAACTACCCCTTCCATGAAAGCTTACAGGTTAATCCCTTGTGGTAGTGCGGTCAATTCGAAATTTTGCAGAAATATCACTCAATAAATGCTCTCCATTTCCACACTCAAACTCGACCTACCCCTATTTTTAAAACTACCCCTTCTATAAAAGCTTGCTTGCTTCTATAAAAACTTATTTAATAAAGAATTGTTTTTTAATTTTTATATAATTTTGTATGTAGTTTTTATTGAGGAATTGTTATTGCTGCAAGTACTATTTAGAAAATATATGAATAAAATATGAGTATACAAGAAGGAATTTAAAAACGATGATGATTGCGGTAGCTTCATTAATATTTATCTTAAAACTTGGAAATAAAAGAGATTGAGCTATAAGCTAAAAAAATTGGTGGTTCGCTTTAAGAGTGGTTACAAAAACTGTTGGCAGCGTAACAATTTTGAAACTATACAGGCACTGCCTTATAGACTTTGCTTACTAGAGATAGTTTTAAAAACAGGGGTAGAACGACTTTGAGTGGAAATAGAAAGAGCATTTATTGAATCGTATTTTCACAAAATATCGTGATGGCCGCACTACCACAATTGGTTGACCTGCAAGCTCTTATAGAAGGGGTAAGGGGTAGGTTTAAAAATAGGGGTAGGTCGAGTTTGACTGTGAAAATAGAAAGAGCATTTATTGAACCGTACTTTCACTAAATTTCAAGTTGACCGCACCACTACAAGGGGTTGACCTGCAAGCTTTTATAGAAGGGGTAGTTTTGAAAATAGGGATAGGTCGATTTTGAGCGTGGAAATGAAAAGAGCCTTTATTAAGCGGCATTTGTGCAAAATTTCAAATTGACCGCATCACTAGAAGAGGTTGACCTGCAAGCTTTTATAGAAGGGGTAGGTTTAGAGATAGGGGTAGGTCGAGTTTGAGTGTGGAAATGGAAAGAACATTTATTGAATCGTATTTCCACATAATTTCGAGATGACCGCACTACCACAAGAGGTTGAACTGCAAGCTTTTATAGAAGGGGTAGTTTTAGAAACAGGGGTAGGTCGAGTTTGAGTGTGGAAATGGAAGGAGCATTTATTGAATCGTATTTTCACAAAATTTCAAGTTGACCGCACCACTACAAGGGGTTAACCTGCAAGCTTTTATGGAAGGGGTAGTTTTGAAAATAGGGGTAGATCGAGTTTGAGTGTGGAAATGAAAAGAGCCTTTATTAGGTTTCATTTGTGCAAAATTTCAAATTGACCGCATCACTATAATGAAGGGGTTGACCTGCAAGCTTTTATGCTGACCTGCAAATTAGGAAGGCCCGTATAAGGATGTAAAAATAGGTGGCCCTCCAAGCGCTGACCTTTCCCTGATAGGATCCCTAATGCTCCAGTCGACTGTATTACTATTCGTAAACTTGAACGACCGTAGAACGACTAGCTTTGCACACCGGGATTACATTTCTACATCCTCATGTTCACTTCTCCCTAAGTAAGGTACCTCGTGTAAGTACAATTCGAACTCGTGCATGCGGATCGCCCGGGTATAGGTCCTCGAGGTTATCCTTAAGTTGTGACATGATTATTCTGGCTCCAACGCTTAAGACGAATTAATGTACGCCGTAAACACACGTCATCGATGGAACAACCTGCTTTGCACACAGGGATTACCGATCCAACTAATATGTTCACTTGCCCCTTAATAAGGGAACTAACGTACTAAATTCGACCTTTTGCGTTTTAATTAGCCTCATAATCAATTAATTTCATGTTGATGCATTGTTTGATTGTTACCAAACGAAATCAGCAATGAAAAATCCTGAGGAACACGCGGGATTTGAACCGGGGCTTTCTGCGTGGAAGCCCAACGCTTTAACCAACTAGGCCATGAGGGTCGCCGACAGCGTTCTGCTATTTGTGAATACCTTGTTAAAATATTAAGCGGAATCATCGCATCAGCTTCGCTTTTATTTATGAATTAAAATATTCCCCTCTGAAAAAGTATTTCTACGGCGCCAGTGCACTCCACCGGCTAACCTACGATTCATCAGGACTAATTTTAGATTTCCGACCCCTCTAGGAAAATATTTTTACGACGCCAATGAACTCTAGTAGCTAACCTACGATTCATTTGAACTAATTTTAGAAAACATGGCACCAGCGCTGATTAAACTCGAAAATCGTCTTTTACGCCTCCCTGTCGCCCCATATTCATCACCAAAATTAGAGAGAAAGTATTCACAAACCATTCGTTCAACAGACGATTGACATGTGTGTGGTAGGTTTGTATTCTCGTAGTTCAAACGGCTCTGTTGCTAACTTCAGATCAATACACCGCAGAAGGTTGTAGCAAGTGTGGTTTTATTCTCTATCGTTGTTGGATATAAATCATATAAATATATAAAACACTGCAGAAATTAATAAATACAACAAGATGTTGTTTTAAATCGGGCTATTCTTTTGGTTAGTATGAAAGAAATGATTTGCCGACTTTGCCTTCAAACAACAATTGGTGATTATAATTGTCGACCAGTAGAAGAATCTTTGTTGAAATCCTTAAAATTGGCAAGTTGAAAAACCGAACAGAAACTTTAATACATCTAGATAGATAGAATTTATTATTTCAGTAGAGTAGAGTATACAAAATGTTTAAGAATTCTTGTCAAAATACAATATAAAATATAATTACAAAAAAAGTAAAGAACAAAATGATCGGTACCTACCTACTGATACTCTTACAAACGGAAGTATAAATTTCATATCTTAGATTTGAGAAACGATGATGATGTATCCACGTTGATTGTACGGATGGTGTTTGAAACCATATCAATACCTGTATGTATAGACGTGCATATTTTGTTAATTTCCTAATATTTCAGAATCCAAAAATAAAATCTAAGGAAAACGTGATGTCTATTGAATGTGCTAATTGCCTGCAAGTATTGTCCAATTATACGGATGACAACGGAACGAAAATAAAATGCAGGTTTTGTACTTACAAAGACTCGTGGAAGAGAAGATCTCATATATCATTACAGTCTTTGCTGGAGCAATATATTCCGCGGACGGTAAGTGATTTTAGTTTGCACGTTGTTGTTGAGTTTATTTGTTTTATAGGCAATTTTAATTAAATAAATTTACGTTTGTAATCATTAACTGGTTCGAAAATTCATTATGTGTCTCTTTTGACAAACGATGTCTCTTTGTGGTACTTAACGTGGGATTACTGCCTCGAACCGTTGTAAAACTTTTCTAAAATCGACCGGTTTTGGCTGTCTTAATTCTCGCTTTAATTTTTGAAACTAGTGCCGGTTGTTTTCTCGCTTTCCTTACGAGTCACATTTTTGGCATAAAAGTTAAAATGACGGGCAACCGGTTAGGGCTCGACTATGGGGTACCTACCTATCAGAAGTTTCCAAATTCTATGCAGCTTATAATACCTATTCTAGTTTCAGAATTTAAAAAACACCGAAGAACTTGTAATGTGTGAAACTTGCCTGCCTTGGGTGCTTGGGAAGGTGCTTTGAGTGTTATTTTGAAGTGTTTGGAAGTGGAGGAGAAGATACGTAAATATGTTGAATTAGAGGGAACGGACGATAAAGGCCAAGTGGAATTGAAGAAAGTGCAACAGTTTACGTTTGGTCCGATAATAAAATCAGAAATTAAGTCGTTTGGTGTAGGTAAATTATAAAATGGATCCAATCAAGGTCAAGAAGAACGTACCACGATGGCTGAAGCCGAAATAAAATATGAAAATGAAATACGTAACACAGAGCTGATTATTAAGACGGAAGAGGATGATATCACGTCGGAACAAAGCGATTGTGATATCTCCGATATCAAATCAGAGCAGAGCGATTATGATGGGTAAATATCATTTATTTATTTATAATTCGGTTGGAAGGTTGGTTGAATAATTAGATCGGAAATTTTGACTTTGGGTAGTATTTCGTGTATTTACACTCATAGGAGTGAGAGTATTAGTTTGATTATTAGTGTTTGGTCTAGATTTCCATACGTTCACGTTTTGGTTTTTTCCAAAGACTTGACTGTTAGTGGGATATCTATGTGGGGGTAGTCTAGATTTCTTGGCTGGACATTTACTGGCCCTCTTGGAAATTGTGATGTAGATGGAAAAGAATATTGTTGTTCAAAGGGAGACCTATATAACAGGTAAGACTTGTCTATATAAATTAGAATTTTGTACAGGTGTTGGGTTTCTAAAAATCAGTTTCGTGTTTTGATATTAGCTCGGATATTGGTTATTTTGTTTCGACATATATCGGATATTTGCATCTTCGGTAAGATACTTAAGTGCGTCTGCTAGATTGGTAGGTTTAAGGGAACGGACCATAGATTGAATCGGTTATTTTAATCCAACAATTAAAGTACGTAGTGCTTGATTCGCGTATGTGACGATTTTATTATTTTGCGTTACTGCAGCATTTTTCTCGTACAAGTTTATGTAATTTGTTAAATGATTTAGGGTAGAAATAATTCGATAATAATAGGTAATCGGTTCCTCATTTGGTTTTTGTCGAAGTTGAATAATTATTAAATCTGAAAGTAACGCATTTTCATCACGTTGATCTCCGAATGTATTTGAATAATAATGTAGTTTTAATTAACGCCCACGTGTTCGCGCCTGAAATTGAGATTATTTCTTCTGCACGGCCTGTTAATTTTGAAACAATACAATCAAATATAATATAGCGATTTCTTACGGATTGTAAGTGAAGGTGACGTATATGTTATTTGAATTTCAATAAAACCAGCTTCTTGATTTTGGCTTTATTAGCTTGTATAGACACAATACAATAATGAGAACAGAACACAGACTTCGCCCTACTACGGATCATTACATACTGAACTGATTGTCCTTGTGCGGGCCAACATGGCTCCAAGAACCTTACCACTATACAGGGGCGTAACAATAATTCATTTACAACAAAAAATAATAATAATAATGAACGACACTTCAGGTTAACATACTCTACTTAACAGTAAGGTTTCATTCATTGTCCCAATATTGTTCTAAAGTTTCGTCTGCTAATGTGATAAATCTGTATAGTTTGTGAGGGGTTCCATCAAAGTCAGGAATTAAGTCTAGGGGACGGACGAATTTCAATATTAGGTAACGTCATTTTTGGTTCGGTTATTTCAGAGGAATCAGTTAGATTTAAATTGAGATTAGCTATTGATGCAATGATCTCGTCAGTGTTAGTTAATGTCCATAAAATATAATATATAAAAATCAATTTGTAGTATAAAATCAATTTGACGTTCTCTAAGTTTATGTAATTACATCACCCAGTATTTTAAAATGTGTATATAGGTATCTTTCTGTATGAAATTGTACGAAACAAAATATGTTGCAAATATTTATTTATTATTATTTAAAATTTTATTTTAGAAATAACAAACGTAAACGCTTTTAATATGTTTGGTGTTTAAAAATAGCAATGTTAAATTTGGTTTTCGTAGATTGACGTTATTTCTTAATGTAGTTCTTGCACAATAATACTGAAAATTATCAACTAAAGTGAACTAAATCAATTGCTACCCACTTCCTTACTTTCCAGGTTATAGGAAGGGTATACCCGGGTCTCAGTTATACTATTGGAGGCTAGGTCGTGGTTCAAAATTACTTTAATAAACTTCAAAAATGTTAGGCGCCAGTAGCCATAAAAAATACTACCTATGTAAGTTGCTGTGACCAATGCAACGACTGTGGCTACTCAGAGACCTTAGGTTAATACATAGGCAAAAAAAATCAAATTTAATTAAATTTAATTTAATGAAATAGATGGTGTAAATATAATTAAATAGTAAAAATGTAAATATATAGGTATTTAAATATGCAATCTTAAGCAAATTAAATGTGTATCACAGTATATAGTAGGGTTTCTACTATGAATAGGCGAAAATAGCTATTTCCTTCACAGGAGTTAATTTAGGTATCAATATAAAAGGCTGAAGGCCGGGTTAAATAATAGTAATTACAAATAAATACAAGTAAAATAGGGAGGCTGAAGGCCCAAAATTATCCCAATGACGAAGCTTGAGTGTTTAAAATTAAAGGCTGAAGGCCAAACAAAATACAAGTAACAGTTCTCGTTACAAAAGTGTCATCAACCGAGTCCTTGACGACTTATAAGTCTCACCACCCCCTGGGTTCCACTCGTCCTATGTCCAGCTCTTCACATGCCCACTCAGGAAAATACTACTCCAAAACTTATATAAGGAAGTATAATGGTTGACTGCAGTCCTCCAGCTCGATATGGTCCAGCGGTAAGCTACTCCAACACCAATTTACTACATAACATTCATCATAAAATCTCGTGGAAGCTTGTGGAAGGTTACACAAAAGAAATCCAGCCTATGGATATGGAGACGACAGCTCCAATATTAAAATAACTCCTACTTAAAACTCCATTCACCTGAAATGGCCCAGTATTAATCCACAGCTCATACGTAAAATTTAAAGTTTTTAGTGTTTATGCACTCCATAAATTATAATGCGAAATTAATTTACCAATAATTATTATGCCAGCATTATCCAGAATATAAAAATGCTCAAAATGAATTACTTAAAATAAACCTATCAGGTATCTTGGCTAAATTAATTCTTCCAAACAATTAGAATACCCGGTACAAAATTACATGGGAATAATTAGTAACAATATTACTGTCTCCTTTACTTATATACTACAACAAACATTTACCTGATGACCAATTATTATAACATTCAAGGATTGAAAAGATATAAAAGGATTTCATTACCTCAACGCCGTAAATGGAGTTTTTAACAACGCCAAACAACAACCGTCTCGGGTCAGGCTTCGGTACTAAGTGGGCCGAGGCAACACGGAAACCCGTGAACCGCGGAACCAGAATGACCTTCAGGTCGGTATAACCTAACCAGTCGTATCAACTGCAATATTGCCCCATTAAAAGACCCCAGTGACAATAATAATTTTGTTCAGGTAATTACATTCAATCAACAGATCTCCTGACGTAATGCGTATAATTGATCAACAGTAGATGTTCGTTTCATAATGCATAAGCTATAATTAATGTGGAGGCATACCAACTCAACTTTTTGTTTGAATAAACACAGAATTAATTGTATGAGCGGTGAACTTGTGGGAATTTCAGTGAATTCTAAAACGTCGTTAATTAATGATATTTTTCCTGTATTTTTATACTGAGTGTGACATATGAAGAGCAATGGAACAGCAGGTCGTAGCGGAAGTCCCATGGAGAATCTGAAACTTACAAATTAGATTTAAAACAATGCTAATGTTAAAGGTAGTAGCACACTAGAAAAACTGTTCATTTGTGTTCTATGACACCATGTTACGTTCGCTGGCAAAAATGAACGTAACACAATATTTCAAAATTTAGATTTACTCACAACTGAAAAATAAAAATCTAACGGCCATTCGCTCAATTTTTAAATATACAGGCGTTTTTAAATTTAAAATGTAAATCAATCAAAATGTATTATTAGCTCCAGCTAGCTACAGCGTGGATGTAAGTAAATTCGGTGAAGCCTTGTTTTAGAGCACCGAGATAATATCGAGAGCAATAGGTATATGGGCGCCAGAGTATTTATAACTAAATACGCAAAAGTTTACCGAAAACACAATTAGGTATTTACTACATAAACTAGAAAGAAAAGAAAGCTGTGAATTTAACAAGTTTAATCTTACAAATTCTTTACAATAAACAAAGACTCAGAAGTAAATATAAAAATATTGAAAAAATGAACAAAAAATATGAATAAAAATCACAATTTAACCAATTTCTCTGTCTGTCTGTCTGTTTTACTGTTGTAAAGGCCGTACTCGACGGGAATGAGCTGAGAAGACGGAAAGGGTTCTCCTAGTAGCTAGCGATGAATCCTGCGAGTACTCGAGGTTGATGAAAAGGTTGCGAGATCCTGTCTCCGCACTCTTACTCAGTCCAGAATGTCCAGATTCCAATCAAATTTATTACTTTTCGGGAACACCCAATATCTCCTTACTTCTGATGTTGTTAACTCGATTTCCAGTGAGTCAAATTTCCAGAAAGCCAGATGTCATGAAATAAAAACAGAACAGTCGAGAAGAGGAAATGGAGGAGAAATAAAACTAGGTCGAAAATTGGAAGATGAAAAAAAAAAAAAATAACAAAGTTCCGGCAATATAGTTAAATTACTAGATAAAATTCACAAAATTAATATTTCTTAATATTACAATAGAAAAATAATTGTCAAAATGACACCACAAGATATTAAAATTTGTAAAATTACCAACTTTACATAAAAATACGGTTGACACCGATTACAAAAAAATGAATTATTAACAAAATAATACTAAAATTCGAACACAAGAATTTAGTAAGGTTGCAAAACTTCACTATCAGTTCGTCAACAAATAACCTAGGTAACTTGTTTATTTTGTTTTAAGAGGACTTGATTTTCTACATCTTTTGACTTAGAAATATGCTCAGATACAGGAAAATCTGAGTTTCCTGACTTTACTGACTCTGGTGATAACAACTCAAAATGTGTACGTATATTTCTTCCAAACATTAAATAAGCAGGACTTGATCCTGTAGTACAATGAGGTGTGTTTCGATAATCAAATAGAAAGTTGTTTAACATACACCAAATTTAAGTTTAAACTATAATTTCCTTTACCTAAAGCATTTCTAAGACAATTTTTAACAGTTTTAACTGAATTTTCAGCTGCACCATTTGATGATGGATATGATATGGTGGAGACGTAATATATGTTTAATACCATATTTTTCTACAAATAAATTTTGAAACTCTTTAGAATAGAAAGTAGCCGCATTATCTGTTACTATTTGTCTTGGCAAACCAAAACGAGCAAAACAAGACCTTAATATTTCAATTGTTAAACTAGTTGTAATGGCCATGACCAACTATTAAGAACTGATTGATTTATTAGGTGATTTTTTGTGTAATAAACAATTTTCACATTTATTACTAATATTTTCAATATCTTGATCTAAACCAGGCCACCAAAAATAGGAAGGTTTGTGCTAAATTTTTCATTTTTACTATTCCCATGTGTGAATTATGTAATTTATCTAACACAGATTGCCGAATATTTTTTGGTATTATTATTCTGTTGTTCCACAATAAACAATCCAATTCAACACACAACTAACTCATTCCTTATTTCATAGTAAGGTTTTAAAGTTTGAACTATTTTTGCTGGCCATTATTGTGATCGGACAAATTTAATAACCTGTGATAAAATGCTATCGTTACTAGTTTCCATTTTTACTTGTCCAAAATTAATTGCAAAATCATTATTATTTGAGAAATAATTAACAAAATTTATATCGACATTTTCCCAAGTATTCATCTCTTCAAATATTAATGGTAATCTCGACAAACTGTCTGCTGCCTGGTTATCTTGAGATTTTACATATTCGATATCATACTGATAACTTGACAAAATAAGAGCCCATCTACGTAATCTGTTGGCTGAAAACTGAGGAATTCCCTTAATGGGGTTAAAAATAGTAATTAGTGGTTTATGATCGGTTAATAATGTAAATTTCTTATGAAATAAATAAAAATTCGATTTATCTAAAAAATATTCAAATTAACCAGTTTAAAACTGGGAAATAACCTCTACGCCTTTGACGTAATGTCAGAGGATCAGTTAGAGGGTGTTTCTTGACAACTAATAGGAATTAAATTAATACAAAAATCCTGCGCTGACGTTTCGGGAACTAAGTATATCCGTTTCCTTTTTCAAAGTTTAGGCTTTAGATTTTTATGTAACGTGTAGAATAACACGGCATAAAATAAAAATTGTTTATATCATTTACATAGATACTTATACCATAGAAATGTTGAAAAATATACTAAATAATAATAATTTTATTGAGTTCTTCTCTCAACATACTTACCGAACAATTTGATACGCATTTATCTTCATTAAGTAAAATTATTGCAGATTCTTTGATTTCTCTTTTTTTGTTGTCTGCTTCTTTGGTCAAAATTTTGGCTGAATCCCATTTTATCCTGTGATCGTTTTCCCAAGCATGTTCACAAATTTTAGATTTTTCAATATCACCTTTTCTAATATAACTTTTGTGCTCGCTCGCCCAATCGTACATCAAGCGGTCTAGATGATTCACCCACATAATGTTTATTACATTCGCACGGGATACTGTATATACAATTTTTTGAATTTTGTTCAGGATTTAATGGTTTCGTTTTTGTTAATATTATTTGTTTGAAAAATTGTCCTAACGCCAAATTTTTTACCAACACGACGTAATTTCTCAGATAAACCTTTTATATATGGAATTAATGTCAAATAATGATATTCTGGTTTTGGTTGCACCAGATTGTTAACTCTATTTTCAATGTTCATGAAAGTCTTATCAACAAATTATTTCGGGTATTCATTATTAATTAAAATTTCCCCGACAAATTGCCTTTCATGTTTGAATATTTCGTCATTAGAAGAAATTATTTTTGCCCTATCATACAAACATTTTATAACACCTCTTTTAACGTCCAAAGACTGGTTTGAGTTAAAATTTAAATATCTGTTAGTATGTGAGTCCTTTTTCGTTAAACGCTAGTTTGAAAATTATTATTATTGACTTTTTTAATTAAAACATCTAAAAATGGTAATTCATTGTTATTTTCTATTTCTAGAATGAATTTGATAGATGGTTCTTTATTATTAATATTTTCCAAAAAATTGTTTAATAAATCTATTCCATTGAGGCCAAATTGCAATTGCATATCATCAACATATATCTCCACCAAGTTACCAGTTTATGAATTTTATTTTCAACATATCTGTTTTCAAAATCCTCCATAAATATATTACTTAGTATTGGTGACAAAGGGGAACAACCCATTGCCATCCTGAAATCTTCTTGATAAAAATCATTTTTTAATTGGAAATGGGTTGTTTTTATTGATACCGTTAACAGTTCCATTATACTATTTACTCTCAGTCTAGTCCTGTTTGCCAAATTATTGTCGTTTATTAATTTGTCTCTAATTATTTTCAAGTTTTGTTAGAATTTGTTTAACTTTATTGAAAGCCTCATCACAACTAGATGACCAAATCCAAGTTGTATTAGCGTTAAGAAGTAAACAATACAGTGGATACAAAATTGTTGATAAATTTGGTATAAATTTTCCATAATAATTTATTAATCCAATAAACGACTTTAACTGTGTTATATTTGTTGGTACCGGTGCATTTTTTATAGCTAAAATTTTTGATTCTAAAGTATGAAGTCCAAATTTGTCTATTTCATATCCTAAATATGAAATTTTAGGTTCAAAAAAACTGCACTCTAGCCCGGGACGAGCCTCGTTCACAACGTTCATCCGCTGTGGCGTTTTTGTTGTATTTTTTCTATCACATACCGATCAAATGCGAAAGTCGGTGAGATGCTTATTGCAATATTAAATTATTTGCTTTCTACATTCGTAGTACCTATACTGGTTTTCATCAGTTAAATGTAGATAGTTTGCAAATAAGCTCTGAAAAGAGTATTTATGTCTCTTTAAGACATTAGAGGATTAAGACTAAAAACTTTGACATAAATATGTAGTAAAATTTATTTTTACTATTTTATCTTATTCAATTTTTTTTATTTGCTTAAACTACGGTACACCCTGTATATTTTTATCTCTTATGTAGCAGAATTCAATTCTCTTTCGAGTAATATCAGCTATTCCTATACCTAAATTTGACCGTTTTCAAAATATTCTTATATCGTCATTTATAAATAAATGTCTGTAAAAGGATGTAAAAATAGGTGGCCCTCCAAGCGCTGACCTTTCACTGACGGGATCCCTAATGCTCCAGTCGACTGTATTACTATTCGTAACCCTGAATCCTCCGTAGAACGACCAGCTTTGCACACCGGGATTACATTTCTACATCCTCATGTTTACTTCTCCCTATGTAAGGTACCTCGTGTAAGTACAATTCGAACTCGGTGCATGCGGATCGCCCGGGTATAGATCCTTGAGGTTATCCTTAAGTTGTGACATGATTATTCTGGCTCCAACGCTTAAGACGAATTAATGTATGCCGTAAACACACATCATCGATGGAACAACCTGCTTTGCACACGGGGATTACCGATCCAACTAATATGTTCACTTGCCCCTTAATAAGGGAACTAACGTACTAAATTCGACCTTTTGCGTTTTAATTAGCCTCGTAATCAATTAATTTCATGTTGATGCATTGTTTGATTGTTACCAAACGAAATCAGCAATGAAAAAACCTGAGGAACACGCGGGATTTGAACCGGGGCTTTCTGCGTGGAAGCCCAACGCTTTAACCAACTAGGCCATGAGGGTCGCCGACAGCGTTCTGCTATTTGTGAATAACTTGTTAAAATATTAGGCGGAATCATCGCATCTGCTTTGCTTTTATTTATAAATTAAAATATTCCCCTCTGAAAAAGTGTTTCTACGGCGCCAGTGCATTCCATTGGCTAACCTACGATTCATCAGGACTAATTTTAGATTCTCGACCCCTCTAGGAAAATATTTTTACGACGCCAATGAACTCTAGTAGCTAACCTACGATTCATTTGAACTAATTTTAGAAAACATGGCACCCCGCTGGTTAAACTCGAAAATCGTCTTTTACGACTCCGTGTCGCCCCATATTCATCACCAAAATTAGAGAGAAAGTATTCACAAGCCATTCGTTCAACAGATGATTGACATGTGTGTGGTAGGTTTGTACTCTCGTAGTTCAAACGGCTCTGTTGCTAACTTTGGATCAATACACAGAAGGTTGTAGTTGTAGCAGCGATACATGGAACTACAAAGATAATGAACGCAATATCTTTGATGTAGCCGCAAAATTGATGGGTATACCTAGATGGCGACAAAACGGTTTTACTAGTAGCGACACGAGTATTGCACAGACGAACTATATGATAATAATTGTTCATACATAGGATCGCATTGAACGATGGTAGATTGGAAAACTGTAGCTGGACTACCGACATGTGCATCTAACCGCATTAATTATTCTACTAAACTATAGATGTCGCGCCGCTAAAAATAAAAATACTAAAATATCCGTAACGTAAGAAAAGTTGCTCTAAATATTGGTGCAAATGAATTGAACTAAAATTCAAGCTACAAATTTTAAATTATGGGGCATACCTATCCAATTTTTTTTCATTTTATTAATATATGGCTTTTCTAGATGCTATGATGTATTATTAAGCAATTAATAAAATATGTAAAATAAAAGCGGATGAGCGGATGAACGTTGGTACATAATATGTCCTAAATTTAAGAATTGTTGTTACAGTTTTGACTCATTTTTCACCGGTTATCAGAGCAACTTTTCTTACGTTATGGACCCTCTTTGTAAATTCCTTATTTCATGTTTATTACATTGATTTGTATGTTTTATTATTATTATTATTTAATTAATACAAAAAATTAAGCACACCAAATAATTAAGCTGAGCCAAGTCTCCCGCAACACAGTAGCGTCAGTAGCTCGTCGACTAGGAGGGCTCGGATGGTTTCGTGTACACATCGCGTTATCGCCCGCGGCCCGCTTTGTTTTAAGTTTTTGTTTACGCGTTCAATACGTTGTTCTAGGTTGATGTGTAAAGTTATAATTTATAACATGGTTGAGTTCTTATATCTCAACCATGAATTTGTAATAAAATAATTGGGGTTTACAAAAATTTACTCCGTGTACCCAGATCACTATTTCTGTCTTTGTTTTTATAGTTTTAGAAAAAGAGAAGGGTATTTGCAGATCGCTCAGAGTTAATTTTCGTAAACCCCAATAATTGTGTGTTCACATAGGGACACACAAATTTTCATTTTAAATTTTCTAATTAAAAAAACATTATTTATAACCATTGAGCTATTTTTTTTTATTTATTACCAATACAATCTGCTTTTTTCCATAAAAAAAATTTACTAAAAAGAGTCCCAGAAAATGTTTTAGAATATTATAAATTTTACTACGCTTGCGTCTCAGAATTCGGACGTGCGACGTAGCTTTCTCCGAGACAGATGTCATAAGGAAATAATAACCTAACTTTTTTTATTATTGTTGAAATTAAAGTACCAAAAGTGCGTATGTTTTACAGTTATTGTGTTTTGTGTTGTTTATTGTCTAAAAAGATGTCTGAGAAGCCTGTCTCTTGGAAACTTAAAGAGTTTATAACTTTGTTTATGACTATGTTTACAGTCTGGTATCTAGCACATCAACATACCTATTTGAGTCTTTTTTTTTACACACTTCATATCTTACAAAGTAAAATTTTCACAAATTTTTCAACATTTGAAAAACACAAAAACAGACGCCAAATCAAGTAAGGATGAAATTAAATTGAAATATTTTTTACATCACGAAATCCAACCTCAACTAACAACTTCAACAGCCGAGTCAGCCGTCACGGTAATTAATCCAAGAACGACGTTCCAGCCTTTCATTCTCGTGCGCATGCGTAATCTTCTATAATAAACATTTTAACGTTTTTCTAATTTATTCGAGAAATAAAACATTTTTTACTTATAGACCATTTATACAGATTAATTATAGTTCCCGAAGAAGACGGTTACAATTGTTAAACATGGAAAATAACACCAAAATATCGATATTTAGAAAAGCACCTTTGATTTTGACCCTTATGTTACGATTAATATAAGGGTCATAGCAATATGAGCTTGGAAACCTAATCATATTTACCGCATAAGAATGACGTCACAACTTTTGTAGTCTATTCGCGTGAACCGCGCAGCAGGGTCTTGTCTACTGCTGTCACAACACAAGATCAGCAGACAAATAAGAATAGGAACAATTAGCTGAGCCACCATAGGAGAATATTCGAATCAATTTAAATATTTATCAGCCGGAATGCTTGATAAATTTGAAACTTTTGAAACTAATCCATCATCATCGCTTTCCTCCAAGTTGTTTTTTAATTTATTTTTGTACAAAATTTATTCGTCAGATATTTATTATTTATCAGTTAGCTATATATTTTAAAAATATATATATTTACGCAAAAAAAAATGTTACATATGAATGAGCCATTGGTTCGACACGGAACAAATAGTCCGCGACTAAATGATGCATACAGTAAACAATACAAGTGAGTCGAGGAGTCGACCCCTTAAACCAATATTTCCAATTTTACCAGCTAGCAAAACACTAACTGCTTGTACTGGCGAAACAATTACGTGGGTGGTTTGGAGACATTCGAAATATTTGAACTATCATCAAGTCAAAGTGTTGATGTTTGTGACCGGTGGTGCCGCGACAATGCGTTGCAAGGCCGTTCTCTTCAAAAAGACGGTTGTAGTTTTTTACATGTACGTGTAAAATTCATGCGTTAATCATTGATCGAAAATGTTTTCCAGAGGTAGATGCATTTATAGCAAACAAAAAAAGTATTTCTTAAATCTCCTAAACGACTTCGAGCATTACATATACAGTCAGTATTGTTAAAATTTATTTTCATTTATTGCATTTATTCAAGTATTAAGATGCGTACGCCTCTGCGGGGCGGGAGAGTTTGGCCCAGCTTAGAAACATACCCAACATTTTTATATTCGTTAATCGTTAGTCAGAAAATATTATTTGTGGTAACTAATAAGGTAAATTTTTTTCCACAAGTTGGCTTTACGCTTTGGCCATTCACCCACGAATATGAACATACACACACAATACGTTTAGTATTATCAGTGACATATGAAACTCCTGTATCGCTGGTATTATATTAGATATACGATAATAAATCATAATTCATAAATTAGACTAAGATAACGTCAACATAAGGTAAGATCGTAAGATCACAGACTCTGTGGTAAGATGAGGCAAACTACATATTTCTAGTGCACAAAAAACCTCAAAGATTTGCCGTTTACACAATGACGGGTGAGCGGGACATACTTTATTTTTCTACAGCATATTAAATAATAAATATAATGTATTACTTAATACCATAGAAAATCATTATTCTCATGTAAAATAGTTCTGGCATGATTAAAATAAAAATTAACGGAAGGACTCCTGTTTCAATTATACCAGCATTATATTTTCAAATTATTTTAAATTAGTTACCCGACTCACCCCTACCGAAGCAGCTTTACGACGGAAGGGTTTAATTTATGGTCGATTTTTATGGCCTTTTTTATATACAGACAATTTTAACGTCAGATACATGTTCATTATGCCATATTATGGCTTATTGCATTGCTATTTTCAAATCGTCAGATCTACTTAGGTTTCTGTATAGTTTAGTAGCAAACCAATGTAATAATAGTAATGTAGTAATGCGCCCAAAGGTACCATCACTTCCTTGATATAAATTTGGCTTGTATATTTGGTTGCCTAACTTGAAATGTTGCGTCAACACTTTCCATTCGGTTAACCGTCTTTTTCATATGTCACTGGTCTTACAGTATGCCATTCACACATGTAACTTCCAGTTTAGCCAGAAATAGCTATGAAATAATTGAAAAATACCCAATCGACTTATTTCAAAAATATATAACACATATATATCCATAATCTTCACTAAGTTTTCGAGAAATAAAATGCGATAAAGTAATAAAATAAGCTATATAATAATTGTAACACTTTTCTAAAAATTCACAGAAACAGAAAACTACTAAAGATATATTAAAGATAATGGACAAGTTTTATATATTTTTGAAATCAGGAGGTTGAATACTATTCAATTATTTCATAACATACAGGTGTTGTCCCCAAAATTTTGTCGGACGTTAGCTAGGTATTTCCGGCTAAACCGGAAGTTAGATGTATATGGCATATGCTTTTATAATCACAATAATATATACCATATCGATTTCCGTAATAAAATACAGGATGACAAAAGTTTGGAAAATTGGTTTTTTGACAATATCTCGTATATTAGAGGTTCTATAGCTTATTCGACCTCATAATCGGAATCCTCATAAAAAAATACATGAGAATTAGGTTTTGGTTTTTTATTTTAGCCCAATAATAAAGCCAGGAAATCGAGTGAGCTTCTTACGTGGGAGTCCACAAATTCGATGCTCACCTTAAGGGATCTCGGAAACGGTAAGAGATAATTATAATAATAATAATACATCTTTATTTCGAGGAAGAGATTTCTTTACATTGTAAAAAAAAACAATTAAACGAAATAACGTCAATACAAATTGAATTCAACACCCAGTACAATTATTCTAAATTAATTCTCTGTATACTCAAGATATTCCCTTACAGTAGGTATAACCCAATGAACACAAGAAAATCACCGTGAAGTACTTAAGAGGTAACTTTGTGGAAATCAATGTCCCTTGTGATGTCTTGCACAACTTGCATAAGATGCTTCATAATCAGCGAAATGTCCGCCCCGTTGAACATTACAGACAAAGCTTAAAGGAATCGTTTTGTGAACATTGGTCAACCTCTTACAAAACTTTTGTAAGAGTTAAATGACAGAATTCTTATTTAAATCGCAATTACATCTATATAAAACACCACTGTGTAACTTTAAGAGTATCTCTGATTGTAATGTTAATAGGCCTTGCAATGTGATTGTGCTTTAAGCCTTTTAATGATTGCTGATAATACATTGCATCTTTGCAGTTTTTAAACATCGCTATTGGATGTTAATAGGCCATTGTTTGTGAAAATCTATAGCACTTTTTGAATGACGTAAAAAAGATGTTTACTTTAAATTACTTACCGTAGTCTCTAACAAATATACATTGAGGACCTTTTTAGGCCCTTAATATAGGATGGAACAGCTGCTAAGTGATGGCACGGCATAATACCTATACAGTGTGTCCCCGGATGGAGTTGACAAGAGGAAACCAACCTTTATTATTGATTTTTCATTCTTCATAAAAATCTTAATTTCATGTTATTAAATTAAGAAAACATGAAAATTTATCAAGCGATAAGTCTACCATTATTTACTTCTTTAGGCAAAATGTTTATCAAACAAAGTTGTTTATAATTCAAAATAGAGTCTAAAAATAAATTTTTTAAGCCTAAATTTAGAATTTTGTTTTCATTGTATTTATCTTTATGAAAATTCAAATACAAAATTCTACACAATGAGACTGAAACAATGAGATTTGTCAATTCAATATTATCGACAAATTCTCTTTTTTAATTTGAATTTTCATAAATTCTACTTAAAAGATATAAAAACGATAAAAACATAAAATCCAAATTTAGACTTCAAAATTTGTATTTAGGCTTTATTTTGAATTATAAACAACTTTGTTCAATAAACATTTTGTTTAATTAAAAAAATAAATAATATATGGTACCACTTCCTCTTGAGGCATTTTCATGTTTTCTTAATTTATTACTAGGTACTAGTACTACTAATTTTTAAATGGTAAACACATTCTTTCAGACAAAACATTTTTCATAAATAATCACTATTCATCGTGAAGTGGTCAAGTCTGTATGGGTTGATTTGTCGCCATGGTTACAGTTATATTTTGTTTGTTTTTATTTGTTTTTATTTGTTACCTTTTTTCATATTACATAAATGTTTACATTTTTAATGTCACAACGGCTACATAAAAATGGACCTTGGATTGCCTGAAAATACATTTCGGTTGGATTTCAGTACTTAATTATTATTGTTTGGAGTTTTCTGTCTGTTTGTATTAATAAATAGCCCTATAGTTTCGTTATTTATTATTTCATCTGTTGACAGTTATTGACAGATCTGTATTTGTAATATTACCGTACAAGTTTTAAATATAACTGTACAACTTTAGTTATGATTTGTTTACCAGCCTACTTTTGCATATGTAAACAAAGGATTAATATCCTGAAACCGATAAACATAACTAACAAACAAAGAATTAACGAAAAACGCGACTTAACTAAAGAAGAACCCCCTGACATAGACATGACAAACCCTATTTTTGTGTGAAGAAGTGCCAACGGAATAAAACAGCCCCACGTTATAAAAAAGACATTGCACTATTTGAGGGAACCTCTCTTTTTAACTTTATTCTTGAATTTGACACTTATTTATTTATAAAACGAAATTGGTTGCAATTAGCCATACGGAAGTATTTACAAAATATGTTCGTTTTCCATTTCTACATCACATCGTTGAAAAATATACAGGGTGTGAGTAAATTCAATTTAAAAAGTTTCTAATTGAAAAATAATTTTTGGCCACCCGGTACAGTTTTAGGAAATGAAAATGATTCAAAAACATTAATTAGATGTCTCGTAACTGGTATTCACACAAGTTTTTCTTAAAACCCATAATTGTGACTGTGGTGATTTCTTTAATATCCATCTGCAGATTGCATTATTTCAACAAAAAAATTCATTACATCCAAGTGGTTGGTTGGTTGGTTCAATGCTAATATAGGAATGAATAGAGCCTAGAAAGAGGCTTCAAAAAATGTAGGTACTGATATACATTGCATTCCATTTAAAAAAAAAAAAAAGGCACTTGGTCCTGTAATTTCGTCTTGGCTCGCCCTGTATGTTCGAAAATAATTTCCAGTTATAGACTTTTTTATCTACTTTACTTGCAATTTTTTTTTTTAAATAAATTTTTGCCCCACCCTGTACAGTTAGCAATTACTTATAAATCAATAAATGATATTTACCCATCATAATCGCTCTGCTCTGATTTGATATCGGGGATATCACAATCGCTTTGTTCCGACGTGATATCATCCTCTTCAGTCTTAATAATCAGCTCTGTGTTACGTATTTCATTTTCATATTTTATTTCGGCTTCAGCCATCGTGGGTGGTACGTTCTTCTTGACCTTGATTGGATCCATTTTATAATTTACCTACACCAAACGACTTAATTTCCGATTTTATTATCGGACCAAACTTTCTTCAATTCCACTTGGCCTTTATCGTCCGTTCCCTCTAATTAATTCAACATATTTACGTATCTTCTCCTCCACTTCCAAACACTTCAAAATAACACTCAAAGCACCTTCCCAAGCACCCAAGGCAAGTTTCACACATTACAAGTTCTTCGGTGTTTTTTAAATTCTGAAACTAGAATAGGTATTAGTATAAGCTGCATAGAATTCAGAAACTTCTGATAGGTAGGTAAAGTGTATTTCGTTTCTGTAACGCACATAAAAAATTTCAAAGCCTTACCGCCTATAGAGCGGTCTAACGATCACTACTGTTTACTTAATTTTTTACACACATAAATAATGCTGTAAAAAGGCGAGCAGAATGACGTAGGTATTATTAAGCAGAGACGGACTAACAGTCTTCCGCGGTATTTCTAACGAGTTGTGTCATATTTGGAATATAGGTTATAATATGTGCCTTATACAATAATACAGTGTGTGGTTCAGTGTTTACATTTTATTTTGATTGTGAGTGTCTAGAGTGTATAATACTTGAACAGATAAGTGAAATTGTCCTTTGTTTAAGCGTATTTTATGCAGTTGTGTTGTGTTCTTAAAAATATTCCGGCGGGTAGTGAATTATTCGTGTGTTTTCCGTTTATAAGTGGCTGTGGTAAAATAAAATAATATTGTGATAATGTTCAGGCCTTGGGAAGCAACAAGGGAATATTTGGTATAATTTTAATTTAGACTAATAAAATTCATCAATGCTCCACCAATATATAAAATATTATTCCTATCTTAACACAATTATAAGCAAAAGAGAATATTTTTTTAAAATATATCACTGTAACAAATAACTGTTTATTTATCAACGATACATTAAATTAATTAGATTGTAATTCATGGCACAACAATTTTAAGTACTTCCCAGCTAACCAATAATCACCTATAACGTCATATTGACATGATTTTCGTAACCTCAAAATTACGTCATAGAATTCATGTTAATTTGATGATAATATTCGGTCACACAATAATCTTTATACACAAACTGAGGAAATTATTTTTAGGTAAGAAAATTAACGTTAATATAACGTATATCTATGATGTTAATATAACGTTATGTAAATTACTTAACTTTGTTCCCTATTTTCAAGTCTTGCTCGAGTCTTAAAGTTATTAGTTATCTGAAAAAGCTTTCAGTTTGAATTTGAGAATATTTTAGGTTTTCGTTGTTTGGTCTTGTATATTCTCATTTATTACCTATATATTCTGTAACACAGATAGTAGTGACGTTTCATCCCCACCTTAATGTCTCCATACACCCTATTATAGTGACCCTTATTGTGTCTCTACATAGGGACACACAAATTTTCATTTTAAATTTTCTAATTCAAAAAACATTATTTAACCATGGCGCTATTTTTTTTAATCATTACCAATACAATCTGCTTTTTTCCATAATAATATTTTACTAAAAAGAATTTTTTTAATTTATTTGAGACGTAAAACATTTTTTACTTATAGAATATTTATACAGATTAATATAGTTCCCGAAGAAGACGGTTACACCAAAATATCGATTTTGACCATTATGTTACGGCTATATAAGGGCCATGGCAAAATGAGCTTAGAAACCTAATCATATTTACCGCGTAAGAATGACGTCATAACTAATGGAGTCTATTGGACCAATGATTTACGAGTGTTACTAAGCGCCATCTACCAGTATTGCCGGTAACTGCTGAATTCGTGCAATTTCTCAATTTGGTCGGCCATTTTATTTATGTCGTGGCTAGTGTGGACGCTGTGGTATGTCTGGTATGATCAGGCAACGAAAGGCGTTTATTTCATTGTTTTTTTAGTCTTTAGTGTCTCGTTTTCCTAGTTTTTTTAGGAGTTATAAGAGGGGTAAGTTTTTTTAATTTGAATGGGAACAAGAATGTGCTGAAACTGAAACAGAAATAATGTTTGTTCGAGGATGACGCCTTGGGCTTAGTTTGCAGTGACTGGCTTACGCCATTAAAAAAACAAGTGTATTGGCCACCATACAAGACCCAAAAAAAATTTAATAAGGCTGTTCGCAGAAATGAAAATATTGCGGCTGACTGGACTTTACAGGACATAAAAAAAATTTATTATGAATGTGGAATGTGGTACGTTTACCCGTTAACATTGAAGGAACCAGTATATAACACCCTATATAGAATGTTACCACATAGGGCTTTAAACTGTAAAATTAGAATATGGGAAGAATAACTGTAAATTATTTGAACTTAATAAATATTATTTATTTTAAAATTTGTTTTTATATGCCAACCATATTACCATTGCAATGTAACCTCCGTTAGGTTACGATGGTGACGGTTTGATATGAACTTGTGGAGCAAAGAAACACCCCTCTATAATACAAATATATCATCATATTAACGTCATCGTTATGACGTTATAATAATGTGACTGCAATACCGTTATATCGTCGTCACTTTTATGACGTCATTATACCCCGGTCTTTTTGTCGTCATTATACCGTTAATATCACGTCATTTTAATAACGTCAGTGAGGTGATTGAGTAACGTTATTTTGACGTAAAAAAAACATCTTTTGGTTGGCTGGGTTTTATGGCCGGATTTTATGGCCTTTTTTTGGGTGTCTCGCGCCGCGTTCACTCCTTTGTCGGGAATTTTTTATGTGCGGAACAGATATGAAGTCGACTTTACCCCATAGTCGAGCCCTAACCGGTTGCCCGTAATTTTAACTTTCATGCCAAAAATGTGACTCGTAAGGAAAGCGAGAAAACACCCGGCACTAGCTTCAAAAATTGAAGCAAGAAGACAGCCAAAACCAGTCGATTTTACAAAAGTTAAGTACCACAAAGAGACATCGTTTGTCAAAAGAGACACATAATGAATTTTCGAACCAGTTAATGATTACAAACGTAAATTTATTTAATTAAAATTGCCTATAAAACAAATAAACTCAACAACAACGTGCAAACTAAAATCACTTACCGTCCGAGGAATATATTGCTCCAGCAAAGACTTGTTTTCCTTTGAAACCTGTAACGATATCAGATCTTCTCTTCCACGAGTCTTTGTAAGTATAAAACCTGCATTTTATCGTTCGTTCCGTTGTCATCCGTATAATTGGACAATACTTGCAGGCAATTAGCACATTCAATACACATCACGTTTTCCTTAGATATTTTTGGATTCTGAAATATTAGGAAATTAACAAAATATGCACGTCTATATACAGTAAAGACCGAGGAGGTTCGAACATGGGTTTTAGCTTGCGCGATTGACTTGTGCCAGTTGTAGGCAAGCGGACACAGTGCCCGGGAATCGTGGATCCCCGCGCTGTAGCCGATGGCTCTCGCGTCTACTGTTTGAATTCTTTTATAATAATAATTTTTATTACACCTCGAGGTGCAGCGACAATTAATTTTAATTTTATGTTGTAGAATCACATTTTTGTTGCACAAAAACGAACAATGGAAATATTTAAACGTGTTTTGAGGTTTTTTTAAAAATTACAATAAATTAATCCTATCTAGGATGAATTATTGAAGTTGGAAAAATTTCTAAACGTAAATCAAATTTCTTTCAGACATGAGTTCTACATCCCATCACGGTTAAGGCTTAAACATAATGAAAAAAATAAGAGATAAGAATATGGAATAGAATTAACAAATAATGATATCCGAAAAGCAAGGAACAATTTGAACAGTTGAATTTTAAATCGAATAAGAACTAATATATTATCGCCCAGAGTACTGTGTATTTAAAACTCGGAATAAATATTTATCTTATTTTTATTCCATTTTCTTATCTCTTATTTTTTTCATTGTGTAACAACAGTCTGCTCTGCTGACTGCTGAGCGAGCAGTGAGCAAGTGGCACTGCCGCGCCCTCCTCATGTACAAATTTCGAACTGAGGTGAGCTGTCGGCCACACGTTATTCGTCCCAATTTCTGTCGTGTTCGAAGCATCCTGGACTTATCTGTATAGGTATTGATATGGTTTCAAACGCCATCCGTACAATCAACGTCGATACATCATCATCGTTTCTCAAATCTACGATATGATATTTATACTTCTGTTTGTAAGAGTATCAGTACCTACCGATCATTTTGTTCTTTACTTTTGTAATTATATTTTATATTGTATTTTGACAAAAATTCTTAAACATTTTGTATACTCTACTCTACTGAAATAATAAATTCTATCTATCTAGGTAGATGTATTAAAGTTTCTGTTCGGTTTTTCAACTCACCAATTTTAAGGATTTCAACAAAGACTCTTCAAAGTCGACAAATCATTTCTGTCATACTAACCAAACGAACAGCCCGATTTAAAACAACATCTTGTATTTATTAATTTCTGCAGTGTTTTATATGTTTATATGATTTATATATCCAACAACGATAGAGAATAAAACCACACTTCCTACAACCTTCTGTCTGTCACTCTGTGCATTGATCTGAAGTTAGCAACAGAGCCGTTTGAAGTGTTCGAACTACGAGAATACAAACCTACCACACACATGTCAATCGTCTGTTGAACGAATGGTTTGTGAATACTTTCTCTCTAATTTTGGTGATGAATATGGGGCGACAGGGAGGCGTGAAAGACGATTTCCGAGTTTAATCAGCGCAGGTGCCATGTTTTCTAAAATTAGTTCAAATGAATCGTAGGTTAGCTACTAGAGTTCATTGGCGTCGTAAAAATATTTTCCTAGAGGGGTCGGAAATCTAAAATTAGTCCTGATGAATCGTAGGTTAGCCGGTGGAGTGCACTGGCGCCGTAAAAATACTTTTTCAGAGGGGAATATTTTAATTCATAAATAAAAGCAAAGCAGATGCGATGATTCCGCTTAATATTTTAACAAGGTATTCACAAATAAGCCGAACGCTGTCGGCGACCCTCATGGCCTAGTTGGTTAAAGCGTTGGGCTTCCACGCAGAAAGCCCCGGTTCAAATCCCGCGTGTTCCTCAGGTTTTTTCATTGCTGATTTCGTTTGGTAACAATCAAACAATGCATCAACATGAAATTAATTGATTATGAGGCTAATTAAAACGCAAAAGGTCGAATTTAGTACGTTAGTTCCCTTATTAAGGGGCAAGTGAACATATTAGTTGGATCGGTAATCCCTGTGTGCAAAGCAGGTTGTTCCATCGATGATGTGTGTTTACGGCGTACATTCATTCGTCTTAGGCGTCGGAGCCAGAATAATCATGTCACAACTTAAGGATAACCTCGAGGATCTCTACCCGGGCGATCCGCATGCACGAGTTCGAATTGTACTTACACGAGGTACCTTACTTAGGGAGAAGTAAACATGAGGATGTAGAAATGTAATCCCGGTGTGCAAAGCTGGTCGTTCTACGGAGGATTCAGGTTTACGAATAGTAATACAGTCGACTGGAGCATTGGGGATCCCGTCAGTGAAAGGTCAGCGCTTGGAGGGCCACCTATTTTTACATCCTTTTACAGACATTTATTTATAAATGACGATATAAGAATATTTTGAAAACGGTCAGATTTAGGTATAGGAATAGCCGATATTACTCGAAAGAGAAGTGAATTCTGCTACACAAGATAAAAATATACAGGGTGTACCGTAGTTTAAGCAAATAAAAAAAATTGAATAAGATAAAATAGTGAAAATAAATTTTACTATTTACGTCAAAGTTTATAGTCTTAATCCTCTAATGTCTTAAAAAGACATAAATACTCTTTTCCTTATTTGCAAACCAACTACATTTAACTGATGAAAACCAGTAGGTACTACGAATGTAGAAAGCAAATAATTTAATATTGCAATAAGCATCTCACCGACTTTCGCATTTGATCGGTATGTGATAGAAAAAATACAACAAAGACGCCACAGCGGATGAACGTTGTGAACGAGGCTCGTCCCGGGCTAGAGTGCAGTTTTTTTAAACCTAAAATTTCATATTTAGGATATGAAATAGACAAATTTGGACTTCATACTTCAGAATCAAAAATTTTAGCTATAAAAAATGCACCGGTACCAACAAATATAACACAGTTAAAGTCGTTTATTGGATTAATAAATTATTATGGAAAATTTATACCAAATTTATCAACAATTTTGTAATTAATTTGTATCCACTGTATTGTTTACTTAAAGCTGTTTATACAACTTGGACTTGGTCATCTAGTTGTGATGAGGCTTTCAATAAAGTTAAACAAATTCTAACAAAACTTTGAAAATAATTAGAGACAAATTAATAAACGACAATAATTTGGCAAACAGGACTAAACTTAGCGTAAATAGTATAATGGAACTGTTAACGGTATCAATAAAAACAATTAACCTATTTCCAATTAAAAAATGATTTTTATCAACAAGATTTCGGGATGGCAATGGGTTGTTCCCCTTTGTCACCAATACTAAGTAATATATTTATGGAGGATTTCGAAAACAGATATGTTGAAAATAATATTCATAAACCGATGGTAACTTGGTGGAGATATATGTTGACGATATTTTTGCAATTTGGCCCCATGGAATAGATTTATTAAACAATTTTTTGGAAAATATTAATAATAAAGAACCATCTATCAAATTCACTCTAGAAATAGAAAATAATAATGAATTACCATTTTTAGATGTTTTAATTAAAAAAGTCAATAATAATAATAATTTTCAAACTAGCGTTTACCGAAAAAAGACTCACAAACTAACAGATATTTAAATTTTAACTCAAACCAGTCTTTGGACGTTAAAAGAGGTGTTATAAAATGTTTGTATGATAGGGCAAAAATAATTTCTTCTAATGAAGAAATATTAGATAGATAGATAGACAAATAGATAGATAGATAGTCTTTATTAATCCAAGTAAGTACAGTATAAGTTACAACTAATACCCAGTGGGCGTAGGACATGTCAGTAGAGGCCCAAGTCTCTACAAATACAAACACACTGTATGTATAAATAAAAATAAAAATAAAATAAAATGAGAATAAAAAAACAATATTATTGTCTACCTTGAACTACTCTCAATATGAATACAAATAATTTAAAATTTAAAGTATCACACAATAAAAATAGGTCACAGATACAATAAAAAAACAAACTAGAAATACAATGAGATAATACACAAAAATTTATGGAGAGTGATTGCATGTGGTACAATAAATCAACTATGGTCACCTATTCTAGATTGAAGTCCATATCACTATAAAAAAAACTCATCTAGAGTATAGTAGGCCTTTTGTACAAGAATATTTTTTAACTTTTGTTTTAAAGATCTTATATTTAACAATCGTAAATTTAACGGAATTTTATTAAAAATTTCTATTATTGAATACTGCACATTCCTTTGTATATAAGTGAAATTACATTTAATGTTATTAAGGTCCAAATTATGTCTTGTGTCATGATGGTGATTTCTATTATGATCCTGAAAGAGTGTAGGTAGCATTTTCTTTGATAAAAATTACAGATTCGTAAATATAAGTACCAAACCAACCATCGTGAGAACATTATGTTCCTTGATTTTCTGCCGACAAGTTTCAGTTTGGGCCATGTTAAAGATGTTTCTAAGACATCTCTTTTGCAGAATAAATATTCTACCCGGCTCCGTACTGTTAGCCCAGAATATGATTCCATATCGTATTTTTGAGTGAATATATGCATGGTATGCAGTTATTGCATGCCGTTTCAACATTGATATTTTGGGAAAGTATCTTCATCGCATAACAGAGCTTTGATATATTCTTATAGCTAAACAGTCTATATGATGTTTCCAATCTAACCGGTAATCAATTTCTACACCTAAAAATCTTGTTGTTTGTGATGTTTCAAGTATTTGTTTATTTGTGACAAATTTTAAGGCAGTTTCTGTTGTTTGATAACTGAATTTAATTAAATTAGTTTTTTCTACATTTAGCTTAAGATTGTTAGATGCAAGCCATCTTTCTAGTGTACATACTCGGCCTTTCAAGAATTTGATTGTTTGTATTTGTGTTTTGATCCAATGTGAAGATAACAAACGTATCGTCAGCAAATTGTATTAAACTATGTGATGTTACTTGAGGCAGTTCATTCGTATACACAATGTAGAGTAGAGGACCCAGTATTGACCCCTGGGGGACCCCTACCTCTTTTCACAATTTCCATATTTGATGTTCTGAGACTGCCCGATTCATCGTAGTCAATAACATAATATTGTTTTCTTTCAGTCATATATGACTTCAACAAGTTTAATGCAGTGCCTCTAACACTCGTACGTACCTCTCTAATTTCGCTAGTAATATGTTGTGGTCTACACTGTCGAATGCTTTTGTGAGGTCAAGGCACATTGCAATGGTGTCTTTCTTTGAGTTTAGGGATTCTAAGTCTTTACTAATGGCTTGATAGATTGCCCTCATGGTAGATTTTTCCCTTCGAAATCCATTTTGATAATCGGATGATATTTTTTCATTTTCAAGGAACTGAATCATCGATCCTTTCATATGTAATTTTTTCAAAAATTTTACTAATATTATTTAACAATGCGACTGGGCGGTAATTTTTTATGCAGGTTTTATCCCCATTTTTGTAGATTGGTTTTAACTGTGCCACTTTAAGTTGTTCAGGGAAAACACCTGTGTTGAGTGACAGATTTATAATGTGAGTTAAAAGAGGTGCAATTTCAGCCGCAACATATTTTAGTAAAATGATTGGAATATCGTCATATAACCTACTGCTTTTTTATTTTTTAAGTTCATTATTGTATTGTAAACCTCCTCGTCATCTGTGGGATACATAAAAATACTTTTTGTGTGGTTATCAATAATTTGCGATGCATTTACACAATTAATGTTTAATTCTGGACACGCATTAATATAATATTTATTTATTTCGTTAAGAATATTTTTTGAATCATTTTGGTTGATTTGTTCAACATTTTTTACAACAGAGTCTTGTTGTTTTGATTTTTTGCCAGTATATTTATCCACTAGCTTCCAGATAGCTCTACCTGGATTTTTGGCATTTTTTATGTAGTCTTTATTTTCCATTTTTTTTGCCTCTCTTACAACCTGTTTAAAAACTTTCGAGTATGCTTTATATTTTTGCTTAGTAATGTGTCCCTCAATCGTTCCTTTACTTATAAAGAATTCTTTTATTTCTTGAAGAAACTTTAATAGGTACCTTGTGTTATCCATGATTTCGTTTTATTCCTTGCTGACTGCTTGACTGTCTTCAGAGGAAAAATGTCATTTATGAGGTAGTTTATTTTATCTGAGAATTTTTTATACGATTCATTTACACCCCGGATTCATTATACACCTCCTGCCAGTTTACTTGTTGAAATTCATATTTGAACTGTTGTAGTTTAGCTTTAGAAAAAATTCGCCTCTTATACGATACGGACTCATTTTTTTGCTCTTCCGGGACTGATACTTCGAGAAGTTGTCCTTCGTGATCTAAAATATTGTCAACCAAGGAAACTGAATTTTTTGTGATCCTTGTAGGTTCATATACCGGGTGCCACAGGATACTGGCTCACCCCTATATTTCCTTTATTTTTTAACTTATCCATTTGAAATTTGGTGGGAATAAACTACCGTTTAGAATGTATTCTTGCACATAAAAAACACTATGGTACCACTTCCGGTTTATCCGGAAATTACATCAACTTTCGATTTTCAAATGGAACACCCTGTATATTTTTACATATTTGGATGCAGGGCAAAATTCTGCATACACCATGTAAGTTTCGCGAATTTTTGAGCCGATGTTCAATTTTTTCAAGCATCTTAAGAAATAAGTCTAGAGTGCTTTGGAATTCCAAAATTGGTTATACGGTAGGTAAACTTCAAAGGAAAAATATAATTTTTCTTTTCGTTTCACTAACAAGTGTTTGAAAAATTATAATTTTCTTTCTGATTTCATTGATATCTATTTCATATCTGTGCTATTTATTTTCAATTTTATTTCATTCGTTTAAAAGTATAAAAGCCACTTTCAAAATAACTTTTATTGAACCTTAACATAGTTACCTTTGCACTACGAATTGACACATTATAAAACAAAAGAATGATGACATTTGTAAACAGTTTATTGTTAGCAGAAATTATATTTTTCCTTTGAAGTTTACCTACCGTATAACGAATTTTGGAATTCCAAAGCACTCTAGACGGATTTCTTAAAATGCTTGAAAAAATTGAACATCGGCTCAAAAATTCGCGAAACTTACATGGTGTATGCAGGCAGAATGTTGCCCTGCATCCAAATATGTAAAAATATACGGGGTGTTCCATTTGAAAATCGAAAGTTGAGGTAATTTCCGGATAAACCGGAAGTGGTACCATAGTGTTTGTGATGTGCAGAAATACATTTTAAACGGTAGTTTATGCCCCCCAAATTTCAAATGGAAAAGTTAAAAAATAAAGGAAATATAGGGGTGAGCCAGTATCCTGTGGCACCCGGTACCTATAGTTTGATATAGATTGAAACTTTCAGTTAGTTAAGTCCCTAAATAACTTTGTGTTCTCGTCTTCTTTCAAGAGATTGATATTGAAATCACCACATAGCACTAGTTTATAAATATATGTCCTAAGGGTGGTCTGTATATATGTACATATAATCACGATTTTCAAGGGCCTACTTATTACTGATGAATGATGAGCACTCAATATTGTAACGATAATTTGGTAAATTACGGTTACAACTGGTTTCTACCGGAGACAATTAAATGTAGCTATGTTATGCGCGCGTCGACGGCACTGAAACGTTCTCGATCCTACAGCATTCCTCCTCCACCAGCTTTTTCCTATCTTCCGTACTGGTAAGTCGTAATTTTATGAATATCTAATTATTTTTCTCGGATGTAGAATTTTTCTGTACCTTATCGTTATAAAGTATTATTTGCAATACGTAGCCTAGTAAATATTTAGCATGTTGGTTATTTATTACAGTGAAATGTGGTAAATATCGATTTAAATCGAATTTATCAATTGGGTGTGTTTGACGCCGGCATTTTAGCCAAATTTAGTGCTCTCCACGCGTGATTGATTTCATGCAAATATCTACACGTGGTGTCGTCTTGCAAGTTAACTTATGTTATTACCGTTCCTTATTATCTTTTGCAGTTAAAATTTGCAATTATCGTTATTATCTTTATCGAGTTATTCATAAAATATATGCACTTACACAGATCTCTTTCGTTTGCGGAAGGTGGTAAAAAACTCCTCGAAATTAATAGTTTTCGCTTAACGGAAAATATTGGTTTTTAGCTTATCTCACAATTTGATTATTGTAATTTTTCGTAATTTAATTTAATATTTAAATTATTCCCTGCTATATCTTAATATGATTTGAATTAATTAAAATTCATAGTTATTATCTAATTATCGTAATTTAATTGAATAATTAAAGCATTCCTTACTATTTCTCACTCCAATTGGGAGAATTAAATAAAACTTATTGTTTCTTATCGTTCTACAGTAAATAGTAGAAATTAACTTTAATTAGTAATCTAATTAAATTAGTTATAAAAATCAGAATACCTAACTTTTTACTTTCTTACTTATTGTATTATTTTGTGATTCACACATTTTCTATTTGTGAAAAGATTGCGTTTTAGCAATATTAAAACTTAATTTTCTGAGTGTCTTATTGTGATTTGTCTATTTAATTACTGTTATTAAATTTAAATAATATAACAAATTTCTTTCTAACATAATTTCTTATTCAGAGGAATTATTTTTATTGCTTTAATCTTGTCTAGTTATATCTAGAGTAATTTCTAAAATTTCATAGTTTCGAAATTATAATAATTAGTTTATTATAATTTATATCTTGAGTTATTTTTAAAATAAAATAATAAATTCATATCTTTGTAATTATAATAATTGATTTATTATAATTCATATCTTTGCTAAATTGTTTAGTCAACTTTTCTAGAGAAACTTGCCTTCAGTAAGTTTTTCCTAATTTTATCAGCCGTAAGCTAACTTGCATATTTCCAACTTTACTTTGTACATTTTTGACACTGGTATATTTATGTTTTATTGAACGAGACCAAGAAGAGGATTCGACAGATTCAACTTTACCAGACCACATCAGACTGAAATCCAGATTATCCTATTATCTTATCCAGGATTGGTTACATCTTTCCCAGGTGCAGGTGAAGTCTAGCTAGACCCAGAAGATCAGTATACACCAGCATAGGCCATCTTGGCAAGGGAATAGATCATCGTGGAAATCCTTGGAAATTAAGGTCTGTAAGTCTGTGGTAGAACATATTTCCATCATCAGGTCTTCGGTTCCAGCGTAACAAATAATTGCCAGTAACTGTTCTTGTAAATGTAAGCCTTGCAGTTGATAAAATATTTTCTTTCATTCATTTTTTTATTGTGATAGCCCTTCAGGCACTTATTTCCATTGTTTTGCCCTTCAGGTAAATATATATTTTTTATCATTGTTAAGAGTAATTTGTTATTGTTAATATTTATTCTATTTGTTAATATACTATTTATTTGAGCTGAATCGTTTTATTTCTCTTGTTGTGAAAATCTGATATACAAATTGTTACTAATTTTTTTAGTAGCTGGCGCCCAAAAATTATCTTAATTTATCTTAATTTTACTTGATAAATAATTCCTTAACTTTTAATCTCTTATAACTTGCAGTTTTAAATCTTACTAAGCTAGAAACTTAAAGTACACTCTTCAAGTTCTTTTGTTAACAAATCAGGGTTTTAACCAAATTTAATAATAAGTTTGTTAATTTATTAAACACCATATTCTGACTCACGACCCACCGGAAAAATCTGAGCAGCCGACAGGTAAAATAAACTTTGAAACCCAGAAGCCCATAAGGCAAATTAGATTTATTCAGTCTGGGGTTACAATATGTCCCTCAATACTGTGCTCCATGATTTCCTTCACTTCAGTTAATTCCAGGTGGTCCAGCACGAATATATGTAGTTGAGCCGCCATGAGTCATATCTCTTCTTGCAAATGAGGATATCCTTTTATAGCTTTCAATGTTCATCAAGTCCTCCTCGATTTTGGTTCAGTTCAATGTTCAGTTAGACATATAAATTCTGAAACATGAAAGGCAATTTGTCAGGGAAATTTTAATTAATAATGAATAGATACCTTCCCGAAAGAATTTGTTGATAAGACTTTCATGAACATTGAAAATAGAGTTAACAATCTGGTGCAACCAAAACCAGAATATCATTGTAACTGTGAGAGATAAGTACATCCCTCTGGTGGTCAGTTGCTACTACCAGTCAAGACATCGAAGATGTCTCGTGACCGATAGCGGCTTGCCAAGCAAGCACCAAGAGCGGCGACCTCTAGCCCTGATGGACTAAAACATGCTTAATAAATAGGATTATAGGAAACAACTACTGGACGGGCAAAGGCCCCGACTCCCATTGAATTATACCTATAAATCCAAAATTGGTAGCCAAATTTGTTATTTGTCTTTTCTCCACCAGACACAGACCGGTTTCGAACTCTTTATGTTCTCGTCAGTGTGCCACAGGTAGCTGAAAAGACAAATAACAAAGGCAAACCAAACTGGTCTATGGCAGACCCAGCACATAGTAACTGTGAGAGATAAGTACATCCCTCTGGTGGTCAGTTGCTACTACCAGTCAAGACATCGAAGATGTCTCGTGACCGATAGCGGCTTGCCAAGCAAGCACCAAGAGCGGCGACCTCTAGCCCTGATGGACTAAAACATGCTTAATAAATAGGATTATAGGAAACAACTACTGGACGGGCAAAGGCCCCGACTCCCATTGAATTATACCTATAAATCCAAAATTGGTAGCCAAATTTGTTATTTGTCTTTTCTCCACCAGACACAGACCGGTTTCGAACTCTTTATGTTCTCGTCAGTGTGCCACAGGTAGCTGAAAAGACAAATAACAAAGGCAAACCAAACTGGGCAAGCCGCTATCGGTCACGAGACATCTTCGATGTCTTGACTGGTAGTAGCAACTGACCACCAGAGGGATGTACTTATCTCTCACAGTTACTATGTGCTGGGTCTGCCATAGACCAGTTTGGTTTGCCTTTGTTATTTGTCTTTTCAGCTACCTGTGGCACACTGACGAGAACATAAAGAGTTCGAAACCGGTCTGTGTCTGGTGGAGAAAAGACAAATAACAAATTTGGCTACCAATTTTGGATTTATAGGTATAATTCAATGGGAGTCGGGGCCTTTGCCCGTCCAGTAGTTGTTTCCTATAATCCTATTTATTCAGAATATCATTATTCGACATTAATTCCATATATAAAAGGTTTACCTGAGAAATTACATCGTGTCGGTAAAAAATTTGGCGTTAGGACAATTTTTCAAACAAATGATACTTAAGATCCATATTAACAAAAACGAAACCATTAAATCCTGAACAAAATTCAAAAAATTGTAGGTATATACAGTATCCCGTGCGAGTGTAATAAACCATTGATTAAGGAATGAACAAGATACGCGACTTCAATGGTAAAGAGCGAGGCCAATTTTGGCGGCGAGATCTCGGTAAGTTGCGGGCATTCCTGTGATTTACGTAGTATGCATTTGACAAACCTATGTCGTGTCTGCTTTTATATCATTAATAATCTAGTGGTAATAAAAATTTAATGTCCAGATTAATTTTAGTTTAAAAGTATTAACGTAGTATGTTCTCTCTGCCAGCTATTTTTCAACGTTTGTTTGACTTTTAACCGTCACATAATTTTAAACTAAAATCAATCTGAACATTCAATTTTTGTTTTCACTAGATTATAAATTATATAAAACCAAACACGACACAGGTTTATCAAAAGCATACTACGTGAATCACAGGCATGCTCGCCACTTACCGGGAATCTCGCTGCCAAAAATAGCCTCGCACTTTACATTGGAGTCGCGTATCTTATTCATTCCTTAATCAATGAATAAACATTATGTGGGTGAAACATATATATCTAGACCACTTAATGTACGATTGGGTGAGCACAAAAGTTATATTAGAAAAGGCGATATTGAAAAATCTAAAATTTGTGAAAATGCTTGGGAGAACGATCACAGGATAAAATGGGATTCAGCCAAAATTTTGACCAAAGAAGCAGACAACAAAAAAAGAAAAATCAAAGAATCTGCAATAATTTTACTTAATGAAGATAAATGCGTGTATCAAATTGTTCGGTAGAATTTTGTTCAACTTGGTTACCTATGTTGAGAGAAGAACTCAACAAAATTAATATTGTTTAGTATATTTTTCAACATTTCTATGGTAAGTATCTATGGAAATGATATAAACAATTATTTTTATTTTATGCCCTGTTATTCTACACGTTACATAAAAATCTAAAGCCTAAACTTTGAAAAAGGAAACGGATATACCTAGTTTCCGAAACGTCAGCGCAGTATTTTTGTATTAATTTAATTCCTATTAGTTGTCAAAAAACACCCTCTAACTGATCCTCTGACATTACGTCAAAGGTCAAAGGTTATTTCCCAGTTTTAAACTGGTTAATTTGAATATTTTTTAGATAAATCGAATTTTTTGGATAGGAATCTCAAGGAATGTGGTAATAAATCCCAAACAAAGAAAAGGAAAGAAATAAATTCTAACATCTTCGCCAGTTTTAGTGCATTTTTAATGATGGATGGATGGAACGGAGAAACCTTAATTGCTTATGCTTCGCGTACGTTATCTGATACTGAAAAGAAATATTCTCAGATTGAGAAAGAAGGTTTAATAAGTATTATTTTTGGGTTATGTAAATTTCATCAATATTTATTTCATAAGAAATTTACATTATTAACCGATCGCATAAACCACTAATTACTATTTTTAATCCCATTAAGGGAATTCCTCAGTTTTCCGCTAACAGATTACGTAGATGGGCTCTTATTTTGTCAAGTTATCAGTAGGATATCGATTATGTAAAATCTCTAGATAACCAGGCAGCAGACAGTTTGTCGCGATTACCATTAATATTTGAGGAGATGAATACTTGGGAAAATGTTGATATAAATTTTGTTAATTATTTCTCAAATAATAATGATTTTGCAATTAATTTTGAACAAGTAAAAATGGAAACTAGTAACGATAGCATTTTATCACAGGTTATTAAATTTGTCCGATCACAATAATGATAATGTCCAGCAAAAATAGTTCAAACTTTAAAACCTTACTATAAAATAAGGAATGAGTTAGTTGTCTGTTGAATTGGATTGTTTATTGTGGAACAACAGAATAATAATACCAAAAAATATTCAGCAAATCTGTGTTAGATAAATTACATAATTCACACATGGGAATAGTAAAAATGAAAAATTTAGCACAAACCTTCCTATTTTTGGTGGCCTGGTTTAGATCAAGATATTGAAAATATTAGTAATAAATGTGAAAATTGTTTATTACACAAAAAATCACCTAATGAATCAGTTCTTAATAGTTGGTCATGGCCGTCTGAAATTTGGAGTAGGATACCTACATTTAGATTTTTTAGGTCCTTTTTTGAATAAACAATTTTTGGTATTATTGGATGCACATTCAAAATGGATAGAAATATTTCCAATGAATAACATTACAACTAGTTTAACAATTGAAATATTAAGGTCTTGTTTTGCTCGTTTTGGTTTGCCAAGACAAATAGTAACAGATGATGCGGCTACTTTCTGTTCTAAAGAGTTTTAAAATTTATTTGTAGAAAAAAATGGTATTAAACATATTACGTCTCCACCATATCATCCATCATCAAATGGTGCAGCTGAAAATTCAGTTAAAACTGTTAAAAATTGTCTTAGAAATGCTTTAGGTAAAAGAAATTATAGTTTAAACTTAAATTTGGTGTTTGTTAAACAACTTTCAATTTGATTATCGAAACACACCTCATTGTACTACAGGATCAAGTCCTGCTTATTTAATGTTTGGAAGAAATATACGTACACATTTTGATTTGTTATCGCCAGAGTCAGTAAAGTCAGGAAACTCAGATTTTCCTGTACCTATCTGAGCATATTTCTAAGTCAAAAGATGTAGAAAATCAAGTCCTCTTAAAACAAAATAAACAAGTTACCTAGGTTATTTGTTGACGAACTGATAGTGAAGTTTTGCAACCTTACTAAATTCTTGTGTTCGAATTTTAGTATTATTTTGTTAATAATTCATTTTTTTTGTAATCGGTGTCAACCGTATTTTTATGTAAACTTGGTAATTTTACAAATTTTAATATATTGTGGTGTCATTTTGACAATTATTTTTCTATTGTAATATTAAGAAATATTAATTTTGTGAATTTTATCTAGTAATTTAACTATATTGCCGGAACTTTGTTATTTTTTTTTTTTTTCATCTACCAATTTTCGACCTAGTTTTATTTCTCCTCCATTTCCTCTTCTCGACTGTTCTGTTTTTATTTCATGACATCTGGCTTTCTGGAAATTTGACTCACTGGAAATCGAGTTACCAACATCAGAAGTAAGGAGATATTGGGTGTTCACGAAAAGTAATAAATTTGATTGGAACCTGGACATTCTGGACTGAGTAAGAGTGCGGAGACAGGATATCGCAACCTTTTCATCAACCTCGAGTACTCGCAGGATTCATCGCTACTTCCTAGGAGAACCCTTTCCGTCTCAGCTCATTCCCGTCGAGTAAGCCTTTACAACAGTAAAACAGACAGACAGACAGAGAAATTGGTTAAATTGTGATTTTTATTCATATTTTTTGTTCATTTTTTCAATATTTTTATATTTACTTCTGAGTCTTTGTTTATTGTAAAGAATTTGTAAGATTAAACTTGTTAAATTCACAGCTTTCTTTTCTTTCTAGTTTATGTAGTAAATACCTAATTGTGTTTTCGGTAAACTTTTGCGTATTTAGTTATAAATACTCTGGCGCCCATATACCTATTGCTCTCGATATTATCTCGGTGCTCTAAAACAAGGCTTCACCGAATTTACTTACATCCACGCTGTAGCTAGCTGGAGCTAATAATACATTTTGATTGATTTACATTTTAAATTTAAAAACGCCTGTATATTTAAAAATTGAGCGAATGGCCGTTAGATTTTTATTTTTCAGTTGTGAGTAAATCTAAATATTGAGCACATTATATAAATATTCCTTAATCGTGGGAGATTTTAATATAAGTACTCGAATAAAAAAGAAGCAACTCAACGACTTCATTAAGAATACAAATTTCAGCAAATATGACACACCTCCCACCTTTCTAATGCCACTAAATAATGACTCAACACCAGATATACTCCTCTACTCAACTAATATAAAAAATAACCTGTTAAATGTTGAAGTTGTGCCCGACCTTTGCTCTGACCATTTAAGTTTCAAAATCACCATTGATATGCAGAAACCAATTAACAGCAGGAAAATTATGAGATACAGCTTTAACAAAACTAACTCAATGAAGTCAACAAATCCATAATCAATTACATCCAAGATATTGAAGGACAAGCCTTAGATCAACAGCAAATCACCAATTTTAATTTAAAGTTATCTCAGACAGTATTACAGAACACACCTAAAAGGGAAGTCAACCACTACACACAAGAACTTCCCCCTTTCATAATTCGTCTAATCAAAATAAAACGTAAAATGTATAGAGACTACAGAAAGAACGGCAATCATGAAATTAAAGCTCAACTGAATAAATATAACAAAAACATTCAGCTACTTATCCAGGAATATAGACAACACCAATGGATCACCACATGCGAAGAAATAAATCATAAGAAAGGTAAAACATACTGGACCGATATCAAAAAATTGGCAAAATATAAAAATAACAGTAAATCACAAATTTCCTTAGAGGAAAACGGGAAATTTTACGAGACCAGCGAAGAAAAAGTTAACCTATTTGCCAAACACTTTGAAGAAACATATCAAGAATCGCAGCATGTTAGCTTTAATAACGAACACTACGCTCTCGTCAATACCTGGTATGATTCCTTCATGGCCGAAAATCCGAGGCTGACAGATCATGTAATCGATGAAGGGGAATACTTCGAAATTGTTAATCAGGGAAAGAATACAGCGCCGGGATATGATTACATCACAAAAAATATAGTACAGCAACTAGACTATAGAATACACTCATATATAATAAAGATCTACGAGTACTGTATAAAGCACTGTTACTTTCCTGAAGAGTGGAAAGTGGGCACGATCGTAACTATAGCAAAACCTAATTTAGACCACACTAAACCTAACAATTACAGACCTATCACTTTATTGCCTGTCCTAGGGAAAAACCTAGAAAAAATAATTAAATACAAAATTCAAGAAAGCATAGGTCACACTATCCCCAGCTACCAATTTGGTTTCAAATCCAAATGTTCCACGGTACATCCACTAGCCATACTTGTCAACAATGTTGAAACTTCCAGACTTAACAACAAGAAAACAGCAGCACTCTTCATGGATATTAGCAAGGCATTCGACAGTGTGTGGCACAAAGGTCTAATTTTCAAACTACATCAACAAGGTTGTCCTAAATACCTAGTGCTACTTGTCAATAATTTTTTACAAAATCGTAAATTAAAGATAAAAATAAATACATCATATTCTGAAGAATTCATGCCACAACAAGGATTACCGCAGGGATCTCCATTGTCACCACTTTTATATAATATATACTGCTCAGATATTTACAGCGATTTCCAATATTTCTCGCATGAAAAATATATATTGCAATATGCAGATGACACCGCCCTCATATGCCATGGAAACACTTATACCAATACAATGGAAAAACTCCAGGACCTCACAAACAAAACAATTACATGGTTCAACAAATGGAGGCTCAAACCTAACCCTGAAAAGTCACGTTTAATTGCATTTTTTCACACACCATGTGGAACTTCACCAACCTTAAGAATGTACAATTATAATATCCGACCTGAAACATGTGTTAAATATCTTGGAATAAGCATTGATTACAAAATCAATTTCAATTATCACACCCAAAATACGAAGAAAAACTGCATATCAAGAGCGAAACATTTTAGATGTTTGTCCTGGAAAAATAATGGTATAAACCTAGAAACAAAAAGCAAAATCTACAAATTAATTTGTAGACCCATCATAGAATATGGAAATATAATATTTTTAAATCTGAAAAACCCTGCATTACAAAACTTAAAAGTTGCTGAAACTAGTGCCATACGTTCTATCACTAAAATTCGCCATCCTAATAACCCAATTCACCATCCCCCAAATAATCTATTATATCAAGCCACGCATATAGAACCAATTGAAGATAGACTTATTCATCTCGCCCACAAATTCTGCCAAAGACCAGAAAACAAGGAAATGATTGCTCCTTTTTGTATTAGATGAGACCCCCACGCAAGAAACAATTACAAACATCCAGAAAACACCATCTGGGAAAAAATTGAAACAATCGGAATTCATTGAAATCTTTGTTTTTTTTTTTTTTTTATATATATATATATATAAATAATACTTATTTATGTAGTAAAACAAATAGGAATGTACAATGTAAGAACTATGTAACGGGCTGAAGGACTTCGGTCAATTGCCCTTTGATTGTCAATCAATAAAGTTCATTATTATTATTATGTTCATATAGCACTGCATTTGATTTCATTCAATAGAGAAAAATGATGGGGTACATATTGTACCCCAGTACGTTAACGACGTAAAAATTTGAGCTCCGTCCTGGGAGGGTTAAAAGAACGGATTCAATCTATGGTCCGTTCCCTTAAACCTACCAATCTAGCAGACGCACTTAAGTATCTTACCGAAGATGCAAATATCCGATATATGTCAAACAAAATAACCAATATCCGAGCCAATATCAAAACACGAAACCGATTTTTAGAAACCCAACACCTGTACAAAATTCTAATTTAAATAGACAAGTCTTACTCGTTATATAAGTCTCCCTTTGAACAACAATATTCTTTTCCATCTACATCACAATTTCCAAGAGGGCCAGTAAATGTCCAGCCAAGAAATCTAGACTACCCCCACATAGATATCCCACTAACAGTCAAGTCTTTGGAAAAAACCAAAACGTGAACGTATGGAAATCTAGACCAAACACTAATAATCAAACTAATACTCTCACTCCTATGAGTGTAAATACGCGAAATACTACCCAAAGTCAAAATTTCCGATCTAATTATTCAACCAACCTTCCAACCGAATTATAAATAAATAAATGATATTTACCCATCATAATCGCTCTGCTCTGATTTGATATCGGAGATATCACAATCGCTTTGTTCCGACGTGATATCATCCTCTTCCGTCTTAATAATCAGCTCTGTGTTACGTATTTCATTTTCATATTTTATTTCGGCTTCAGCCATCGTGGTACGTTCTTCTTGACCTTGATTGGATCCATTTTATAATTTACCTACACCAAACGACTTAATTTCCGATTTTATTATCGGACCAAACGTAAACTGTTGCACTTTCTTCAATTCCACTTGGCCTTTATCGTCCGTTCCCTCTAATTCAACATATTTACGTATCTTCTCCTCCACTTCCAAACACTTCAAAATAACACTCAAAGCACTTTCCCAAGCACCCAAGGCAAGTTTCACACATTACAAGTTCTTCGGTGTTTTTTAAATTCTGAAACTAGAATAGGTATTATAAGCTGCATAGAATTTGGAAACTTCTGATGGTGGTACCCCATAGTCGAGCCCTAACCGTTTGCCCGTCATTTTAACTTTTATGCCAAAAATGTGACTCGTAAGGAGAGCGAGAAAACACCCGGCACTAGCTTCAAAAATTGAAGCGAGAAGACAGCCAAAACCGGTCGATTTTACAAAAGTTTTACAACGGTTCGAGGCAGATTGTAATCCCACGTTAAGTACCACAAAGAGACATCATTTGTCAAAAGAGACACATAATGAATTTTCGAACCAGTTAATGATTACAAACGTAAATTTATTTAATTAAAATTGCCTATAAAACAAATAAACTCAACAACAACGTGCAAACTAAAATCACTTACCGTCCGCGGAATATATTGCTCCAGCAAAGACTGTAATGATATATGAGATCTTCTCTTCCACGAGTCTTTGTAAGTACAAAACCTGCATTTTATTTTCGTTCCGTTGTCATCCGTATAATTGGACAATACTTGCAGGCAATTAGCACATTCAATAGACATCACGTTTTCCTTAGATTTTATTTTTGGATTCTGAAATATTAGGAAATTAACAAAATATGCACGTCTATACATATAGGTATTGATATGGTTTCAAACACCATCCGTACAATCAACGTGGATACATCATCATCGTTTCTCAAATCTAAGATATGATATTTATACTTCCGTTTGTAAGAGTATCAGTAGGTAGGTACCGATCATTTTGTTCTTTACTTTTTTTGTAATTATATTTTATATTGTATTTTGACAAGAATTCTTAAACATTTTGTATACTCTACTCTACTGAAATAATAAATTCTATCTATCTAGATGTATTAAAGTTTCTGTTCGGTTTTTCAACTCGCCAATTTTAAGGATTTCAACAAAGATTCTTCTACTGGTCGACAATTATAATCACCAATTGTTGTTTGAAGGCAAAGTCGGCAAATCATTTCTTTCATACTAACCAAAAGAATAGCCCGATTTAAAACAACATCTTGTTGTATTTATTAATTTCTGCAGTGTTTTATATATTTATATCCAACAACGATAGAGAATAAAACCGATAAAACCACACTTGCTACAACCACAGAACAAGTTTGTTACTTGTTCTGTGCTACAACCACAGAATTAATAACAATCAGAACCCAAACTCAAAGTTTTCACCATTTATCATTTGTAGCCAGATTCGGTGACCTTCAATATACATCGGCCATATTCTTAGTCAAAACGTTCAGGGCCGTACTCGAATAATTTGTAGCTCTTTCATAAACCAGTCTTATATAATTGTATCATTTCCTCCGTTTAGCATTATTTTTTTTCATAGGCACTTCAATTCAACTCATACACAATAGATATCAGGGTTTTGCTATTTAGGAAACACTATTACCGATGAAAAATATTTTCCTAAAATTAATTTATAGTCGAATTGGTTCATTCTACCAAAGATCATGTATACACTAGATAGTCAGACCTATTGTTTAATTTTATCGCTCATAAATGGACCTCAACTTAAGCTTCATCTCACTTTAACTCATGATACTGCAATACTTCTCTTTTATTTGGCATCCAATTTTGCATGTGTTAGAGACAGAAGATAGGGCGATGAAATAAACAATGGCGTTGACTATCTAGTATATGAAATTATCTTTGATTCTACCATCACTTTTATTACACCAAACACTTAAATAACTGATTATACATTGACGAAATTGTCTAGAGACTTGCGAACACTAGTTGTATAAAAATTATACTAGCGGCGTACTGTCGCTAATACTGGCCTGGCACATTCACTTCTTAAGAACATGGCGGACTAACGTGCGCGAAGACGGTGCGCGAACTTTTCCCGCCAATAGGAGTTAGTATTCTGATTGTTATTAATTCTGTGCTACAACCTTCTGCGGTGTATTGATCTGAAGTTAGCAACAGAGCCGTTTGAACTACGAGAATACAAACCTACCACACACGTCAATCGTCTGTTGAACGAATGGTTTGTGAATACTTTCTCTCTAATTTTGGTGATGAATATGGGGCGACAGGGAGGCGTAAAAGACGATTTTCGAGTTTAATCAGCGCTGGTGCCATGTTTTCTAAAATTAGTTCAAATGAATCGTAGGTTAGCTACTAGAGTTCATTGGCGTCGTAAAAATATTTTTCTAGAGGGGTCGGAAATCTAAAATTAGTCCTGATGAATCGTAGGTTAGCCGGTGGAGTGCACTGGCGCCGTAGAAATACTTTTTCAGAGGGGAATATTTTAATTCATAAATAAAAGCGAAGCTGATGCGATGATTCCGCTTAATATTTTAACAAGGTATTCACAAATAGCAGAACGCTGTCGGCGACCCTCATGGCCTAGTTGGTTAAAGCGTTGGGCTTCCACGCAGAAAGCCCCGGTTCAAATCCCGCGTGTTCCTCAGGATTTTTCATTGCTGATTTCGTTTGGTAACAATCAAACAATGCATCAACATGAAATTAATTGATTATGAGGCTAATTAAAACGCAAAAGGTCGAATTTAGTACGTTAGTTCCCTTATTAAGGGGCAAGTGAACATATTAGTTGGATCGGTAATCCCTGTGTGCAAAGCAGGTTGTTCCATCGATGACGTGTGTTTACGGCATACATTAATTCGTCTTAAGCGTTGGAGCCAGAATAATCATGTCACAACTTAAGGATAACCTCGAGGACCTATACCCGGGCGATCCGCATGCACGAGTTCGAATTGTACTTACACGAGGTACCTTACTTAGGGAGAAGTGAACATGAGGATGTAGAAATGTAATCCCGGTGTGCAAAGCTAGTCGTTCTACGGTCGTTCAAGTTTACGAATAGTAATACAGTCGACTGGAGCATTATGGATCCTATCAGGGAAAGGTCAGCGCTTGGAGGGCCACCTATTTTTACATCCTTATACGGGCCTTCCTAATTTGCAGGTCAGCATAAAAGCTTGCAGGTCAACCCCTTCATTATAGTGATGCGGTCAATTTGAAATTTTGCACAAGTGAAACCTAATAAAGGCTCTTTTCATTTCCACACTCAAACTCGATCTACCCCTATTTTCAAAACTACCCCTTCCATAAAAGCTTGCAGGTTAACCCCTTGTAGTGGTGCGGTCAACTTGAAATTTTGTGAAAATACGATTCAATAAATGCTCCTTCCATTTCCACACTCAAACTCGACCTACCCCTGTTTCTAAAACTACCCCTTCTATAAAAGCTTGCAGTTCAACCTCTTGTGGTAGTGCGGTCATCTCGAAATTATGTGGAAATACGATTCAATAAATGTTCTTTCCATTTCCACACTCAAACTCGACCTACCCCTATCTCTAAACCTACCCCTTCTATAAAAGCTTGCAGGTCAACCTCTTCTAGTGATGCGGTCAATTTGAAATTTTGCACAAATGCCGCTTAATAAAGGCTCTTTTCATTTCCACGCTCAAAATCGACCTATCCCTATTTTCAAAACTACCCCTTCTATAAAAGCTTGCAGGTCAACCCCTTGTAGTGGTGCGGTCAACTTGAAATTTAGTGAAAGTACGGTTCAATAAATGCTCTTTCTATTTTCACAGTCAAACTCGACCTACCCCTATTTTTAAACCTACCCCTTACCCCTTCTATAAGGGCTTGCAGGTCAACCATCACGATATTTTGTGAAAATACGATTCAATAAATGCTCTTTGTATTTCCACTCAAAGTCGTTCTACCCCTGTTTTTAAAACTATCTCTAGTAAGCAAAGTCTATAAGGCAGTGCCTGTATAGTTTCAAAATTGTTACGCTGCCAACAGTTTTTGTAACCACTCTTAAAGCGAACCACCAATTTTTTTAGCTTATAGCTCAATCTCTTTTATTTCCAAGTTTTAAGATAAATATTTATGAAGCTACCGCAATCATCATCGTTTTTAAATTCCTTCTTGTATACTCATATTTTATTCATATATTTTCTAAATAGTACTTGCAGCAATAACAATTCCTCAATAATAAAAACTACATACAAAATTATATAAAAATTAAAAAACAATTCTTTATTAAATAAGTTTTTATAGAAGCAAGCAAGCTTTTATAGAAGGGGTAGTTTTAAAAATAGGGGTAGGTCGAGTTTGAGTGTGGAAATGGAGAGCATTTATTGAGTGATATTTCTGCAAAATTTCGAATTGACCGCACTACCACAAGGGATTAACCTGCAAGCTTTTATGGAAGCCCGGGTTCGATTCCCGGCCGTGGCACTGGGATTTTTTCGGACAAAGAAATTAATCCTAGTATACTCGGATATTGGGTGTGTGTTCGTTGTCTCTAAATGTGTAGCCCCCTCCCGCACAAGACTTTCAGAGTCTTCAGGGATAAAGGGGGTCGTATTATCTGTGGTGTTATTTATTTATTAGCTAGGGGGATGATTTTCTGGTGGAAGATAGTTCTTGGTATATTGTACCTCACGTTAAATTTAGAAGTTGGCACACTACCTCGTTCTCTAGAAAATTAAGAGTGGTCAAAATTGAAAATTCAGTAATTAATTTTTTTGAAGGTGTAATCCCCTAGCTAGGGGGATGATTTTCTGGTTAGTTTGTGATATACCGAGACAACTGATTCTTTTTTGGGAAAAATAGATAATGCCTCGGGGGTTTTCCAAAGATTTAGGTATAATAATTTTTATAATCGTTTGTCATCTCTAAATAAATAAATTCTCGTCAAGTGTTGACCAAAATGAGTTTGTTTTTGAATTATTTCACAATTTTGCATTTGCTAGGGTCAAGTTTTTATACATAACTAATAACAAATCGTGAAATAATTCAAAAACGAATACATTTCGATCGACACGTGTAGAGAGCAATCTATATAGAATTGACAAATGAGTATAGAAATTATTATAAATCTTTGAAAAAATCCAGGAGCGTCAATTTTTTCTTAAAAATAGAGATTAGTTGTCTTCCATTTGTATGCCATTGGATTTTGTGTTATATTGAGAAGTACAATGATGAATGTGGTATGTGGTTTTGTCCAAAATAATCATATACCAAATTTGACTGGGTATCTTCTTCCGTTTTGAAGATGAAAAATAAAATCCGATCAAAAGTTGAAATTTCAATACTCGGTACTTCTCACAAACTAAGCAGTTTTGAGTATACTCGTATGTAACAACATCTTATTATTTTCAGATTTTCTATCGACTGATTTCGTTTGTCCCATTAAAACTGATTCACCCCGTACTTCTTAAATTAAAAATTTAAATAAATAATCAATTCTTACAGGGGGTTGAGGAGGAATAGGTGGAGGTTTTTTAGCCAGTAGTGGGGTATTTTGTAAATAGAAATGTAATACCTTAGAGTAATTAATGTAATAGCAGATAGAAGATATATAAATGTGGTTGCATTATAGTATGTTTAGAGTTAGAGTGGATAAGAGGACAAATTTTTTTATATTACAGTGTATGGTATTCATAAAAAGGTTTGCTCTTGTTAAATATATGATTGTTGTGGTGTCAGTATTACAATTTCATGTACAGGGAGTTCAGAAAATAAAAAAAATTGAAAATTATGCAAGAGTAAATTACGATCAAATTTAGTTATATGTATTATTAAAAATTGTCAATAAGGGAAGTTGTTTGGAAATAAAATTTATGGTAGAATTTCAATTTGTGGGTAAAACTGTCTAAATAGATTTTATTTTAAATTTTTTTAGTAGTAACAAATGGTACAAAAATGAAACACTGTATAATTGCGAGAAGTTGGTTTGTGGTTGATAGTGATATATGTGTTTAATTTCGATATGTTATTTTACTACATTATTTCCTACTAACGATTATAAATGTAGAAAGTCGGAGTAGGTAGATTCAACCGCAACTTGGAATTCTGTTATAAATTTGAATTCTGACATTTTTTTTAATTGACAGTTTTTAATGTCGTTAAAAGTTGAACGTAGGTTAATTTTACGTAAAATTCAGATTTTTGAATATTCTGTACAGGGAGGTCATGCATATATTGAAGTACCCCTTAATTTCTTTGTTGTTAGTTCTACAAAAAAAAATTGTTAAAAAACCTTTTTGTTCTTTTGAAGACTTCAAATATGCACTCTGAAAAATAATAGAACACCCGAGGCAGGTGTTATAGACAAAATGTATGTTCTTTCAAATATGGAACATCATGTATATTATCGCTTTCTTTGATACATCTTTCCTTTTTGATTCGAAATATATATACAATATACATATATATTGATGGGTTTATATTTGATAGGTTTTGAATTGTTATAACCGTCATCTTTGGTATCAAGAATAAATAACGATAGAGTAGAGGCTATATGCAAAAACAAAATTATTCTCCCATATCCTTATATTGCGATTACCTACTCAACAATTATTAATGCAATGGAATATTTCAAACGAAAAAATTTAAAATAAAATTGTTTTACCGTGGTCTGTCCTGTCATTATTCATTCTTGACATCGAAGATGGGATGTTGTAGTAACTATCAAAGATAAACATAAGTTTTGTCTATAACATCTATCGCAGATGTTCAATTGTTTTTCAGAGTATATAACAGAAATCTTCAGAAGAACAAAAAGTTTTATTAACAAATTATTTTGGTAAAACTAAAGACAAAGGTGTTAAGGGGTGGTTCAATATATACATGAACACCATGTATATGAAGTATCAATTTATTCTACGGCAATCATATTTTTAATAAAAAGAATACTGTTTATGAAAAAATTTTGATGGAGTTAGCAGGTAAATCTTTGTAATGAGATGCTATATCTTAAAATAAAAATTTGAAAAAAAAAAATAAATACTTACGGAGGGTTGAGAAAGAGTCGTTGTTGGAGGTGGTAGAGTATTCTGCAAATAGAAATGTAATGTGTTAGAGTAATTATTATAATAGCAAATAGAAAGTATACAGGGTGGGGCAATAGTGCGTCGGACCTCGATATCTCGAGTTCTACGATAGCCAGAAATTTTTTAAAAAATTGCAAGTAAATTAGATAAAAGTCTATAACTGGAAATAATTTTCGAACATGCAGGGGGAGCCAAGATGAAATTACAGGACCAAGTGCCTTTTTTTTAAATGGAATGCTATGTATATCAGTAAATTTTTTGAAGCCTCTTTCTAGGCTCTATTTATTCCTATATTAGCATTGAATATCTTCCAACCACTTGGATGTAATGAATTTTTTTTGTTGAAATAATGCAATCTGCAGATGGATAAATATTAAAAAAATCACCAGTCACAATTATGGGTTTTAAGAAAAACTTATGTGAGTACCAGTTACGAGACATCTAATTAATGTTTTTGAATTATTTTCATTTCCTAATACTGGTCAGGGTGGGCAAAAAATTATTTTTCAATTAAGAACTTTTTAAATTGAATTTTCTCAATTTTTTCAAATGGAACACCCTGGATATTTTTCAACGATGTGATGTAGAAATGAAAAACGAACATTTTTTGTAACATTACCCAAAGTAAATGACCCTAAGGAATATTCAGATTTGAGACCCATTAGTATTTTACCAGGAATGTCAAAAGTTGCAGAGAAGATAATAGAAATTGCTGCCTTGCTGCTTCAAACGTATTTGGAGGATCGCTCACAATTTGTTAGATTGGATGGTAAAGTTTCACAATCGAGAGCTATTTCTGCCGGAGTTCCACAAGGATCCATTCTAGGTCCCTTGCTCTTCAGTATATACACGAGTCAATTTATTAAATTTATTAATTACTGCTCAATGCATATGTACGCAGACGACACGCAACTGTATCTCTCTTTTTATCCTAAAGATGTTGAAAGAGTTACGAAATCAATAGGGATTTACAAACCATGCATGATATTTCTCTGCAGCACTCATTAGTTATAAATCCATCTAAATCTGCTGCAATTTTATTTGGTAACAAATCCGCCGCACCTAATTTGGAAAATTTATTAAACCTGGATTTAATGGGATCACCTCTGCAAATTTCTCAGAGTGCCAAAAATCTTGGCTTAATTTTGGACAACTCGTTACGGTTCAGAGAACATGTAGCTAAATGCACACAAAGAGCCCATGGCGCTTTAAGACTTTTGTATCCACACAGGGGTCTATTTACCCCACCACGGCATAGAACTTCACTATTTGAAAGAGGGTTCAAATTTAATATTTATAAACTCTATAACAAAGTTTCCTCTGACGTACACAAGTTTAATATTAATAGATTTAGATCAACAATGAAAAATTTGCTACGTGCCTCTCAAAATATAAATAATTAACAAATGTTTCAGTGTCTTTTCTTTCTTTTTTTTTTCTTCTTTTTATCTTCCTTTTTTCTATTTATATTATTTATTTGTTATTTGAAATTAATATTAATAATATACCTACATATAATATAATAAAAATGTATTAGAAATACTTTTAGTTTCTGCCTACCTACTTGTGCGCTCTACAATTATTATTCTGCAAGGGTTAAGTGGTAGAGCACACTTGTTGTGTGAACTTCCCCTTGGGATTTCCAAAATTTAGTTTATTTTTCTTGGTTTTTATCTATGCATTGTATGGTGCATGTACCTACATATATTGTTTGTTTATTATCTTTATTAAGTTATAATTGTTTATTAGGTATACTTACCTAATGAATTTAAATTATTGGAAATAAAGGCATTATTATTATTATTAATAGACTCTAGAAAGAGGCTTCAAAAAATGTACTGATATACATAGCATTCCATTTAAAAAAAAGGCACTTTGTCGTGTAATTTCGTCTCGGCTCATCCTGTATGTTCGAAAATAATTTCCAGTTATAAACTTTTTTATCTAGTTGAAATTTTTTTAAAAATTTCTGGCTATCGTAGAACTCGAGATATCGAGGTCCGACGCACTATTGCCCCACCCTGTATATCGGCGATATTGGACGATATGAGTAATCGGCGGTTTCGGCCGATATACAATAGGAGAATAATAGTATAATAAATAAATAAAAAATTACAGTCTTCTTAAAATGATAAAAAGATAATAAAACTCTTTCAAAAACGTAAAAAATAAAAATTTAAAAAAAATAACAGAAAATCTTTATTCTTGTCGGCACAATATGAGAATGTTGGTAACCCAGCTGACGTAATCGGTAACAATCGACAGATTTCGGAGACCGCAACGGCCAATACAGTGCTGGAATGCAAGCACAATAAAGTTCTCTTTCATAGTCTGTAAAATTCAGGCGGCCGATATATATCGTATCGGCTTTACAAATATCGGTATCGGCCAGAAAATCCATATCGGTCGATCCCTACACCCTATACATTATTCCAAATTTGATTAGAGAATGTCAAGAGCTTTCCAATGAACTATCACAACATGCACTTCTTTTGAGTGGTTTTTTAAATATTCTAAGTTTGGTCAAAATTTTGACAGATGTAGAACCTAAAGAGAAATGCCAAATTTTTCAAATTAAAAACTATTTTAAATTTTTTATGTTGGCAGCTGATTAAAGTAGATACGAACTTCATGATTTAATTTCGAATATGTATGTAGATTTAAAAATATCAATAACATTCTAATTTTAAATGGAGCACCCTGTATATTATTTCACAATAAAATAGAGAATACAGGTGCTTTCTGATGATCCTCCACACATATTTATTTTGAGTAGTTTAGAAAATATTAGCAATTTAAGGTAAAATTTTATTTAAAAAAAAACAAATGAAAGCGTTAGATCAAATATTGTTTATTTATTTTTTCACATATCCACTAATAAATAATGGTAAAAAACATTTTTTTACCTTGGTTAGTGATAGGTAATTTTTGAAAATAAATAAAGAGGCTAAAAGTTTAATAAATAAATGACAATAAAGGTGAGAGATAAAATTGATCCAAATTCTTAATTTAATAAATGTTCAAACAGTCGACCGTTTTAATTTGTGCACAAATTAATTCTATCTTGGAAGGACCTGTTAAACATTTGTGGAGTTCAATCATATCAATTAGTTCGCTGTCAGAATAATTCAGGTTTGCTTAACTATTTGTTATACCACTTTAGTAAGACAAGAAAGTGAAGTATGAGCCGGAACGCCACTGGTTACGCGGCCGTCGTATTGTGTGTTGCCGTACGCTCGGCAACTTAGAACCGGAAGATAGGCAACCCACTTTACATGTTCTGCCATTATGCCGCCTTTTTCCTGCGGAGCTATTTATCGTTTTTTTTTTCGGGCTCCTTCACAGAACTTGAGGAGATGCTCGTTTAAAAGTTCTTGGCAACCACGTGGGTTTTACCAGTTATAATATTATTCATATTTTATAATTACAGTGCCCTGGTGCCTGGTGCTAGGCAAGTTAAAACGGAATAAATGTTAACTAAGTATTTGTGATAAAACCATGTATTTTTCTAGGTAGCTTCAATCTCCATTTAAATTATACAGTTTTACAAGCCGTGTGGCTTTTTCTTGCACTCACTGGTTGAAAGCCTTCCAACTCTGAGGTCTCAGCTCAAGTAAAACCTAATTGTTACAACTGTCAAAATATATTTAGTGCAATAAAATTTATGAGAATCTTGTTTCTAAAGCCTGCTTGACATTTAACTTAAAATTTTTGAACTTGAAACAAATGAACTAGAAAATATTTACTCTGAAATAATTTTCTTAAATTAATTTGCTGCATTATCAGCTACTTGAAATCTTACAAAAACATATAAAAAATTGAACATTATTTGAAAAAACGCTTTCGTTGGTTTTTTTTCCAACCTTAAATTGATAATATCTTCAAAACTACCCTGTACACGAAAATTTAAATTCTAATAAATCATTTGAAAGTTCGTATCTAGCATAATCAGCTGCCACAATAATAAGTTTAAAATTATTTTTAATTTGAAAAATAAGGTGTATGATTTTAAGAGAAATTATTAAAATATACACTAGACTTAATTACGATAAGTGAGAAAGGTAGCCTACCTGATCCTTGCTGATCACTCGTGGGGATTCTTTCAGGAACTTAGACAATAAGACTCCCTTTTCTTCACTGGATTATATTAATGGTTATATAATGTCTAACAACACACAATGGAAATTAGTGGAAATTTGATTCACACAGAAATATAGCGATATTACTTTTCTTGAGATGACACAAGCCGCAATTTGAATTTTAAAGTCAAAAGTGTCATCATTTTTTTTCTCCTTGGTAATAAATACCACTTAGGGCATAGTCGGCCCATTTTCGGTAGGGTTACCAGTCTCACTATTACATAAAATATTTTAGATAATAAATCAATACGAACGAAATGTTATTATTGCTAATACTAAATTAAAACAAACAAAAAGAACTCTAAAGACGAAACATAAGGCATTTCTCTTAAAGAGAACTTATAGCGTTTTCCACTGACTGCACTCGTGCGGAACTGAGTGCAAGTTGTATGTTCCACTGAGAAAATAAAACAAACTTTGGCAGTTTCTTATGGTCCACTGGTAAAATTACATTCGTGTAGTGCACACTTAGTGCAGTATTTTCCCACGACCTTCTGTAGCTCGTGCGATCGTGGAGTGCAATATGGCGCATTCAATAATTAACAAAAAATGTTTATATTGACAAAAAAAAGAATAATTCTCACAAAATTTCTTTATTATTTACAATAATAAAGAAAATTTTGTGAGAATTATTCTTTTTCTTGTCAATATGAACAATTACTCACATAGGATCAATTTACCTACGTTAAAAAATGTTTAATAATCAATGAACTTCTCGATAGTTCCTCATCAGATAGTAGCGAGGAAGAGACAATAATAAATGCTATTAGAGAAAAAAGCCATATCTCAAAAATTTACAATTTTGTGGGTTCTGTTGTACATAACCTATCTAATAAATAATAAAATAAATGTCTCTGGTTGACACAAGTATGTTCCACTGGGTAGACCCACTATTTACGTACAAGTGACACCGTGGAGTGCATGACGTCATTTGCACGCACACGATGTGCACTCAGTGCTTGTCAGTGGAAAACGCTATTACATTTTCCTGTGCATCTTCATGTTCGGATTGATTCGAGGATTGACTAGTTGAGGCCAATTTCTATGATTGGTAACCCACCACTGCGGCTTTTCCTAACAAGTCCATTGCTCGTTTTTCTATTGGTGTATAAGATCCTTTTGTTCTCAGGCCCCCTTCCTCACGTGACTTTCGGTAAATACCTGAAATAAGATACACATTTTAATCGCTTTTATTAATTTTTTTAGCTAGGATACAGTACTTTTTTTAAACGTATGGGGTATCTATGAAGTTTCTGATCTATTACGTTAGGGTACTTGAATTAGAAATTTTAAATTATTCAAAAAATTAATTTGTACCCCTATTAACGACGAGAGTGACGTATCCCTCAGACAGACAGAACATTAATTGAAATAGTGAAATAGAAATATATCATGATGCACTCGCCAAGAAGGCATCTAGAGGTGGGTTGTTACTAAAAAAAATATTTTAGTAAAACCTAATATTTCAGTAATAGTTGTTTCTTGGATGCCTGGGTGTCTATTTGAAAGGTATTATGACTGAAACTGAGCAGGAAGAATACTAACCAGAATCGTTTTCGTAAAACGTTAAATCATCGGCTTAAGGTTGACAATCTCTGATCTCTATCAGCAACACTATCATCGTCATCTTTCGAAAATGCTGTCAATTCTTTATCTTTCTCGTCAGCGTGATGATCTAATAAAATATAACATTCCATTAATTTTTGGTCAAATCTGTTGCCGAACTAATCAATTATCGTTTATTTCTGAAATAACAGTAGGCAAATATTTTAATTGGCGTTTTTGCCTATTAGTGCAATAAAATTTATGAGAATTTTGTTTCCAAAGCCTACTTGACATTTGAATTAAAATTTTTAAATATGTAACAGATGAACTAGATTTTCTTTCTCAAATGAATTTGCTGCATTATCAGCTACTTGAAATCTTGCAAAAACGTATAAAAAATTGAACATTATTTGAAAAAATGCTTTCATTTGTTTTTTTTTTTTAACAAAATATTACTAATGCTAATATCTTCAAAACTACTCAAAATAATCACCTTGTGTGGGGGATCATCAGAAAGCACTTGTACCTAATTCTTTATTTGATTAGGAAATAATATACGGGACGGGATGTTCCATTTAAAATAAGGAAGTTATTGACGTCTTCAAATCTACATACTTATTCGAAATCAAATTATGAACACCCTGTAGAAGAAAGTTTAAATTCTAATACTACATCGTTTGAAAGTTCGTATCTAGCTTAATCAACTGCCACAATAAAAAGTTTAAAATTATTTTTAATTTAAAAAATGGGGCATTTCTCTTTAGGTTCTACATCTGTCAAAATTTCGACAAAATCTAGAATATTTCAAAAACCGCTCGAAAGAACTACACGTTATGATAGTTTATTGGAAAGCTCTTGACATTCTCTAATCAATTTTGGAATAATATATAACTTAACTTAACAAAGTTGGTTACTTCTCAGCCTAAAAATGGAACACCCTATATAACTGAAAATATTTTTGGAATATGCAGTGTTGATGTAGCGTTAAAGATTTTTGTCTATACAGGGTGTCCCGAAATTAGCTAGAAAGATTTTGCCATCAGTTTCTACGTCCAAAAATAGTAAAAAAAGTTCCTATAAACATGGGTCCAGAAATGGCTCCTAAGGGGGCTAGAGCCTTCTAAAGAAGAGCCGCTGATGCTGGTTTTTTATAAATATTTTGGAAACTTTTTGTGAGAAACCAATGAAATTTTCAGCGTTTGCTAATTCTTTTGTTCTCGATTCAAAAATGCAAAAATGATTCTAAAATTTTATTTAGAGGCGTAGTAATCGGAGGGGGCTAGGGGTGTTTATAGCCCCAACTTTTTTGTCTGTGGAATTTTTCACAATTTATCTGCAGAAAATGAAAATTTGAAGTTTTCTACCTAATAATGGTACTCTTGTCTAACTTCGATAGGATGCATGGTTTTCGAGTTAAATTGATTGAAAATTTTGGTCCGCCCCATTAGTCGGTATTTAAATTCATACTTTTTTACATTTTCACATAGTAGACTATTATTGACAGGTAATTAGACTATCACTTGGTTACCGAATACCGAATTTGAAATACCTACTCATAATTTTATTATTGTCAGGCATTTAAGTTGAATTCAAATAATTATTGCTGTAAAAATGGAACGATTTAACAATTTCAAATTTGTATTACCTGTCTAATAATAGTCTAATTACCTGTCAATAATAATAATAGTAATAATCTACTACGTGAAAATGTAAAAAAAGTATGAATTTAAAAACCGACTAATGGGGCGGACTGCCCCAGCGGCATTACCATTGCAAAAACCATAGATGAAATGCATATCTGCAAGTTCCTGATTGTTAAATCGTTCCATTTTTTGCAGCAATAATTATTTAAATTCAACTTAAACGCCTGACACTTACGAGTAGGTATTTCAATACGGTTTCGGTAACCTAGTGATAGTCTAATTACCTGTCAATAATAGTCTACTATGTGAAAATGTAAAAGAGCATGAATTTAAAAACCGACTAATAGGGCGGACCAAAATTTTCAAATCAATTTAACTCGAAAACCATGCATTCTATCGAAGTTAGACAAGAGTACCATTATTAGGTAGAAAACTTCAAATTTTCATTTTCTGCAGATAAATTGCGAAAAATTCCACAGACAAAAAAGTTGGGGCTATAAACACCCCCTAGCCCCCTCCGATTACTACGCCTCTAAATAAAATTTTAGAATCATTTTTACATTTTTGAATCGAGAACAAAAGAATTAGCAAACGCTGAAAATTTCATTGCTTTCTCACAAAAAGTTTCCAAAATATTTACAAAAAACCAGCATCAGCGGCTCTTCTTTACAAGGCTCTAGCCCCCTTAGGAGCCATTTCTGGACCCATGTTTATAGGAACTTTTTTTACTATTTTTGGACGTAGAAACTGATGGCAAAATCTTTCTAGCTAATTTCGGGACACCCTGTATACAATAGCTAAGGAGTTATGGAAAAAATACGCAATCCGTCACCTAAAAAAAAATATATATATATATTAGCAGAACCTAACAAAATTTCATGGATGCCTAGGTGTCTATTTGAAGTGACGATATCCTTATTAATAACTACGTAACGGTCAACGGATGCAGTACTGCAACAAAGAACATACATATTTAATTTCCCAGTGTCAGATCACAGCGTCTAGAGTCGGCTGTGGTCAGGTCCGCAAGGTTTTTCTGTAGACAAGTGCTAGTTTGGTTAAGACTGATAAGTGAATCAAATTTTAACTCACCCACTTTAAATGCCCCTAGTTTCTTTGTCCTGCCATCTCGTTTAAGACGTTAAAGTCACCTCTGCAAATACATGTTCCTTTCCTATACTGAAAAGTTTGAGGATCTTGGAATTCAATAGTATGTAACTTTGTATAATACTTCATAACGTTTGACTCGGCCTCAGCAATCATTAGGTCACTCTTCAGGCCGACCATGTAAATAATAAACCATTATTGAACGTTGTTGAATTTACAGAAATAGAGACGAGAAGCTGGCACTATAGAAAAAACACCACTGATAATGCCAATTGAAGAAAGGTTTGCCACTGCTGATGGAGACAAGTAGGTATCAATCTGAAAAAGAAAAAAATTGTCGGGTACTTTCCTAATTATAAGTTTTTCTCTAGCTTAGGGTGTTCGTCAAACCGAATACTTCATGCTGGAGAAAATCGATATTTTTTTAATGAAATTTTAAATCTGTCGATACATTTTCCAGCTGATTCTGGAAAAAATGTTTTGCGAAATTTTACGTGTTTTCTAAAAAAATACCAGGTGAGGCGGGTTATTTTTCCCAAATTTCAATCGCATTTTTTTTTTCTACAAAACTTCTTCATTCGGTACTCCTGACAGTCATACCTTACAGTATTGCTTGGGTTCTATATTTCATAATAACGTACCTAATGATGATCTCGAATAAATGAAACGTCTTATAAAAAACCTTTTTACTTCGCCTTGTAAAAAATGAGAAACGCCAATGGAAAAGTGTGTTTAATTTTTCGGTATCTCTTCAAATAACGCCGGGAAAAATTAAAAACGAAAATTCAAAATTTTACTTTTGTTCAAAAATCTCGAGAACAGCAGGAGATATTTTCGATTTCTCAACAGCATATTCCTGATTGCCAAATTCTGAAACTTTGCCCCAATTTAACCGATGCTGTATCGAGATCCGTGTAGTAAGAAGCGAATTTGTAACAGCTTGTATAATTATTTATACATACAGGGTGAATACCAATTACTCATTTTAATTTTAAGGGATGGTAGGTCTGGTAATGGTAAGGCCATATACCTACCAAAAATAAAAAATATATACCCTGTAGTTTTCGAGAAAGAAAATAAATTAAAATACGTCAACATTTTCAGAACTTCATAACTTACCAATCTCAACAGAAAATAAATCAGGATAGTTCTTTGCCTCTGGCAATCACCTTGTTTTTTGCAATCATAAATTCACTAGTTTTTGCTGTCACTGTCAATTAACTTGTCACCGACCGCAAATTTATAACATTAGAACAGTGTCGGCCTGTGTTGCATTTATGATTTTTTTCCCTGTGGAATGTTGCAGGTGGTCGAATATGAAAGACCGTCAAACAGCAACTTTATTAGACGTTTTTTGTCACGTTTTTTACGTTAGAACTTGGAGTCTGTGACTTCGATACAAGACATGTTGTTCACCCCATAACTGGATCAGTTGAGCGACGAAGCGGAACTCAAAAGTTTACCAGAATTTTACGTAGGGTAGGTCAGTTTTTCAACTTTCTTTTTTATATTTTTTTATTGGTAATTTGTGTTATAAATACCAACAGAAACCCCCTCTTAAAATTAAAATGAGTTATTGGTATTCACCCTGTACAGGGTGGCCCACCAAATCCCACTCGGACCATAGCTACTAGGCTAATGAAAATTAAGAAAAAAATCTAATTGTAAGTTATTGGACCGTAAATGAGCTACTTTTTTAAATTATTTTTGAATGTACAGGGTGTACCATAAATCGGACTTTGCTTTTTAATGGAACACCCTGTATATTTTTTTATTTTTAGAATCTGTCTGTGCAAAAATACCTATTTTATTTCGGGTATCAGATGCAACGTTGCCTTTTTTTTAACGTGGCGGCTAACGCTCACCTCGGATTCTTCGGGACTTTTAGTATGTTATTATCCAGGGTGTTTACTAAAGAATGGGCCAAACTGTAGGGGTAGGTTCCGTGAGTAAATTACCACGATTTCATCCAAATTTGGGATATGGGGGTTTTTGGGCCGCTGAGAAATGTAGCGTAAACAAACAAATGCATTTTACTCGAAAACGGTGCATTTTACCGACATAAAATAAGTATTCCTTTTTGACGTAGAATTGAATGCTGCATTAAAAACCAATATTACTTTTTTTAAAGTTGATGCTGAAAAAATTAACGACTAAAACAAAAGAAATAATTAGGCGTTCGCAGCGCCCTCTACGTTATTCGCCACAATTGTTTACCCTACTTTTCTCAGCGGCCCAAAAAACCTCCATATACCAAATTTGGATGAAATCGTGTTAATAGTAATAGAGATATAACAAAAAATCTAAATAAAAAAATTGCTTTAAACGGTCCATAACTTTTTAAGGAAGCAAAATGGTACTAAGGTATGTGCAGCTAAAATGATTTATTTTTACTCAAAAAACCTACTCCTACAGCTTGGCCCATTCTATAGTAAACACCCTGTATACATATCAAAAATTACACATTCTGAAAAATTCAGCTCGGTAGTCAAAATGTCTAGGTTAGGCCTCTTTTAACAGATTGTGCTCCCACTAAAGAAGCGCGAAATCAATGTTATCGGATATTGGATAGAAACGTTGCACGCGGCGCTATTTAAATGGGTGGAACGTGGAACACACGAGAGATTTAAGAAGCAAAATATTTTGCTAACTTCCTTCGAACAATCGAGCGGTAATATAATATGGGAAAATGAAAATACAGATCGCGTGCTATCTCGTAACAATGCAGCGGGGGTAAAATATGTTATGTGCATAACCCTGTATGTACATTTGGAGAATAATGGAATAAATCTGGCAATGCTGCCATCAGACTCTGTTGCAGTACCTTACATCCTATTGGTCTAGACGTGAACAAATGTCTATCTGTCATTGCCCATTTATGATCTCTAGTCTATATTCCCCATTTTGTATCTCTCGTTATTGCGCACCCCATTCGGCACGCAATAAAACAGGGTTGGCTTATATCACCAGCTAGGGATGTAACATCGAACCGAATATCCATATGTGTTGAACCATCGTTGTTTCGAAAGTAAAACAATAAATAATATATTTAAAATTAAAAAAACCTAGTAAGAAAACTCGTTTTTGTTTCATAAGCAAAAACTGAGTTTTGTCATTTTCGTTTTTCCTTTATAACTCCTTTATTTACGAAAATATTTTAATGACCTTTTTTCTTTCTCAGAGGACATTTTGATGCAGATTTTGAAAAAATTACAATATTTTTGCCAACTCTTTTAGATTTTGAGAAATTAACACCAACTTTCATTTTTCAAATACAAGTCATATCATAGCTGGCTATGCAAGCAAATCAATAATTTGAATTTGAACATTACACAAAATCCATCATACACGTCACTATACCGGGTGGCCACGAGAACCGGTCCAGGACAGCTCTTTCGTTTACAATCAAAATGGCCGACTTCCGGTTTAGACGGAAAATAACATCAAATTCGATTTTTTAAATGGAACACCCTGTATATTTTATTATTTTTGGAATCTACGGACCAAAATCTATCTGATCACTTTGCAAAATTACTCTAATGGGTAAATGACGAGGTAAATGATAGACATTTGATGAAAAGCCATTCATACACAATTATAATTAATTTTATGAAAATCAAACCACAGATAAAAAACCGTTGAAAATTTTTCGGCTAGTACATGTCACTAAATTGGAAAATAAGTAAATAAGTCTTTGTAAAATGCCATGACATTTCCCACATCTTATGCTATTTTGACGATATGGCAACAGTGCCTCTCTATCCGGTATGACACGGTTTTTGTTTTGTATTTAAGTATAGGTTAGGTATGTATATAATAATAAAAACATTTAAACGTGAGACAAAATTAAAATTAGTCGTTTAAATAAAAACAAGCATCTTAAATAATTTATCTAAACTTACCTTTAGATCAGGTACCTACTGTCACTTTTCAACCATGTAAGTTTTCAGTCCTCGCCGTTATCTACTTTGACAAGACTTTTCACAAATAAACCCACCATTATAAACAACGCCAACAGAAATGAACAAAATAAGATTTATATTTAACGAATAAAACCGATCAATGATCAGAGAATAAAACATTCACAAAACATAAAACACTTAACAGACTTTTATCAACACAGCATGCCACAGGCCAGCCACAAATTACCACAGAATATCAAATCAATCAAATCATAAGGGTCGCGTGCTTATTTGTTTGTTCTCAAAACTGATGGGCGACTCCGGGCGAGGAACGCGAGATGTAACCCTCTCAACAGTGGCGTAGCATTCGTTTTTATTTTAAATTTACAATTATTTTCATTTATTTACTTATTAAAGGTATGTCTTAAAACGTTGGTAATAATTATGTATATTTGAAATTATATTAACCTATGTTCATGGAGGTGAAGATTTTAAGTATGATTGATTAAAGTTTTCGTGGTTTGAAGGACCGTGATGGATAGGTATTTAAGTTCAGTGTTCCAAATTTTTTTCACCCTGTATCGATATGGTGTATTATTGTGGTTATAAATATCAGCCTTATTCTGGTGATCATTAGTTAATTTTCAATATCTGAACATAACCAACATTGTTTATTGAAAATTATCGATTTCATAAAGTTGTTGTATTCTGGTGAGACTATTGATTCCAGAAAGTCAATATTGAAAATCTATTAGACTGTCTGTATGCGTATGATATGAAGTTATTAAAAAAGGGTTGCCAATATTCATTGTTCTTCAATAAAAACACTAGAAATTGAAGAAAATTAGAGTATTTAACGCTGCATAGTTGGAGAAATATTTGTAAAATGACAATTGTCAAAATATAGGTTAACTTTTGCCTAACTGTAAACATTTTCACATTTTCATTTTATACGAAACTACACAAAAAAAAAGAACATCAGAGACAATTTCAAATATATCTATGGTAGGTACTTATCTGAGAGTCGGAAAAGCTTATACAGTCTTACTCTTACATATGCCATTCACACATGTAACTTCCTGTTTAGCCAGAAATAGCTATGAAATAATTGAAAAATACCCAATCGACTTATTTCAAAAATATACAACACATATATATCCATAATCTTGACTAGTTTTCGAGAAATAAAATGCGATAAAGTAATATAACACTTTTCTAAAAATTCACAGAAACAGAAAACTACTAAAGATAGGTATATTAAAGATAATGGACAAGTTTTATATATTTTTGAAATCAGGAGGTTGAATACTATTCAATTATTTCATAACATACAGGTGTTGTCCCCAAAATTTTGTCGGACGTTAGCTAGGTATTTCCGGCTAAACCGGAAGTTAGATGTATATGGCATATGCTTTTATAATCACAATAATGTACCATATCGATTTCCGTAATAAAATACAGGATGACAAAAGTTTGGAAAATTGGTTTTTTGACAATACCTCGTATATTAGAGGTTCTATAGCTTATTCGACCTCATATTCGGAATCCTCATAAAAAAATACATGAGAATAGGTTTGGTTTTTTATTTTAGCCCAATAATAAAGCCAGGAAATCGAGTGAGCTTCTTACGTGGGAGTCAACAAATTCGATGCTCACCTTGGGATCTCGGAAACGGTAAGAGACAATAATAATAATAATACATCTTTATTTCGAGGAAGAGTTTTCATTACAATGTAAAAAAAACAATTAAACAAAATAACGTCAATACAAATTGAATTTAACACCAGTACAATTTAATTCTCCGTATACTCAAGATATTCCCTTACAGTAGGTATAAGATTAAATTTTAAGTAGCAACTCAGACTTTTTTTTGGACAAGTTTTATGTCGTTTATTTCTTTGATATTATAACAGTATGGGACCAGTTGTTTTGCTACCCTGCGGAGCTCCAAAATTTAATGATTTTGTTTCTGATTTTGCTTGTCCACTGCCATTATTGACAAATACTAACTGTTTTCTACCAGTAAAAAACTACCCCCTTCATGTTTCAGGTACCTACTCTCTGTGTTTGATAAAATCAAATCGTTTTATTCCAACTCCTGCGGGCCAAAATCCTGAATCATACATTTCTTCTTTCCTCTCTAGTGATGCGGTCACTACAAAACACTTTAATCTAGTTGTCTTGTTGGTAATTCTTTTACCCACATACTTTCATCCTTGAAATTAGGTTTCTTTATAATATATTCTTTTATCATTTCCGCAGTTGCAGCCCTTTTCACTCTATCCTGATAAGAGTTGGTTAAATGGGGGCGAAGTTGTGCAATTTTATTTCTAACAATATGCCGTGATGAAAGCAAGATTTAAAAAAAAAAACAAGTTTTGAGTTTTCATATTTGTTTTTTTCTAGCTGTGTTTGAAGAAATAAAAAAACTGAGAGAACTTCTTCATTGCGGCTTTTCCACAATATTTTGAATAGAACGGTTCGTCAGATCGGGACCACCCGCATTTTTGTTTTTTCAAATACGGACCTGATATTGTTTTTCCTTAATTCACTAGTGTTTTTCATCCTGATTCCAACGAAATTATGACACTCGTTGATTTGAACAATATTTTCAGTTCCAAAACTTAAATTAAGTAATAAGTGATTAAATACATTCATTACGAGTGTCATATATCGTTGTAATCAGGATGAAAAATACCTACTAATGAATTTAGGAAAAACAATGCCAGGTTCATATTTGAAGAAACAAGGTTGAGGGTGGCCCCGCTCTGGTGAAACGTTCTGTTCAAAATATTTCTATTTCTATGCTGTAGAGCTGGAACAATTGCAATGAAGAAGTTCTTTCTGTTTTGATATCTCTTCAAACAAACGTAGAAAAAAGCAAGAATGAAAACTCAAAATTTTTTCTCCTAATATATCAAAAACCAAACAAGATATTCTTGATTTCATCATAGCATATTATTGGATATAAAATTGCGCAACTTAGCCCCCCCATTTAACCAACTCTCTATTTCTTACCGATTCCCAGTTTCCAAAGGTGAGCATCGAATTTGACTCACCCTGTACACACAAAAAATATTCGTTTTCCACTTCTACATCACATCGTCGAAAAATAAACCGGGTGTCATTTGAAAAAATGAGAAAGTTCAATTCAAAAAGTTCCATATTTTAAAAAATTATTTTTGGCTACCCTCTATATTTTTCGAAAGAGAAATTGATTCAAAAACATTAATTAGATGTCTCGTAACTAGTACAAGTTCACCTATTTTTTCTTATAATCTCATAATTGTGGTTGCAGTGATTTTTTCAATATGTATCTGCAGATGGCATTATTTCAACAAAAAAATTCATAACATCCAGGGGAGATAGTCAATAATACCTAATATCAGAGTGAAAGGAGTCCTGAAAGAGGTTTCACAAATATATTGTTACATAGGTACGTAACCATTTAAAAAAAAAGGCACTTGATCCTGTACTATTGTCTTGGCTCCCTGTATATTCGAAAATAATTTCTGGTTATAGGACGAATTTTTTTATCTAGTTTACTTGTATGTTTTTTTAAATTTTAGGGATCATAGAATTTGTTCTTTACTTTTGGAGTTTGGACCTCACTGTATGCAAGGGTGTCCACCGTCTCAATGGAATGTTCAATAGTTTCAGATATCCTGAAAATGGTGCAAATTGCCAATGACACGCAAATGATGGAATATCAGAACTGCAAAATAAAAAATTAAAATACAGGGAAAAAAAATTTAATTGAAACCAAAAATTTAACATTTTTTTGTCAAATAAAAAATATCTCATTGGGCACGCAAAAAGACACGCGCCACAAGTATTTAAAGTAAGTACTACTTTACTGTACACCAACATAATCGATAATGTAACGTGGGTAATATTCATAGTCGTAGTATTTAATGTAAGTTTCTCCTTTATGAGCTAAAACGGTATCATAACCAAAATCAGGAAGAGAAATATTTCCATTAACTTTCTGCACATTTTGCACTACTACGTCTACGATGAACATGGACCTCAATGACACCGACCAGCTGTGCTTAGAGGAATGTCTGTTGGCTAAATGCGGTAATGTAGAAAAGTGCACTCCAAGTCCGTACTTAAAACTGGATGCAAAGCGCCAGTTAAAATTCTTCCTGGCAATGGACTCAACGAAATCCCTCGAGGTATCATGAAAAAGGGACAAAATTCTATAAGGTCCTCGTTGCTTGTAATCAAAGATTGTCATTGCAAATCTGGTATATAAATACGGGTTCTGTAACTTGTATATTCCAGTAATTGAACTATAATAACTACCATGCATTCTGAGCAGTATATCGCTGTGTTCTTGACTCGAGGGTGGCACCGGAACAATTTTGTAACACTCAGGCTTTATGTCCATCAGGCACCACTCTAGTGGCAGAACTGGCAGATGATTTTGCAACTCTGGTAGTTGCATTGTTCTGAAAAATATAACGGATTATATAGGAATTCTATATTTCTGTGTTTAATAATTTTCTTAAAGGAAAACTTTTAAATAGATAATGGGAATTATCCTAGCAATTATTTACATTACAAGCTATAATATATAGGGTATTCCATTTAACTTAACAAACTTGGTTACTGCCCAGCCTAAATGGAATACCCTCTGTATAAGTACAACCAGAAATATTTTTGGAGTATGCACGAACAACTTTTGTTTTAAAGATTTTTGTCTACCTACAACAGCTAATGAGGAGTTATGGGAAGAAATACTACTTTAAATACGATATTTTATCCACATAATTTTTGGAAACTACCTACCCTTTATATGACATTTCTCTATCGAAAGGTAGATATAATAAGGGGGTGTTCCATGTGAAAAAAATGAGGTTATGTTTGCTCCTTTGCTAATTAAGCAATACACTTTAATATTTCGGCATCAGCAAAAAATTTTGAAGAAAATCTAGAAAATCCTACAACTTTTTCCAAAATTTTTTGTTGCATACCTACCTACTTTTTCCATATGTCGATGGATTCAGCTGTAATTAAGAAATAATAATTTGACTATAAATTATATTATAAATTATTGGAAATTGGATATTCTTGAAATAAATAGGTATAAAGGGCGCCGCGACATTCGTTGCAAATAAAAGCCCTGGTTGAAGTTCAAGCAGGACACCATGTACACGTCATGAAAGACGATTATTGTTTTACTCACCAATAATGTATTAGGTATATTCCAAGTAAAATATCTACCGGACGCCTATACACAACAGCTAAACTCGACGTGACTTACGAAACAGGCGAAACACCACCAGAACACCACAGACTACCGCAGACATTTATTTGTAAAACTTATATATTCTGTGTGTAAAACTGTACAAAAAGACATTTAAGCTAAGCATAAGCAGAAACTGTGTAAGCAGTAAGCACACAGGCACAGAATCCGTTAAACAAACGTAAACAAGTAAAGCACGCAAAATGCTCCGATTGGCTGACCGTACAACAGCAACAATCCCGAGCCAAATCCGTGATTTCTATTGGCCGTTGGCACAGGGAAAAGCGGTAGGTAGGAGGCTCCCAACCAGGCTCAGAAGATTAACCACAAAACATATACAATGAAGAACCGAAAGTTGAGAGCTCCTAAGAAAGAGAAGGCAACAGCAATGACATGTGGCGAACCTCTATACTTATGTTAATCTGTGCTCTATAAACGAACAGAGACGGGCTGCTTAAATTTAATTTCTCGCTCGAAAAAAAGGGTGATTTTCAAGAAGTTTTATCTCCGAAAGATTTTATTGCATAGAATGCATCTTTTAGGTATAAAAACTTGAAAAATCATAGTCCGTACGCACAGAATGACGGGGAAAGTACCTAAAAATGCATAATTATGCAAATAAGTGCATTTTTTGCTGTTTTTGTGCATTTTTCAAAGATATTCATTTAAGATTCATAAAAATTTGAGAAAAATGCTTTGTTTTAGTATTATACAAGCCTTAAGTAACATACATTGGGTCATTTAAGACCCTTTATGGGCCGATTGTAGCCATTAAACGCGTCCAAAAGTGCATAATTTAATTTGCATCCGTTTAAAAAAAAAATTACTAATTGCTCTAAAATTAATAAAATATCGTACAAATTTTATTCTCGGGGTTTTCGAGGTCTCTAATTACGAATTTGAAGAGAAAATCGAAATTCAAAATGGCTGACTGATAATGGCGCGAAATTTAATTTTAAAATTACATTTTATTGTAATCCAGAAATAAGATTTCTTTCTATGCTTTCACGCCCTCCTTAACATTACTTCACGCCTCCCAAGGGGGGCGCGCCCCCCCCAGTTTGGGGATCGCTCTAAACCCTTTACAAGTTTGTTTTATTATAAGCATTATCTCCCCCTCCCCCTCCCCCTTAGTCACTTCGTGGATGTACCCAGATAGCAGCCGCCAAGGCTTGCATCAGGCTTTAATGCAAGCCGGAACACTTGATGCAAGCTTGCGTCAGACTTCATAGTTACTGCTGAGCAAGGCTTGTTGCAAACTTACAGAACAAGCTTGTATTAACCTATTGTGACAAGCCTGCATTAACCTATGAGAACATAAAGAGTTCGAAACCGGTCTGTGTCTGGTGGAGAAAAGACAAATAACAAATTTGGCTACCAATTTGGATTTATAGGTATAATTCAATGGGAGTAGGGGCCTTGTAACGAAGCAAATTTTTAAGCCTACAGATTCAGCTGGTAGAATTCCGCGTTCTGTTTATTTTCAGTTAATAAATTTATTTATTGTTTATTTATAGTTAAATTCGGGTACACCCTGTATAAAGGGGTAGAGTAATATCAGTACGTATTCAGGTAATTACCTGTGTTATAAAACCGGTCCGTGTACAGTTGTTCAATTTATTTAAACGTGTTATAAATAAATAAACTTATTTATTTTTCTAGTTAAGTAATCCGTACGTTATTAATTCCGTTTCTTTCACTGTAATGCTCAGAAAAATGAGTAGAATCTATTCCGCCGATACAGGAGTCCGAACTAGAATTGTTAATAACAATTTCCGTTCGGGATTAATAAATAAATGAGCCAGAACGCGACTTAACTAGATAGCGACAAGAAACATACATTTCACGTTATCAGCGCGAGAAGCGAAGCGCTCCGGCCGTACCGATTGTTAGTAGGATCCGGGAATCAATTTTAAAAATCAGTCTATATCGACGATCGAAATCCTGCAGTCCTGTTTAGGTAAATATTAAGCGTTCGGCATATTTACGGTACTTGAAGTTAAAAGATAAAACCGCGTTAATTATTTGCTTTTCAACTTAGAAATAATTTGCGAATTATTTCAATATTGTGATAGATAAATTTATAGTCAATTATTAGAAAGAATTAATTATAAATTCATTCCGTGCACTACAATTGATTTATAATAAATCACTGTGTATTGTAATAGCTGTAGATTTGCGTGTTTTAAGTTTAAGTAAGGAATAAAATATTTCATTGGTTTTGAAACGTGATAGAAGGTATTAAAGCTAGTCATTTCCGTAATTTATTTAATTAAATAAATTTAATAGTCCGTCTGTCTGTATGGTGGCCCGATAGAATTCGAGACTAAGGAGGTGTGTAAATACCAACGCATTTATCTGTTGAGAGAGCGAACTTGCCAACAACTGATATTGCAAGGGTTAACACAATCTTCCCCTCAGGTTCAGAGGTTTGTCTTGGGGTGCCAGTACAGTTGTGTTTTATTAATCAGATCTGTTCGTAACTAGTAACTACTCAGAATAATAGTTTGTGGGAAAAAACCCCAAAACCTTGTGGATACGAGCGCGAATTTGCCAGTGTCTAACAAGTTGGGTTTTGACATAAACGAATCAGGTTGCCGGCGTACGAATCTAAAAACACCCTGCCGTGAGAGCGCTAGCCAGCGTCTGGGTGATTAGATTAACACGGATAAACCTGGTTTGAAAATTATTCCTGAAGTGGTTGTATAGGGGTTAGTTATTACTTGTGGAAATATTTAAAGTAAATATTTAGTCTGACTTGCTAGCACGATAATACTGATTAGGTTTTTTTAGTAATTTCTTTTGTTATCACTGGAAGTTTTTACTGCCGTTTCTTTTACCGTACTATCACCTTTTTTGAAATAAAATTCATTCATTGTTATCAAAGGTAGTTTTGAAAACGCGTACCGTAATTATTCCAAAGCTTACTTCAAATCTTGCTTAGTTCCGTCACCGCTTGTTAACCATCCTGCCATTTGCTTACTACTACTACCGCTTTTTAGATACCTGCATCCGATTAATTCTAAATTAATACCGTAATTGCACATACGTTTACCTGCTTTAGTACTTTCCATAACTCTGCTAGTCGTTTAGTTTCGTCAAACCTAGAACCTGCCGCTTGTAGTGAGTTTTGCATCCGCTTTGCTTACACACACCTCCGCTTGAGAGTTATCTTTTGAGTAGTTAATTGTAAATAGTTTGTTTGAGTAGAATTAATTTCTATTAAATTATTGTTGTAGTAAATACTTAAAGTATTGTTGTAAATATTTGTTGCTTGGTTTATAGATGTTTTAGAATACATATTTAGTTGCTTACATACTGCTTTGTGGTAAATTAGCCGTACTTATATCTACCACGTTGATTTACTTTCTTTTCGTTTATCAAACGATGTACAATAAATATTTATTGTAATAAATGTGTTTTGTCAGATAGTTTATGCTTTTTATATCACTAACATTACTATACCTTATTATAACATCAGTATAAGCCTCTAACTCTTAAAGTTTATACAGTCAGCAGTCGGGACGCTCCAGTAGAGCGGCGACCAGCAAACCTCGAACCCGGACATACCGTGTCTTCACTGAAGTTATCCGGCCCTATCATACTGTTGATAGGTCAAAGTGACATTCCTTCACGTTAAACAAGGGATTGGCGCCCGAGGCAATAATATTAGCGACAGTCATTTTGTGTAACATTAATTCACTATTTAGGAAAAGGGACGTCACAAATGACGTCCGAATAAGATAGCGTCACAGGTTGAAATAATGCATATTTAACCGTTATTTGACGTGTCCAAATTTGAAATTTATATCCCGTAAAACAAAGAAGATATAAGGGCGATAAGAGAGTTTTTGTGTTCACTTCTGCATTGATTATTTTGAATGATTGATATTTCGACGATCTTGTCGCGGTCTTATTCTAAATAAGCGAAGTAGACTCTGTCATTGGTAATGTTAATGATAATCGCAATAATGTTATTGTTGCAGGTAGCACCATGAGTTTGGAAGAATTATTCACACCAACTACTATGGATGATATAAATCAAACTGTGAATTCGGAAATATTAATTGAATTAGCACGAGGTGGCAAAACCGAAGTTGGACTGAAACTGCCACATCTAGACAGCTATTATATAAGACGCAGTTTCAATCGAAACGACCAAAATATTGTAGAGGAAGACTTGTGGCGCTCGACTGAAGTCAGCGATGAAAAAGTTATTTTGATTTCCGACTCAGCCGGCATGGGAAAGAGCAGCGTCCTCACCAGTTTGGCGATTTCAATAAAAAGGGATAACCCTCATCTGTGGCTAGTTCGCGTTGATCTTAGCAACTACACAAATATAATGAGGAGAGCTTTGGAAGAAAGTAGAAAATCTATCAGTATCATTGAGCTATTAAATTCGCAGGAACCGTCGAAACTTAAAAGCGATTTTGGCAAGAAATTGTTCGCAACACCAAAAAGGGTTGTGTTAATGCTGGACGGGGTAGATGAAGTAAGTCCTACATACACCCAGCTGATTATAAATCTAATTAGAGATTCCCTGGCGCAAGTCAACTTGGCAAAAATTTTCGTTACCGCCAGGCCGCACGTGTCAAAGGATCTTAAAGATATTTCGGAATTGCAATCCGTTACATTAGAGCCGTTCTCAAAAATTAATCGGAAAGAATTTCTAATAAAATATTGGTCCAAAACCTTAAATCTTCAAGACGATGTAAGCATAAACAAGTGCAAAATTTTCGCGGAAGTCCTAATAGAAAAATTATCCGTGTGGTTAAATGAAAAAAAACGAAATAACTTCGCTGGAATACCTCTGCAGACAAGAATGCTGGCCGAGGTATTTCAAGAGGACAATGAAATCAACGACGAAGGACACGATTGGGAAGGGTTCAAAGAGTTTTTATCGTCCAACAACGAAGAGCCAAAATTGCCAACGAGAATTGACATTACACAACTCTACAAATTATTTATTGATAAGAAATGTGCCATTTATTTTAAAAAGAGTAATCCTAGCGGACATTCAGCTGCAGATGAAGCGCTCAAACTTCAATTAAGGGAATGTCAAACATTTCATCGCGCATTGGCGTTAAAAGTGATTTTTGATTCAGACAAGAGGCTACAATGTTTTACCTGCTACACGAATGTCGAATGGCCGATTCCATCGACTTTTGCAAATAATTTTCTGTTTAGAGTGGGTATTGTACAAGTACAAGAAGGAAACATCGAATTTCTGCACAGGACCTTTGCAGAGTACTTTGTATTCGAATGCTTACTGACTGAGTTAGATCGCAAACCCGTAAATGAGGTACTCCAGCAACTCTTCATGGGGACCATATTGATAGATAAAGAATTTTATGTGATCCGAGCATTTATTGACAGTCATATGCGAACCAGGTTGCACCTTATCGAAGGTAATTTCTCCAGCTATTTCCATCGAAATCGTATAACGGAGAGGTCGCTAGCAAAATACTTTAAAGTATTTGCAGAGGAAGGCTGCGTAAATATATTTGAATGTCTCATTAAATGCATCGACAAAGAGCAGCGTGAAATATTATCTAAAACAGTCAATGAGCTGTTTTTAATGAAAGGTGCACTTATTGGCGCTCTTCAATATTGCCATTTGAACATCCTAAAGTTGCTACTGGAATTAAATGAGACATTTAATATGGGAACATATTCACATGAAGAATTCCTTAATACGGCAACTGTGGGCTTTATTCATTATTACTTAGACATATTCAAATTTCTGTTACACCAAGAAGATGGGAGTGGTAAATATATTTTGGAACATTCGGCACTTCATGAAGCTACTTATGAAGATGAATTGAACATAGTCAGATTTCTGTTGGAAGCTGGAGCGGATATAAATTTCACAAATGATGGCGAGACAGCTCTTCATAAAGCTGCTTATGAAGGTAATTTAGAGCTAGTCAAATTTCTAGCACAAGAAGCTGGAGTGGATATAAATGTCAAAGATAGTGGAGGCGAGACGGCACTTTATGGGGCTGTTTACTGGGGTAGATTAGAAATAGTCAAATTCTTGGTGAACGAAGCTGGAGCGGATATAAATATCATAAATCATTATGGTGAGACGGTTCTTCACAGAGCTACTTCTAGAGATAACTTAGAAATCGTCAAGTTCTTGGTAGACGAAGCTGGAATGGATATAAATGTCAAAGATAGTAATGGCGAGGTGGCTCTTCATAAAGCTGCTTCCTGGGGTACAATAAAAATAGTCGAATTTCTGGTGAATGAAGCTGGAGCGGGTATAAATGTCAAAGATAATGATGGCGAGACGGCACTTCATAAAGCTGCCCATAAAGGTGGATTAGACATTGTCGAATTCCTGGTGGGAGAAGATGGAGCAGATATAAATGCCACAGACAATGGTGGCGAAACGGCACTTTATAATGCCGCTTGTGAAGGTGAATTAGACATAGTCAAGTTCTTGGTGAAACAAGTTGGAGCGGATATAAATGTCACAAACTATAAGAGCGAAACGGCACTTCATAGAGCTGTATATAAAGGTGAAATAGAAATAGTCAAATTCCTTGTGGAAGAAATTGTAGCGGATATAAATACCAAGGATTATCATGGTAGGACTGCTCTTGATATAGCTGTTTTTATTGGTGGTTTAGAAATGGTGAAATTCCTGGCGAAAGAAGCTGGAGCGGATATAAATGCCAAGGGAAATGATGGCGAGACAGCACTTCACAAAGCTGCTTATGGAGGTAAATTAGATACGGTCAAGTTCTTGGTAGAAGAAATTGGAGCGAATATCAATGTCAAAAATAATAACGGCGAAACGGCACTTCACAGAGCTATTTGTGAAGATAGTAAATTGGATATGGTCAAACTCTTGTTGGAAGCTGGAGCGGATATACGTGTCAAAGATAATGACGGCGAGACGGCACTTCACAAAGCTGCTTATAAGGGTGAAGTAGATATGGTCAAATTCTTGGTAGAAGCTGGAGCGGATGTAGATGCCAAGGATAATAATGGCGTGACGGCACTTTGTACAGCTGTTTATGCAGGTGAATTAGAGATAGTCAAATTCCTGGTGGAAGAAGCTGGGGCGGATATAAGTGTCAAATATATTGATGGCGAGACGGCACTTCATCTGGCTGCTGATGAAGGTGAGTTGGAGATAGTTAGAGATATAAATATCAAAAATAATCATGGTAAGACGGTTCTTGATAAAGCTGTTTTTATAGGTGATTTAGAAATAGTCAAATTCCTGGTGAAAGAAGCTGGGGCAGACATAAATGCCAAAGATAATGATGGCGGGACGGTACTTCACAAAGCTGCTTATGAAGGTGAATTAGATGTGGTCAAATTCTTGGTAGGAGCTGGAGCGAATATAAATGCCAAAGATAATAAAGGTGAAACGGCACTTCACAGAGCTGCTTATAAAGGTGAATTAGATATAATCAAATTCCTGGTGGAAGAAACTGGGGCGGATATCAACATCAAAAATGAAAATGACGAGACGGTTCTGCATTTAGCTGCTATTAGAGGCAAATTAAAAATAGTCAAATTCCTGAAAGAAGCTGGAGCGGATATGAATATCAAACAAAATAATGGCGACTCGGTACTTCATATGGTTGCTAAGGTAGGTGAATTAGGAATAGTCAAATTCCTGGTGGAAGCTGGAGTGGATATCAATATCAAAAATGAAAATGGTGTGACGGTTCTTCATATAGCTGCTGCTAGAGGTGATTTAAGAATAATCAAATTCCTGGTGAAAGAGGCTGTAACGGACATAAATGTCAAAAATAATAAGGGCGAAACGGCATTTCATATAGCTGCCTACGAAGATAACTTAGAGATGGTCAAATTTTTGGTCAAAGAAGCAGGAGCGGATATAAATGTGAAAAATAATAAGAGCGAAACGGCACTTCACATAGCTGCTTATAAAGGTGAATTAGAGACAGTTAAATTCCTGCTGGAAGAGACTGGAGCAGATATAAACACCAAAAATAATCATGGCAAGACGGCTCTTGATATAGCTGTTTTTAGAGGCGATTTAGAAATGGTCACATTCCTGGTGGAAAATCTAGGAGCGGATATAAATGTCAAAGATAATGATAGCGAGACGGCTCTACATAGAGCTGCTTATGAAGGTGAATTAGAGACAGTGAAATTTCTGGTGGAGGAAACTGGAGCGGATATAAATGTCAAAAATAATCATGGTGAGACGGCCCTTCACATAGCTGCTTCTACAGGTGGCTTAGAAATAGTCAAATTTCTGGTGAAAGAGGCTGGGGCGGATATAAATATCAAAGATAATGATGGCAACACGGCTCTTCATAAAGCTGTTTATGGAGGTGAATTAGACACAGCGAAATTCCTGGTGGATGAAACTGGAGTGGACATAAATGTCAAAAATAATCATGGTGAGACGGCCCTTCATATAGCTGCTTCTACAGGTGGCTTAGAAATAGTCAAATTTCTGGTGAAGGAGGCTGGGGCGGATATAAATATCAAAGATATTGATGGGGACACGGCATTTCATATGGCTGCATATGAAGGTGAATTAGAGACAGTCAAATTCCTGGTGGAAGAAACTGAAACGGATATAAATATAAAAAATAATCAAGGCGAGACGGCCCTTTATATAGCAGCTTTTATAGGCCGCTTAGAAATGGTCAAATTTCTGGTAAACGAAACTGGAGCGGATATAAACATCAAAAATAATCATGGTGAGACTGCCCTTCATATAGCTGCCTTTATAGGTGGCTTAGAAATGGTCAAATTCCTGGTGAAGGAGGCCGGAGCGGACATAAATGTCAAAGATAATGATGGCGACACGGCACTTCATATGGCTGCATATGAAGGTGAATTAGAGACAGTCAAATTCCTGGTGGAAGAAACTGGAGCGGATATAAATAGCAATGATAATCAAGGCAGGACTGCAATTCAGGTAGCTGCTAATCAGGGACACTGGAAGGTAGTCAAATTCCTGTCGAATTCAAGTCACTGGGTCATGTTCAAAATGAGAGTAACCCAAGTCTTTTGCGGAAAATTTCCATAATAAACTGCATCCGGTTTAAATAACAACACCGTTAGTCACTTAAACTATAACACTAATTAATACTTTTAACCACCACTATTCATTACTAGTCACTGTTCCTGTTCCGTAGTGTTCAGCTCACTTTCCAATAATCAAATAACTGCAGTAAACCATTTTGACCTTTATATACCTGAAGAGATGCCTTCTAGAACAATCCAGAATCCAGGTGCTTCTCTAGAAAATTCAACAATCCTTTTAACCAAACAGTATTCTGTGGGTAGATAAAATTCCCTAATAAAACACACAACCAACATTTGTCATTAAACTACCTACAGCACATCGCCGCACTACTCACAGATACCTACTGGCGGCCAAATCACTCCAGGAATACCTACTGAGCATCCCTACACGACTCAAAGATACATACTGCGCATCCACACAACTCAAAACTACCTACTGCGCATCCGCACTGCTCGGGGATACCACCTACTGCGCATCCACACCATTCACTGGGCATCCACACAACTCATAGCCGCCACCTACTGCGCATTCATGCCACTCAAGGATAAGTGTAAGAAAGATGAAATTCAGATTAATCTACAAGCGTCTGTTGAACGGGTTAGTCAATTCATAACAAAAATAAATGTTGTAATTAATTTGTTTAGTCGATATTAATTTAATATTAATTTAATATTTAACCTTAATTTTTAATTTATTATAGCCATCTATTTTTAAATAGGTATAATAAGCTCTAGAAAACACACGGCTCATATGTAGGTTTCTATTTATCTAATTTTACCCTAATTATAAGTCCTAAGGCCATGGTGTAAGATAATTAGGTGATGAAACGCCTCAATTAGAATGTCTCCAAACTGTTAACGCTAGAGACGCGAAATCGTAAGACAAAGAGAGAGAGTGTGTGGCCACCAGGGCCGCGCGGGCTGCGGCCCGTATCGTCCCTAGTTAATTTCCACTCCATTTTATCAGGTCGAAAAATATACCATTCGATGCAGAAAAATATGTAGAACACGATTGTTGAAAAATTATGTGTCTAAATTGTCGGCTACTGTGCAAAAAAAAATAAAAACCATAAATGAAATTGGACGCCTGCACGTTTAACTCGAAACGCTGCTAAAACCGTTCGAGTTATGAAAAAAATTAACAAAAACAATTTTATAGAGAACTAAATTTCCTATAAAAAAGTCAGTGACGGCATATGTCTATCTTTAATAGTTTTGGTGTGAGGGCGCCTCAAATTCGCGCGCTGATCTTTTGTTAAATTAAACTTATCGTTTTCCAGCGCACAACTAACTTTCAGCCACCCTCACGCCTAAAATATTCAAGATAGACATATGCCGTCACTGACTTTTTTATAGGAAATTTAATTCTCTATAAAATTGTTTATGTCCATTTTTTTTCATAACTCTAACGGTTTTGGCAGCGTTTTTTTAAAATGTCAAATCGGAATAATTTTTTGTAAGAAAATCATTATTTTTAGCAATTATAAAATAGTGATAATACAATTCCGAATGTAAAAAACTGTATTTATTTACCTTTTATTACAACACAATTATTGGCACAAGCAATGAAAAATTTATGTTTACATTTATCTGTCACCTCCGCCTACTACAAAAATCGCCGATTTAAAAAATAAAACAGTTTTATAAAAAAGAATCCCAGACAAAAACAAAATCGTTTTCCAATAAGAAGAAGGAATCTAGATTGCAATTAACCCGATACTCTATTATAGGTTGATTCAATTTACCACATTAAATTTCTGAGCACATTGCAAGAGATTTAAATTAAAATTTAAGAATCAATATAAATGTGATTAATAGTTTTTTCTCTTTTTTTTTTATTTTGGACAATAAAAATATCTAAGTAGGTAATAAATAATGCTTTTTGTTTACTTAACTTGAATAGTTATTTAATTTTTGAATAAATAAATAGACATTTTTTCGTATACCTACATTATTATTTCACTCACGTATCCCTTATTATTTATTCGTTATCACATCAAAATATGTATACTACCATTTTTACTTTATTTACAATATTAAAAATATTATTGTTAAATAAATACCTTATCATTTAAATTATTATGTATTGCTTGCAAGCTATAAATGATTCTTTCAATCAATGCGATCATCGACATAATATAAAAATCGTTACTTACTACAGCTGTTTTAATTAAATTCTATAGGTATAGTGTAAAAATATTGTTTCGTTTTTAATTAGTAAGGTTAATTATTTAGATATATAATACTAGAACATTTAAAAATAATTGCTTTAGATTTTAATCAGCTCCATACTCATACAATGAGCCCGAATCACGGTAAAATATGCGGCCACCACTCTACCATCTCTCTCTATTCCCAGCGTTAACAAATCGACGACGGGGTCGGCCGGCTTGTAGCATCACCTAATTGTCTTACACCGTGGTTACAACTTGAAAGATTGGTTGTTTGACAGGGACCTTTTGTTTTTATGCATACTTGATAAATACAGGGTGTATCACCACGACCTTAAACTATCTCTATTTCAGACTATTTCTGTAATGATTTATAGTATAGCTATGAAATTTTTTATATTTAGGCTTTCCATGGTTCTCTATTCAACTAAAATATAGTCATTTTTTGCCACTTTCGTTTATACCGGAATTGTTGCAACCAACTTCGTTATTTTAAATAGAACCAGCATAGAACATTATACAGGGTGGGGCTATAGTAGAACTCGATATCTACTATAGCTAGAAATTTTTAAAAAAATTACAATTAAACTAGATAAAAAAGTCTATAATTGGAAATTATTTTCGAACATACAGGACGAGTCAAGACGGAATTACAGGACCAAGTGCCTTTTTCTTAAATGGAATGCTATGTATATCAATACATTTTTTGAAGCCTCTTTCTAGGCTCTATTCATTCCTAATAGCATTGAATATCTCCCAACCACTTGGATGTAATGAATTTTTTTTGTTGAAATAATGCAATCTGCAGATGGATAAATATTAAAAAAATCACCACAGTCACAATTATGGGTTTTAAGAAAAACTTATGTGAATACCAGTTACGAGACATCTAATTCATGTTTTTGAATCATTTTCATTTCCTAAAACTGTACAGGGTGGCCAAAAATTAAGAACTTTTTAAATTGAATTTTCTCAATTTTTTCACACCCTGTATATTTTTCAACGATGTGATGTAGAAATAAAAGACGAACATTTTTTGTAAGTACTTCCGTATGGCTAATTGCAACCAATTTCGTTTTATTGAGCATAATTAAAAAATTCAAAAATAAACTAAAAAAAAGAGGTTTCTTCAAATAACTCAGTTAATACGAGACACACGACAATCAGGTAAGTTCAACTAGAAAAATATTATTGAGTAGACATGAATCTCTTATTTCATTTGTACAGATACGGAGAAAAATTAAAGCAAACCTCAGGGGTTGTGGGTTAACTGATTTTATTACCCTTTTTCTTGGGCTTACAACACTATCTAAAAGAAATAATTTAATTAATATTTAGCACTAACAAAATAGTGCCAGACCACCTCTTCCTCAAAGTAGCAGTATAAGAACATATAAAGTAATATAAATAACAGACATTTTACACAGAAATACAACCTATACCGGGTGTAAACCAATAGTGGGCCACGCCTGTAACTTCCTCGTTTTTAAAGATATCAGGATAAAAATTTTTATGGTGAAATTAGGTAAGATTTCCAACTTTTTGAGACCTATCCGCCATATTTGTCACTTCCGGTTTCAAAAATAAATGCCCCATTAGTCCTTTCTAAATGGACCACCCTGTATGTTTTTACATTTTTAAAATAAAGATCACATTTTGGATACATTTATCGATTTATCCTATTTTGAACAATTTATACAGGGTTGCAAGAAAAAAAATGCGAATTTTAGTTGTCAATTTAGACGGCTGCGAATTGGTTAAAATTATTTTTGTCCCAATGTAATTCATATAAAAAATACGAAAACGTCAATAATACATTATACCGGGTGTTCTAAACTCATTAATATCACATTTTTCAAAATAACTTTTTTTTAAAAATATTATGATATGGGCCACCCGGATATTCAGAAAGCTGTATTTAGTAGGGGTTAAACGGTACCAAAAGTTCCGTAATGTGTAATCGTTACCGACAGGAATGACAATTTTTCTTAAGAAATTTACGATTTATATCAAAGTTTAATTAAATTTTGATCAACACTGGATATTTGTGTTAATCAGAATGGGCCTCTGACTCATTCTTGTTGCATATCATAAAATATTAACACAAATATACAGGGTTGATCAAAATTGAATTCGAAGTTAGATATAAATCCGAGTATAAATCATAAATTTCTTAAGAATAATTGTCATTCCTGCCGGTATAACGATTACACATTACGGAATTTTTGATACCGTTTAACCCCTACTAAATAGAGCTTTCTGAATATCCGGGTGGCCCATAACATAATATTTAAAAAAAAGGAGTTATTTTGGAAAATGTGATAATGAGTTTAGAGCACCCTGTATAATGTATTATTGGACATACTGACGTTTTCGTATTATTTATATGAATTACATTGGAACAAAGATAATTTTAACATATTCGCAACCATCTAGATTGACAACTAAAATTCGAATTATTTTTCGCGCAACCCTGTATAAATTGTTCAAAATAATATAAATGTATCCAAAATGTGATATTCATTTCAAAAATGTAAAAACATACGGTGTGGTCCATTGAGAAAAGATTATTTGGGCCATTTCCGGTGAAACCGGAAGCGACGAATGTGGCGGATAGGTCTCAAAAAGTTGGAAATCTTACCTAATTTCACCATACAAAATTCTATCCCGATATAAGCATAAAATGATATTTTCTTATTTTCTACTTTTGTATTTTTTTTGTAGAGAATGAATTTATATGTAAGATAAATCTGTCCATGTATCACACTTGTTGTAGTTACGCTGAACTTCGCCATTTGGTGAAAACTTATGTAATCTTTGTATATTAATTAATCTTACCAATAAAAAACTTTATTATTATTATTATATCTTTAAAAACGAGGACGTTAAAGGGGCGGCCCACTATTCGTTTACACCCGGTACACCACCTAAAAGAAATGACTAGGCGGCTTTAAATAACAATTTATTAGGCTTGTTATTTAAATGAAAACCAGGAAGTTCACTTCCCCAAGAGGGTCTATTTAACACTAGCAAATGGCAGAAGGAAAGAAAAACTAACAAAAATCTGGTGGATTGTTTTTGTATTTTAAAATTGCCGAGGCGCAAACATTTCTCCTACTTACGGGCAACACTCCCTGCCTCAAGATGCACAGCGAGTTGCATAAGCTGGTATGAGTTTATTGGGCGTTTTCTAGCTCGCTTATTTCTGGCAGTTTTTTTTTTTTGGTTACAACTAAATGGCACCTTCGTCATCATTTAGAGCATAGTTTTGGCCATTCATCATGTGAATTACAACTTTTTTTAATAGCGACGAATTTCGCAAAATCATTTTTTCCTTGCCCGCGAAATAATTTGAAATACACGTTTTTTAAAACATACAACGCGCTATTAAATCAACGGCTCGGGATATGACCATGAAATTTTGGCTACTTATAGAAGAAATTACAACGCTTCCGATGGCAAAAATTAAGTTTCTAAAATATGAGAGGTTTTTGGAAAAATTAGCGTTAAAGTCTCTACTAGCAAATCTGTGCACGGAAAACTTCACCCTGCGGAGAGCTATGTTAATTATTAAGAATTTATACAGTATATTCACTTTTGAACCAAAGCAGTTTGTGAGTGAATAGGAGATAGCAGTAAAGCGAGAGCACTACACATGCGTGTCTGCATGTCTATCCCAGAATGTTAGCGCTCTCGCTTTATTCTCTCCTATTCACTCACAAAGTGCTTTGGTTGAAAAGTGAATTTACTGTATATGAATATATTGAGTCAAATGTGGACAAGACTTTATAAAAGTTTTTTTTTTTAAATTAGCATGCTAGGACATATGGTGTTCTCTAGAAATCGAATTATTAATAGGCATGTTCTGATAGATAAATTAAGTTGAATTAAACTACAGGCACGGCCTGGCCTTATAGACTTTGCTTATGTAAGAGATAGTCTTAAAATTAGGGTTAGGTCGACTATAAGTGGAAAGAGCGTTTATTGAATCGTATTTCCGCAAAATTTCTAGTAGACCGCACCAATCGCACCATACAAGGGTTGACCTGCATGCTAGAAGGGGACGGGGTATAGGTTAAAAAATTGAACGCACCACGAAATGTTTAAATGGCTGTAAAAGCAAAGTTAGCTCACTTAATATCAGGATTTTATTTTTCCAATACTCAACGGCTCAGAAAGCAAAGTTTTTCAGCAGTCATGGCTCCCTAGATGCCAACAAATTATCCTAAAAAAATGCTTGAGGTTATGTTTCTTCCTCGAAGTTGATACCATCGTATGCAGAATAAATCCCTGAACCCAAAAATGTAAAAATATACAGGATGCTCCATTTAAAAAACAGATGTTACGGTCATTTCCGGAGAAACCGGAAGTGCCAGAATCATTTTATTAACATGCATTAATTCAAATTTACTGGTTGTTGCAACTACCAAAATTTCAAAATGATATCTGAAAAAACAAAAAAGTTATAGGGGCGAGCCTAATTTCATTTACACCCGGCATACAGGGTGAGTCAACGGTGCGGTAAAGTCCAACAATTCCTTATTTATCGATAATACAAACAAAAATTGCATATGCAAGTTGTAGGGGATCAAAATGGCTACATTTTAAAATTGGTTTGAAAAATACTATAAATAATATGTCAATTTTTTTTAATGGAACGCCTGTACAGGGTGAATACCAATAACTCATTTTAATTTTAAGAGGGGGTTTCTGTTGATATTTATAACACAAATTACCAATAAAAAAATATAAAAAAGAAAGTTGAAAAACTGACCCACCCTACGTAAAATTCTGGTAAACTTTTGAGAACCGCTTCGTCGCTCTACTGACCCACTTATGGGGTGAACAACATGCCTTGTATACAAGTCACAGACTCCAAGTTCTAACGTAAAAAACGTGACAAAAAACGTCTAATAAGTAAGCCGCCGTTTGACGGTCCTTCATAAATTTGCGGTCGGAGACAAGTTAATTGACAGTGACAGCGAAAACTAGTGAATTTATTATTGCAAAAAACAGGGTGAATGCCAGAGGCAAAAACCTATCCTGATTTATTTTCTGTTGAGTTAGGTCAGTTACGAAGTTCTGAAAATGTTGACGTATGTTAATTTATTTTCTTTCTCGAAAACTACAGGGTATATTTATATTTTTTATTTTTGATATATGGCCGTACCATTAAGGGACCTACCATCCCATAAAATTAAAATGAGTTATTGGTATTCACCCTGTATATGTTTTTGAAAATCTGCATTCTCCATGAAATTCTCTATATTTATTTATAAGGATGTCATAATCTAAAACTTATATAGTTCGTGAGATATTTAAGAAAATTAAGAAAAAAATTAAATTGTCAGCATTCCTTACATAGGAAGGTATTTTCGAGGGTATTTTTAATTACTATTTCTTCACTGTGTTAAATGAAACAAAAACCCTTTCATTTCGGGTTAAAATTTTAACCAGAAATGAAAGGGTTTATTTTAACTACTTTAAGTTTAGGCAAGAATTGATTTATTTGTTACGGAGTGTTCAGAAAATGTTGACATTTTTAGAAAACTTCGAAGCTCATTATATCTCCCTTATTTCAAATGGAAAGAATATTTTTTACAGAATCCTATAGGCCTATTTATTCTCTAGAACTTTTGTTAAATATGTCCTATACCTAAAGGGTTTAGGTTTAGGAGATATCGCAGATAATAGTAAAGTAAAACATTCAGATTATTTGTAATAGGTACCTTAGCTATCCCTAATAAAATGAAATATTTTTTTCTTGTCCCAATGAACCTATCCCCCGGGGGGACAATATTTTAGTAGGTACCTTACTCACACGAATATCATAACACTAAGAAATTTTATGCACATAAAAATAAAATAAAATTTATTTTGTCGACATTCACTACGTAATAGGTATATTTTAAAAATTTTCAAACTTATATGAAACTACGGATATTTGAAAAAGGCATATAAAATGAAATGTCACTTCGTCACGCTGCATGTTTCATGCACCATCCTATTTACTGTCATAATCCACAACGTAACGAGGGTAATATTCACAGTCGGAATACTTAACATAAGTTCTTGCGGTAGGATCCGAAACGGTGTCGTAACTAAAAGTCGGTAAAAATATCTCTCCCACTACTTTCTGCACGTTCTGTACAAGAACGTCCACAACGAGCATTGATCTCGCCAGAGACCGTTTTGCTTTGTTCTTACTAGAACGTTTGTTTGCTAAAGAAGCCGATACGTAAAAGTAGACACCACCACCATAATTCTTTTCGTATCTCCAGTCTAAGTTAAACTTTGCGATAGAAGTAATGTTTTTTCTCAAAGTATCGTGATAAAGGGTCAATACTTTCTTGGGCCCTTTTTGATCAAATTGATGCGTTTTTAATTTATATTTAGCATATAAATATGGGTTCTGTAACGTGTAGATAGCGCTGATGGACGTAAAAAAATTACCCTGCATTCTGAGCTCTAAATCGCGATATTCCTTGCTCGAGGAAGGGATCGGCACAAGTTCGAACCTATCAGGTTCGATGTCCATCGGGGCCCAGTCCTTGGGTAGAATTTGTTTCACGTCTTTCAGTCGCATTGTTCTGAAAATTACAACGGATTATTCTATAATTATATACAGGGTGATTCACGCAAACCGTTCATTAGAAGTATAAGGACTTGTAGCGATAATTTAATTCTGAAAATTTGGCTCCTTACATAGTTTTTTATGCTCTTTTCATTAAAAATATTTTCAAGGTCATTGCACTTCCGTTTATACCGAAAGTTACCATCAACTTCGTTATTTTAAATGGAATGATATATTTTTTACTGCATTTTTTAATTTTACTAGTCATTTTAATAGGACTTTGATCATACTACCCTATCCCTAAATCTAACCCTACTCGAGATATATTGGCTTTTCTGATAATTTTTGTTTTGGCATCGAGTAGTTTGAAATTTGCTGTCTCTAACATAATGAAAGTGAAAGTTACCATTTACACAACACAAATAGTGGAACCCTTAAGCTTCCCAATCAAGCTTTCAAATTAACCTAATTGCTTACAGGTTGGTCAGAATTTACTGCCAACTTTGACAAACTTTCAACGTCAAAAAGTATATTTTTTTAAATGGAACACCCTGTATATTTTTACAGTTTCTGATGTAGAAATGTATTCTGCACCAATTTGTATTAAGGTTCCCTATACTCATCTTTTATGGTTTTTGAGTTATTGATAATTTTGTATTTTACTGCGCGAAATAGGTACATCGAGGTACTTATGTGTTGCTCTTATAATAGTCGGCTGTGAAAATGGTATTTGTTGCAATTATTAGCATCTATCATACGAAGTTATATGTTGCTCTTATAATAGTTGGCTGTGAAAATGACATTTGTTGCAATTATTATTACCTATCTATCAAACACGTTTTATAAATAAGTTTGGTAAAGGTTATCAGTCATGGAAAATAATGGAAATGGATATTCAAACTATGATATTTTTAACTTATTTTTTATTCACGGAGAATGTCACAGAATTATTAGCAGAACTTGTCGTATACTCTGTGAATAAAAAATAAGTTTAAAATATCATTGTTTGAATATCCATTTCCTTTATTTTCCATGACTGATAACCTTTACCAAACTTATTTATAAAACGTGTTTGATAGATAGGTAATAATAATTGCAACAAATGTCATTTTCACAGCCAACTATTATAAGAGCAACATATAACTTCGTATGATAGATGCTAATAATTGCAACAAATACCATTTTCACAGCCGACTATTATAAGAGCAACACATAAGTACCTCGATGTACCTATTTCGCGCAGTAAAATACAAAATTATCAATAACTCAAAAACCATAAAAGATGAGTATAGGGAACCTTAATACAAATTGGTGCAGAATAAAATTCTACATCAGAAACGGTAAAAATATACAGGGTGTTCCATTTAAAAAAATATACTTTTTGACGTTTGAAGTTTGCCAAAGTTGGCAGTAAATTCTGACCACCCTGTAAGCAATTAGGTTAATTTGAAAGCTTGATTAGGAAGCTTAAGGGTTCCACTATTCGTGTTGTGTATATGGTAACTTTCACTTTCATTATGTTAGAGACAGCAAATTTCAAACTACTTGAGGTCAAAACAAAAATTATCAGAAAAGTCAATATATCTCGAGTAGGGTTAGATTAGATTTAGGGATAGGGTAGTATGATCAAAGTCATATTAAAATGAATAGTAGAGTTCAAAAATGCAGTAAAAAATATATCATTCCGTTTAAAATAACGAAGTTGATGGTAACTTCCGGTATAAGCGGAAGTGCAATGACCTTGAAAATATTTTTAATGAAAATAAGAGCATTAAAAACTATCCAAGGAGCCAAATTTTCAGAATTAAATTATCGCTGCAAGTCCCTATACTTCTAATGAACGGTTTGCGTGAATCACCCTGTATATCTACATAAGGCGCCGTTGCGTCACGATGCCCGCAGCGTCGACGTATAATTAAAAACATCATTTGCCACTATCTTTGTTAAAATAATAAGTAATAGCTGGTAATAGGTATATAAGTTAAGCTCGAAACCATCTAAAATATCTAATTCTGTTTAGAAAATAAATGCCCTACATAACATACCTACACCCTGTACATATTGTTTACGAGACGAGTATTATTTAACTCACCTAGGTGGGTATTCCGAGTCAAATTTCTTGCTGTAGGAATATCCTAAGGTACACACGTACACGCAACACACACAGACCGAAAGCCGAAAGCTCGAAGTAAAGACAACAAGCGAGCGACGGGCGTGATGGCGGTTGGCGGTGTGCTCCTATTCGCTGACTAACAGTCACGAGCCGAATTCACGACTTCCATTGGCTGTTGGCTTTTCAATAGTGGGAAACAATTCAAACAAAGCTAACAGAGGCGACACAAGCACAAGAATAATTTATTCTTGTGACACTAGCTCAAAATCCTTTGCTGTTTGCCGCCACCGCGCCGTGACCTCGTCCAATAAATTGGTTATTTGCATTGTTGCCAAGTTTTACAGAATTACCTATTTTTGCGTAATGCGCGGTTGCCTTTTACCATAATATTGAACAATGTTAAAATAGTATGTCCCTTACTGTGCAGTGTGCACACGGTATACCGGGTGACCACGAGATGAGGTTACACTCTATAACTTCTTTGTTATTAAACCGATTAATTTGAAATTTACAGGTAAAGCATAACATCTAAATGCGCAACTTTTGACACTTGGTGGCTTTATTTCTTACTTCCGATTTAGCCTGAAGTGATATTAACTTTCTTATTTTAATAACAACTCTACCTGTTTTTGTAATGTATCTTATTCGTTATAAAATTTACAATACAATGATATGTCACACAATGACATTTCATTTCAAAATGGCCGAAAAATTAATTTTTTTCAAATATATTAAAATGTCAATTAAAAGATATTGAAAAATAATTTTTTTCCAAAGTTGGCCATGAAATCAAAAAAGTAATGAATTTGACATGTTCAATTTTTAATTTGTACAAAAATTTCGTTTTGGCAGAAAGATATTAGGAAAATAAGATAAATATTTTTCTGCGCAATTTTTAAATACTCAAAACTATTTTTTTTTAAATACACCTACCTGACTTTTTTTAAATTTTGCAATTGCCTGTTTCTTCTCTTTGATTTAATGCGATTAACGTACCGAATTATTCACAAAATATAAAAATTAAATAAAAATTTCTCCTAATATATTTATTTTATTTTTCTAATATCTTGCCGCCAAAACGAAATTTTGATGCAAATTAAAAATTAAACATGTCAAATTCATTACTCTTTTGATTTCACGGTCAACTTTGGAAAAAAAATGATTTTCAAAATCTTTTAATTGACATTTTAATATTTTTGGAAAAATTTAATTTTTCGGCCATTTTGAAATGAAATGTCATTGTGTGACATATCATTGTATTGTAAATTTTATAACGAATAAGATACATTACAAAAACAGGTAGAGTTGTTATTAAAATAAGAAAGTTGACATCACTTCCGGCTAAATCGGAAGTAAAAAATAAGGCTACCAAGTATCAAAAGTTGCGCATTTAGATATGTTATGCCTCACCTATAAATTTAAAATTAATCGGTTTAATAACAAATAAGTTACAGAGTGTAACCTCATCTCGTGGTCACCCGGTATAAACAATATATTTTTCCACGAAATTTGAAAACTGCCGATAAATTTTCCGACTAAATCAGAAAAAGAGTGTGAGGAGTGTGATGAAATTATTTTACAAATTAATGTTTTTGAAGATAATAATCTGGGTGGCAAGCCACGTTTGCAACTTTTTTTCGCAAATTTCTATTTTTTTTTCTACAAAACTCTTTCATGCTTATAACAAAATATACAGTACATAATTGTTAGAACAGTAAATGCTAAATACATAGGTACAGGGTAAGTCACGTAAAAGGTCCACCCCATTTATTTGGATAATTTTTAATATATTTTTGGTTTTCGGGACTCTATTCTACATGATTTTGAACGTAGATTACGATTCTGATCAAACATTTTTTATTCAACCAAACATATACAAGGTGTTTAAAAATACGTGTTTATCTTAAATGGCACGCCCTATATATTGCTACACATTATTTATTTATGATACAAACATACAGGTATTATATATTTTTGAAATCCCCTCGAATAGCTGCATAGAAATGTCATTTAAAAAAAACACGTATTTTTAAAATCAAATTTTAAATTTGGTTGAATTAAAAATCTTTTATCAGAATCGTAATCTACGTTAAAATTCATATAGGATAGAGTCCCGAAAACCAAAAATATATTCAAAATTACCCAAATAAATGGGGTGGACCTTTTACGTGACTTACCCTGTACGTCTAGCGAGAAAAATATCCCACTAAACATGAAACATCACATACCGTTTATACAATGTACATTTTCTTCACAAGAAAGTACATTTAAAAATATATGAATTGTAACATCAATATAACTCTTAATCTTTACTTCTTTATTAATAGGTATATCTTTTGAACAAGGATTTCAATCGGTTTAAATTACATCTACAAATTTCCGTCAAGGTAACGTCCCACTAAATATGAAACATCACAAACCGTTCATAGAATGTACATTTTCTTCATAAGAAAGTACGTTTAAAAATATATGAATTGTAACATCAATATAACCATTAATCTCGACTTCTTTATTAAAACATCTTTTGAACAAGGATTTCAATCGGTTAAAATTACATCTACTAATTTCCGTCACTGTAATGTGCAAATGGTTATGATTAATATAATAGATGAATTGTAACATCACTAGAACCATTAATCTCTACTTCTTTATTAAAACATCTTTTGAACGAGGATTTCATTCGGTTTAAATTACATCTACTAATTTCCGTCAAGGTAATGTGTAAATGGTTAGGGTTAATATAAGAGATGTTATAAGCAGTTAAAATAATATTTGAGGACACTTTGAAGGGAAACGCTGTTAAAATCCGATTTTCCGACTATCACACATCAGCTTTATTTATTTTCATTGAGATAGAATATAATATCTCAATGTTTATTTTATACCTAATTATAATAAAAGAATCGGTCGAAACAAGCCTGTTTGAAAAATTGAGCTCTTTCTCGAAACATCCACATCATTAATATACCCATTTTAGTAGGTACCTATTTATATAAAATATATATATATAACCGCCGCGCATGCCGTAGTATGAATTCAACACATTTGTGAAATATTCGGAATGTTATTGAGGTAAGTACATGTACCAATTTCCTTCCCCTAATACTTTATAGTAAAAGAAAAACTCAATCACAAGTCGATAATAATATATACCTATATTTTATTCCGCGCCGTCATTATTCAAATTCATGCTCCATCTTTTAAAATTTGCCGCCTTCTTGGTCTACTCATCCACTTCCCTTTGTACCCGCAACATGTCGTAACATCCGTCCTTAGTTACTAGTTGCTGGCGTGGTGTGGTGACTGGACTGACGCTGGTGAATAGATTTAACCAGATTATTTGACTTAATGTAGATGCGTGCTGGAACGGCTGTGGTTCTTCATTTCTAACAGTAAGTATCTTTTAACATTACATTTGATCACTAGCTTGTAGTGTATTATAATCTAATTACATCTAATATTTCCTACTCGAAATGTTAGGTTAGACACGACATGAATGAATATGGTTTAGCAGTTTAGCCACGTGTCGCAATGCAAAAATATGTGTTATGCAAACGCAAATTAATTTTTAAAAGGTAAAATATTTGTGTTTAAATAGAAGCGTTCATACAAAGTAATTTAAAACAATAGGTACATAAAAAGTTTTCGCCGGCATAAATACCATGCAAATTACCCTTATTTTTAAGTTTTTCCATTTACTAAAATTCGAGCTAAAATTGTATCATAGGTACTTATTTTTAAAATGATGAAAAGTCCAAATTCAGATATTTAAGCATAATACCCAAAAGAATGAGTGAACAATAAAATGCCTCTGTTTTTTAAATTAAATTCAAAACTAGGTATTTCATCGATGTTGAAATAAATGTTTTGCGTTTTATTTTTCTTATAAACTCTTATGTGAGATATTTATTTCATATTTGGTACGAGGTATTGGCGATATGTTGGACTGCGCGACCCTTTTAAGTCGGAATTTCTATACCACTGTAAATTCAAAGTGCATTTTTTTAAATAGATAAATCGCGTTAAATCAGTCAATTTTCAATGGGAGAATTTGCTGTTAAAATTATGACAATTTTATTATCACCATCACCTTGTATATTTATTTATTCTCATTTCGACCCATTCTATTCCCATATATGTCCCTAGAGCTTTCAGTTACTTATTAAACCCATTCTTGTTTAAGTAGATGTTTCATTTTCATTATTCTTTTTGTTTCAGATTGAAATCGATGAAATACAACTGAATATTGTACTTAATAATCCTAAGTAGACATTTTTGATATAGAAGTTTTTAATATATTTTTATGCACTTAATAAATTTGTTTTATTAAAAATTTTGAACCACCTTCAAGATCCTTATTGTTTTTGAGAATGTATCAGGTATTGTATTAATGCAAGTTGAAAATAACAAATGTTTGTAATTTTATTAATTGTGATGTGATACTGATAAAATGAACTTTCTGTAGTAGGTATATGTTCAATTCTGGCAATGAAGGTTTATGCGAGGTAATTATTAAATTAGTGCGGTGGTAAAAAATTATACAATGTGGTCAGATTTTTCTGTTAACATGTCTGTCTGTATTTTTTCGATATACTATGGAAAAAATTCATACTTGTTTGTTAAATATCGGTCATTACTCATTCAATCAACTTTTTTAGGGGATGATTAACAGATGTCACGTGGAATGTTACAATTCTCTTGCAACTTTTGTGACATATATTGGTAAAAGTAACAAAAGTTGCAACTAGTCAGTTTCAACAATTGTGACATTTCCCATGACTTCTTGTCAATTATTCCCCATAAATCGATTGAATGACTAGTATTTTACAAACAATAGACATGCATTTTTTCCATGATGTATGAAAAAAAATACAAACTGCCATGCAACAAAAAAATCTCATCGCCCTGTATAATTTTGTACTACTGTGAATTTAATATGTACTTCGCATAAACCTCCATTGCTAGAATTGAAGGAACATACACTATAGGAAGTTCACTTAACTCCTTATCAGTTCTGTTAACATAATATAGATTGAATTACATCACTAAAACTGATGGTGTGTCATGTGCATCAAATGGCTAATTCTGGAGGTTCATTTAATGGCTCTAATTGGAAGTCGTTGCGACTTTATTAGATCCACCAGTACAGTATATTGAACGCGCATGCGCGCTATTGTTACCTGAAGGTGCAATTTGAGAGGTTATTTTAACTTTAATACCGAGACATTAAAAGGACAGAATGAACAAGAGATTGTTTACATTTTTTTGAAACAACGTTAAGGTGAAGACCTCGCTTACCCTGACATAAGAGCTTTAGACTACCTTAAGGCGACATCGATGTGAGTATTAAACAGACGTTACATTGTTACAGAAGGTCTGTTATTTAACGTTCATAGGAGGATATTTTGCATAGTGGGATGGTACTAAGATTTAGGGAAATTTAGTACTAAAAGTAAATAAAAAGTAGGTACTGATGAGTATAAAATCGCGAAAAATTTTTTTAGTACCTTTTTGTCCATTTGAGTACTTTTTTCTATTTTTTACACTTAAATCCTATTTTATAGTAACATTGAAAATTTTAAATTGCATACCAATATTCTTGCACCTGAGATAATAGAATAATTTGCTCTGTGAAGCGATAGAGGACGCTGTCTTGTACTTTGTTTGTTAGTGCTCATGACGTGACACTACAAGACAACTAACTGACACATTAGAAATTTACACAATTCCACCAGTTGTTCCATTTAGGTGTGTTTGGTGACCCAGTTCAGAACGTCCTGGATTAAAGTTAGAGAATTATATATGAACCTAACCCCAAACATTACCTACATGTTTTTTTGGTGAACAAGGAAAGTTCTTAGAGTTCTAGCAGTTTCGGGCTAGGTTTATATAATTCTCTAACTTTAATCCAGGACGGAGACGGAGAACTACTGTCGCCAACATGTAGGAAGGAAAATAACTATACCTACGTTTCAAACGGTTCAATTTCTTTAATCCATCCTTTTTTAAGAAGTTTTATTTCCAAAAGATTTTATTGCATAGAATGCACCCAGCAAACACCAATGATTGGCCCATTGTTAATAAACTGCATACATGCCTTTACTGCATCATTGGCAGAGTACTGGCAAGAAATGCTAAATTAATGAATAAAGTGAAACACCGGCCAGCGCTCGGCCACGGAACACTTTGCCAATGATGGCTGTGCAGTGCTTTTTTTACACTTATTCTTTACACGACATGAATTAAAAGTACGATTGTTTTGCCATTACAATATATGCAGTGGGGACCATTGTTGGCACTGTATCGAATATTTAACATTTATGGGATGAGAAAGTGAATACTATCAATGTTTTGCCATTACAATATATGCAGTTGTGGCTACTGGAATTAGAGAGACCTCCACCCATGCTGTTTCCTAATACGGAAATAGCAATATAATTAAGGCTGACATTTATTTACATTACACCATCGTAATTAATGAAAAACTGCTCATAATTTTATTAAGATACCATGGATGGTTTATCATTGATTACCATAAATTGAAATTTTAATGCTATTTTCTCTTTCAAGTAAATGTCAACCTCAGTTATATCTACAATTCCTGTATTTTGGGACAGTACGTGCAGGTGCAAGGCCTCTCAAACTCCGATATACTGCATATACATACCTTTTTTTAACCAAAGGACTGTTGTGACAATAACGTGCAAAAGTTTTGGAAGATTTTTTTATCGTCAAAGAAATACCAATAAATTTTAAACAGCAATGATTGGGCGCCTAAAGAGACACTACATACTATGGAACCCAAGGGACCCTTAGCAGTAGTCTTATTGTTTGTTTTCTGTTTAATTGAGATAAATTAGCTAATTTGATTTGATAGTTGTACAGTATTTCAGTAGGGATAAGTAAATAAATAAAAATTCCCAAAACTTTTGCAACATACGTAATTTTCATACCTACCTTGAAACAGTGCTTGTTTTTCTGTAACGACTTGACAGCTGATCTTCTATCATTCTATGCAGGCTACTTCTTATTAATGCTCATCACCACCAAACGTAGGTAGTATTAATAAAGGATAAAGGATACTTCTTTTAGTAAAAAGTTAATGGTTACCTATTATTATTTTTTTACAAGTTAGTTGGAGTTCTGGATTTAGCTTAAAATAGTTCAACATACGATTTCAAAGAAACACCTATACTATTTCCATTTTCAAAACTGTATTATTCTTCTCAACTTTCATAAAAGAAATAATAATTACAGTCAATCTTCATAATACAAAATTTTTTCAAAACATTGACGGTTTTTTTATTTTCATAATTTGTTTTAATAGTTTATTATTTTAATTCTTCAAGTGAAAGGCATAATGTACTTATTAAAATATTTTTCAAAAAGTCTATACAAACAAAATTGAAGAAAAGCATTATAGGTATTTAACATATAAACCTATTAGGTGACGACTAATGAATAACGCTAAATTGTCGGTATATTAAACTCATATAGGTACTGAAAGATAAAATATATTATATTTTTTTTTTATTAACAACAGAAGTATAACTGCCAATAGACTTACTTATTATTAAATAAATAGTAATGAAACCATAAATTAATTCTAATTATCCATCTCGTCTTCTTAAATTAGTGGTCCTATTTGTACATCCTCCTTCGCGGTCCATTGAACCCCGTAACCAAGTTTTTATAATATCTTTAATATTTTTTTTTGGATGAATCTTTACACAAAGGATTTATTCTTACGGAATCTAAAAAAAAAAAATGATGTGACAGTTAAGGTGGTGCAAATAGGCTCAAATCACAATGAAAGAAGGTCTATACCTTCACATAACACCCAACAGGCAACAATCATTCTCTAATAGAACGCGAAAAAAACAAAAAAAATCAAGATTAACGTTAATATACCTAAGAATTTCTCAAAGAAAAGTATTACAAGGTATTATCTCAAAATAAAAACGTAAAAATATGGGCTTATTAGGTAAACATTCCTAATGTTTTATAAATAAACTATAGTTAAACGAATGTTTTTTTTAATTGGGATGTTAAATATTATGACACAAAGAAATGAAGAATCCATATTATTTTTGTGTTTGATGAATTATCTTAATAAAATATAAGGCGACTTTTATATACCTACCTATATGCCATTTTTTTTTGGGTAGAAGATGACATCCTTCGACATGTAAAACTTTTCTTTTCAATTACATCTGCACTATTCCACAAAACACAAACGCACAATAAATGAGGAATTCAAACTGGAACTAAAATAACCACAAAACTTTTATGATTTATATGAATATTATAAGAAATCAACCATAAATTATTTAAGCGTGCCTTCACCTTCTCGGTTCTCGTCTAACTGTCAAATGTCAAAAGTTTCGCTGTTCTCATCGCGGGAATTTTAAAAGTAAGGTTACAACACGTTTTGTAAATTGTAATGCACTTATAATTCGCTTTTTTTGTATTGACAAAATATTACAATTACATTCTCAAGAATAGAATAATGGCCCATTGATACATTTACTGTATATTGGTTACTATGTATCCGGCCAACAATGAATTATTGATGGCAAATGACGATATAATAAACGATTTTTTACATCACTTAAAAAACGTTGGTTTGTCACAGACAAAAAAGTGCTTTAACTTGTTTAATGTACCAGCAACGTTAAAGTGATTCCAACTACCCAGTAACAGGAAGGGCATATTTAACACACAAAACCATCAATTCACCATTACAACACGGAGGTTATAATGGTTAGACTGTACTCTATATTCACTTTCCAAGTATTGGCAAAAATTGCCATCACTCTACCAGCAATAACTGTAATGGCCCATTGTTTTGCCAGACATTTTGTGTTTGCTGGGCACCTTTTAGGTATAAAAACTTGAAAAATCATAGTCCGTACGCACAGAATGACGGGGAAAGTACCTAAAAATGCATAATAATGCAAAAAAGTGCATTTTTTGCTGTTTTTGTGCATTTTTCAAGGGTTTTTCAAAGTTATTCTCATTTAAGATTCATAAAAATTTGAGAAAAGTTGTTTGTTTTAGTATTATACAAGCCTTAAGTAACATATGGGGTCTTTAAGACCCTTTATGCACCGATTGTTAGCCATTAATCGCATTCAAAAATTTGCATCCGTTTAAAAAAATTTAATAATATTGCTCTAAAATTACTAAAATATCGTCCAAATTTTATACTCGGGGGGTTTTCGAGGTCACTATAATTACGAATTTGAAGAGAAAATCGAAATTCAAAATGGCTAACTGATAATGGCGCGAAATTCAATTTTAAAAGTACATTTTTTCCTTTTTAATATTTTAATATTGTAATTTTTGTTTTGTAGACTGAAAGTATAAAGTATTATATAAATTGTAAATAAATATGTAAATTAAATAAATTTTAATTTAAAACAAAAAATTTTCTTGCTATTTTTAAAATTTTTCAGCAATACAAAAAAGTTAATTGCAAAGAAAATCACGTTAAAAATCAAGTATTAATATATTTTATTCAACATTACCAATATATTACCAAAGCATTCTTCTATTTACCAGTTTTTTTATTAAATGGCAGCGCGTTAAAAAATAAGATATAGGTGGGGGAGGGGGAGAGGAAAAAAATAAAAATTGAAAATTTAATTAAAAAAAAGACGTAAATTCATTTTTTTATTTGCTTTGTATACATTTTATGTGAAAAAATGTACTTTTAAAATTGAATTTCGCGCCATTATCCATTATCAGTCAGCCATTTTGAATTTTCCAATTTTCTCTTTAAATTCGTAATTAGTGACCTCGAAAAACCCCGAGTATAAAATTTGGACGATATTTTATTAATTTTAGAGCAATTATTAATTTTTTTTTTAAACGGATGCAAATTACTTATGCACTTTTGGATGCTTTAAATTTTAATGGCTACAATCGGCCTATAAAGGGTTTTAAAATGACCCAATATAAGGCTTGTTTGTATATATGTATAATACTAAAACAAACCATTTTTCTAAAATTTTTATGAATCTTAAATGAATATCTTTGAAAAACCCTTGAAAATTGCACAAAAACAGCAAAAAGTGCACTTTTTTGCATAATTATGCATTTTTAGGTACTTTCCCCGTCATTCTGTGCGTACGGACTATGATTTTTCATGTTTTTATACCTAAAAGATGCATTCTATGCAATAAAATCGTTAGGAGATAAAACTTCTTGAAAATCACCTTTTTTTTTATTAATTCCAACGGCCTATACCTAATCGTTTATAGAGCACAGAACATAAAGTATAGAGGTTCGCCACATGTCATTGCTGTTGCCCTCTACTGGGAGCTCTCAACTTTCGGTTCTTCATTGTATATGTTTTGTGGTTAATCTTCTGAGCCTCGTTGGGAGCCTCCTACCGCTTTTCCCTGTGCCAACCCAACGGCCAATAGAAATCACAGATTTGGCTCGGGATTATTGCTGTTGTGCGGTCAGCCAATCGGTGCATTTTGCGCGCTTTACTTGTTTACGTTTGTTTAACGGATTCTGTGCCTGTGTGCTTATGCTTAGCTTAAATGTCTTTTGGCTGTGGTTTTACTAATATCTGCGGTAGTCTGTGGTGGCACAGAATTAATTTAATTCTGTGGTGGTGTTGCGACTGTTTCGTAAGTCACGTCGAGTTTATGCTGTCGTGTTTAGGCGTCCGGTAGATATTTTACTTGGAATATAATACATTATTATTGGTGAGTAAAACAATAATCGTCTTTCATATTGTGTACAGCTAGGGTGTCCTGCTTTAACTTCAACCAGGGCAACGAATGTCGCGGCGCCCTTTATTCCTATTTATTTCAAGAATATCCAATTTCCAATAATTTATAATATAATTTATAGTCAAATTATAGGTAAGCAAAAGGCTGGATATTTCTTAATTACAGCTGAATCGATCGACATATGGAAAAAGTAGGTATGCAACAAAAAATTTTGGAAAAAGTTGTAGGATTTTCCGGATTGTCTTCAAAGTTTTTTGCTGAAGCCGAAAAATTAACACCCCCGTATATCTACCTTTCGATAGAGAAATGTCATATAAAGGGTAGTTTCCAAAAATTATGTGGGTAAAATATCGTATTTGAAGGAGTATTTCTTCCCATAACTCCTCATTAGCTGTTGTAGGTAGACAAAAATCTTTAAAACAAAAGTTGTTCGACGCAATCAACGCTGTATACTCCAAAAATATTTCTGGTTGTACGTTGTACTTATAGAGGGTGTTCCATTTAGGCTGGGCAGTAACCAACTTTGTTAAGTTAAATAGAATACCCTATATATTATAGCTTGTAATGTAAATAATCGCTGGGATAATTCCCATTATCTATTTAAAAGTTTTCCTTTAAGGAAATTATTAAACACAGAAATATAGAATAATCCGTTATATTTTTCAGAACGATGCAACTACCAGAGTTGCAAAATCATCTGCCACTAGAGTGGTGCCCGATGGACCTAAAGACTGAGTGTTTCAAAATTGTTCCGGTGCCACCCTCGAGTCAAGAACACAGCGATATACTGCTCAGAATGCATGGTAGTTATTATAGTTCAATTACTGGAATATACAAGTTACAGAACCCGTATTTATATACCAGATTTGCAATGACAATCTTTGATTACAAGCAACGAGGACCTTATAGAATTTTGTCCCTTTTTCATGATACCTCGAGGGGTTACGTTGAGTCTATTGCCAGGAACAATTTTGACTGGCGCTTTGCATCCAGATTTAAGTACGGACTTGGAGTGCACTTTTCTACATTACCGCATTTAGCCAACAGACATTCCTCTAAGCACAGCTGGTCGGCGTCATTGAGGTCCATGTTCATCGTAGACGTAGTAGTGCAAAATGTGCAGAAAGTTAATGGAAATATTTTTTTTCCTGATTTTGGTTATGATACCGTTTTAGCTCATAAAGGAGAAACTTACATTAAATACTACGACTATGAATATTACCCACGTTACATTGTCGATTATGTTGGTGTACAGTAAAGTAGTACTTACTTTAAATACTTGTGGTGCGTGTCTTTTTGCGTGCCCAATGAGATATTTAGACAAAAAAATGTTAAATTTTGGTTTCAATTAAATTATTTTCCCCTGTATTTTAATTTTTTATTTTCCAGTTCTGATATTCCATCATTTGCGTGTCATTGGCAATTTGCACCATTTTCAGGATATCTGAAACTATTGAACATCCCATTGAGAAAGTGGACACCCTTGCATACAGTGAGGTCCAAAAGTAAAGAACAAATTCTATGATCCCTAAAATTTAAAAAAATATACAAGTAAACTAGATAAAAAAATTCTTCCTATAACCGGAAATTATTTTCGAATATACAGGGTGAGCCAAGACAATAGTACAGGATCAAGTGCTTTTTAAGTGGTTATGTACCTATATGTAACAATATATTTGTGAAACCTCTTTCAGGACTCCTTTCACTCTGATATTAGGTATTATTGACTATCTCCCCTGGATGTAATGAATTTTTTTGTTGAAATAATGCCATCTGCATATTGAAAAAATCACTGCAACCACAATTATGAGATTATAAGAAAAAATAAGTGAACTTGTACTAGTTACGAGACATCTAATTAATGTTTTTGAATCATTTTCGCTTTCGAAGGATCTAGAGGGTAGCCAAAAATAATTTTTTAGAATATGAAACTTTTTGAATTGAACTTTCTCATTTTTTCAAATGGAACACCCTATTTATTTTTCGACGATGTGATGTAGAAGTGGAAAACGAATATTTTTTGTGTGTACAGGGTGAGTCAAATTCGATGCTCACCTTTGGAAACTGGGAATCGGTAAGAATTAGAGAGTTGGTTAAATGGGGGGGCTAAGTTGCGCAATTTTATATCCAATAATATGCTATGATGAAATCAAGAATATCTTGTTTGGTTTTTGAGATATTAGAAGAAAAAATTTTGAGTTTTCATTCTTGCTTTTTTCTACGTTTGTGTGAAGAGATATCAAAACAGAAAGAACTTCTTCATTGCAATTTTTCCAGCTCTACAGCATAGAAATAGAAATATTTTGAACAGAACGTTTCACCAGAGCAGGGCCACCCTCAACTTTGTTTTTTCAAATATGAACCTGGCATTGTTTTTGCTAAATTCATTAGTATGTATATTTTTCATCCTGATTACAACGATATATGACACTCGTTGTAATGAATGTATTGAGCCGAGACTTTTTAAGGAAGGGTTTCGGGGAGTTCCAAGTGAAATAATTACGCCAGGTAACCACCAAGACCATTTATTATTCAGACCAGGGGAGCCAAACTTGAGGTCAGCTTGATAAATACTAAGACTGTGGTCTGTGCTAAAACTGACATACAACATTAAAACGTGAACAATCATTTGCAATAATTTACAACCTACCTGACACCAAGGCATTAAACTAACACAACTAATTAGCAAACAACAAATCTCTGAGGCTGTCTATTTAACACAGTTAAGCTAGCAAAATCTCTCTCTGGGTAGAACTTTTAGTTCTTTCAGTACTCCGAAAAAACACCCACAAAAAGAATAGGAATTTAACAGTTTTTTCCCTCCAATTGATTGTTTTACTGGTTGCCTACCTTAAGCAGGGCATCTCGATGGATGTCATGGACATTGGTTGTTTCGGTTCAGTATTTAATCACTTAAGAGGGCGCCGTCTTCAAAAATGCCGCTAGATGGAGGTTATGTAGTTAAAGTTTCTGGTAGCTTTTATGAAAAATACAATTTTTTTTTTTATTTACTTGCAATCGATGAATAGACAACCGTTCTGAGATGATCTTAATATGAAAAGAATTTTTTTAACATATAAGATTAGCTTGTAATTTAATAATTTGTTAAAAACATAAAAACCCATTTAATTCTTTTCTAGCAATTTTAGGTCATTATGCGCCACATCACGATCTTCTTTAAAGTATTTTACACACATTAATATTGTTTTGACAGCAATTTTTTTCATATTTTGGGAAATTCCTGGCAAGAAAGTATGCGGTGACCGAAATGTTGATGACAATACCACAGAATTAATAACAATCAGAACCCAAACTCAAAGTTTTCACCATTTATCATTTGTAGCCAGATTCGGTGACCTTCAATATACATCGGCCATATTCTTAGTCAAAACGTTCAGAGCCGTACTCGAATAATTTGTAGCTCTTTCATAAACCAGTCTTATATAATTGTATCATTTCCTCCGTTTAGCATTATTTTTTTTCATAGGCACTTCAATTCAACTCATACACAATAGATATCAGGGTTTTGCTATTTAGGAAACACTATTACCGATGAAAAATATTTTCCTAAAATTAATTTATAGTCGAATTGGTTCATTCTACCACCACTTTTATTACACCAAACACTTAAATAACTGATTATACATTGACGAAATTGTCTAGAGACTTGCGAACACTAGCTGTATAAAAATTATACTAGCGGCGTACTGTCGCTAATACTGGCCTGGCACATTCACTTCTTAAGAACATGGCGGACTAACGTGCGCGAAGACGGTGCGCGAACTTTTCCCGCCAATAGGAGTTAGTATTCTGATTGTTATTAATTCTGTGACAATACTATACATTTAATGTTTTACAACAAACACACATTCCACTCCGTTAGACTCCGTACTGACGGGTTTAGCCACTCTCTAAGAGAGGGCTACGCGTTAGCGATCGAATTAATTGAATTATTGCCACTCGGAGGTTTAGGTTGTTATTGTGTTATTAATATTTATAAATTATCATTAACTTTGGAAGTTAAAAAAATAATTTTAAGTTTTTAACCACAATTACTAACATTCACTAGGTAAAAGCCGGGTAGTAATATCCTTGAGACAAAGAACGTGATGGTGCAATGGATAAGACGTCTGCTTCACAGCGCAGGGGTCGGAAGTTCGAATCACGATGGTAATTTCTTTTTTTTTTTTTTTGTTCGGTGGTCACGGGAAAAAATATCGAAAATTGATATTTTCCGTTTAATAGAACAAATTTTATATCTGGAAATTTTCAGGTCATTGGTATTTTCAATTTCGAATGTAATACCAAAAATCTCGAATTATTGTATCTAATAAAGACCTTTATTATTATTATTATTATTCTTATTATTATTATTATTATTATTATAAACTACATACAGTATTTAAATAATAATAATTGCTAAATAAACTGTTGACCAATTGAATCCAAGTGAACTTTTAGGATGTATCTGTAGTGAAATAATTTGAGAAGGATAATAGATATGAATGTATGCGATTTTATAATTTATTCGTGAAAACGCGGGTTTGGTCCGATTTTTTTAATTTGAATCATGTCAACAGTGTGAAAGAAAAGTATGTTTTTAATAAAATGTAGTCATAAACTAAGTACAGAGAATATATATTTTTTGATGCGTATTTTCAGTCACTGATTTATGGGGAAAAATCAATTTCAGAAATTTTTAATTTCTCTCTTATGTTATTATGTTTTTTATCTAAAAACCTCTGTCATTGTTCTCTTTTTTTTGCCGTTAAGCCTAATTATGTTGTTCGTTGTATGTGATTATATTACCTATGAAGGGCGCTCTTATAATAAGTACATTGTTTGTACTTTAATTTCATGGTGACCACTGGCGTACCCAAAATCGGTATACGTTTGAAAATATACAATGTGTTCCATTTAAAATGAGCCAGTTGGTATCGACTTCCAGTATAGCCGATAATACCAACTGATTGTAATTATTTTTGCTGGATTGGCCACACTGACTGTAGTAATTCCTAAAATTTTCAAAATTTTTTGTTACATACTTTTTCATATATTGTTTCAGTCCCCGGTGAGACACCGTGTATAAGGAAGGAGGATGGAATATATATATAATATATATTTATATTTTTGAGGTTTTCAAAAGATTAACGGCCTTTATCTCATAAAACTTTATTTAAGTTACACTAGCTATATACGCTTCTGGTCTTACTTTTTTTTTATATACGCTTTTATAGCATCCAAAATAAATGGTGGGTCATTTACAAAAAGTAGTAAAGGGGTCCCACAAAAAATACTAGAAAATTCAAACCTGTCTGTCAAAATCTCGACACTTAAGTCTTCTGATATCCATCCTGCTTCATTGTCACTTGTACAATGAGTAAAAGCTACCTCACTAAAAATAAAAAAGTTTAAGGATGGTGCTGCGTAGTGTGGCACCCTATTTAATTTACGAAAAAAGTAATAAATACACACCTATCTTTTACTGTCTCATCAGTACCAGGAATTTCTAAATTATGGATATCAATATCTACTGCCCTAAAAAAAAAAAAAAAATTATAAAGAACACACGAGAATAAATAGGATATTCGTAATCAAGGCGTACTATTAGAAAATCGACCATTCGATCATCTTTGGAATAAAGAGATAATATGCAAACCGGGAAATATCGCTGGGGATTCGGCAACACGTTCATCGAATATACTGGTTTGTATCTGGATACAAGTTGCCATAACGATGTTCCGTATCTAAACTGAAAAATAGTTCGCAGATTTTAACTTATATATGTCGATAATTTTTTTCACCCCTTTAGCAACGAGATAGACGTCAGTCGCAATAGAATTTTTTTTTATATTGACAGAACTATTAAAAAAAAAAAATTAATTCTCGTGTCGCGATGAGGTCGAAAATCCTGGTCGAGGGCTCTCCTACTATAAAATTAGTCGCAAATTTTTTTCCCTTTTTTCACGATTTTCTCAAAAATGATTTCAAATTTTCTTTGCAGATAAATATTTTCACCTAGCCTTTAATTCTAATAAAGCTTAATGCTACTAATAGTAAGCTTCAAATTTAAAACACCCTGTACCTACATAATAAACATTTTAGACTATTTTAGAGTATACCATTCAGGTAATTCAGAAAAATAATACACATAAACATGAAAGCAATTATGTAATACTTACCGCCGTTTCAGCCACAATTTTTTAGTGCAATTTGATATTTTATTGCGTTTGCGAGATCTAGAGTAAGTTCGCGCCATAATTTATAAAATAAAAAATGTATCTATCTCTAAAATAAATTTCAACTAAAATCTCTCACTTGTTTAAAAACCTATTAAATAAACAAGTACCTAACTCAAAAATAAAATAAAATATTTTCCTCAAAACAGCTTTCAAAATATAGGAATTAGGTACAGTCTAGTAAGGAATCTAGCATCCAAAAAGACGCTTCTAAAATGCCGAACCCCGCACTCGCGAGGTATATGATTTTAAAAATATGGATATTATCCAGAATTTTATGCCGAATCCGATTCCAGAGGGCGCGATGTCGGCCAAGATTGCGAAATTGCAAAAAAAGTAATATTTCCAAAAAAAAATTGGAACTTAAATATTGCATTATCTGTCGTTTACATTGCATTTACGAGCTTATTTATAAAGATTTTTTAATAATTTTTATATCAATCGAAAGCCTAATGTTTGTAGTTTCATACAAGTTGAATAGAGAGACATTATTTTCATTATAAACAGCACTATAAATTGTTTAAACAATATGTGCTCGAAAAGTGTAGTGTAATTTTCGGCATTGAGGTACTTTTGTTATTATTGCAGATAGATATGTAATTATGTGAGACGAAATACGTAGAATAGACCAACGAACATTTTTTATTAAAATAATTTTTTAATTCGCTGGATAATTTAGGAGATATGATTTTTTTAAAATGAAACGCATTGTCTGGTCTACCGCGCGCGCGGTCTTGTTTCTGTAGGCAGGCCATTTACACATGATTTCGATTTTCGAGGCACTCGAGATGATCAAAGAATTTCGCACACGAGTTGCAAACAATATTTTTTCTACAACGACTTTAATTTGATTAAACTAAAACCGTAAAACGATATCTTCTATTATAATATTTAATGCAAATTAATTTAAAAAAAATATAATAGCAGATATGTCTCCGAACTATGGAAACTAATATGTTTGACAACAAACATTTTTCACTGACGTTTTCGATATTGTGAGTGTTGAATATTGTGGGTTTTTTAAAGTAAAATAATACCTAAGATAAAGATAAAGTCTCGAAAGTAATTCTTAGACTGTTTTTAAAATAATTGCAATGTGCAAGTAGTAAAAAAGGGAAAAAATCACCACAACACGTCATTTTATACTATTTATCAGACTAGAAATGAAAGAAACAATTAAAAGACGTAACTTTGACAGGGGAATGAGTTTTTTTGGACGTACATTTAATTACTGCTGCAAAATTTCATTTGGATAGCTCAAGAATTGTGGAAATGGCGGGGGTTTACCATGATCCGTGGTCACCCGGTATAGTTCCAGATACAGTGGTTTTCTGGGGCAAACTGTTGAGGTTTGCCTTTGATACTACACTTTTATCTTGACATATTTTGACCATTTTCTTATTTCTATTTATTTTTTTAGAATTTGGCGGGATTCCCAGAAATAAGTTTAATGACTATTAATTATCATTATTATCATATCTATAGCTACTTACCTATAATACTCCAATTTTAGTTATATCATAATATGTACAAAGAATTTACAATACAACCGTCATTTTATCAAGACGAAAATTATTTTAATATCATTGTAGTTTTTTTAAATTAAATACCGATAGGATAGAGCACTAATTTGTTCTGTTTGTGAGCATTATTTATGATCTGTACGAACTTTCATACAAGATGTTACAAAAATGTTGCTTACGTTACAAAAAAAAAAAATTGTAAAATAATGTACGTAATAATACGAGTAAATACTTTTTTCTACAACTGTCAAAAAAAGGTTATGTTTGCGCATTAACGTCAGTGTCTAAAATGAGAAATTTTTTCATTGACATTATTTTTTTTGCGTTACCATGACCCCGTGCGCAAAATATTTTGCACATCACATGCCGATTATAAATTTAATTATTGCCTGTTTTTTATAATTTTTAATGTATACACAAGAATTAAGCAAACATCTAGTTCAAAAAGATTTATTGTTTTATGAAATAAATTAACTGAAAGTAGAAATTTTTAAATTATTTTAAAAACAGTCTATGACTTTCGAGACTTTCCATTATTATCTTATGTATTATTTTACTTTAAAAAACCCACAATATTCAACACTCACAATATCGAAAACGTCAGTGAAAAATGTTTGTTGTCAAACATATTAGTTTCCATAGTTCTGAGACATATCTGCTATTATATTTTTTTTAAATTAATTTGCATTAAATATTATAATACAAAATATCGTTTTACGGTTTTAGTTGAAATCATGTGTAAATGGCCTGCCTACAGAAACAAGACCGCGCGCGCGTTAGACCAGACAATGCGCTTCATTTAAAAAAAATCATATCTCCTAAATTATTCAGCGAATTAAAAAATTATTTTAATAAAAAACGTTCGTTGGTCTATTCTACGTATTTCGTCTCACATAACTACATATCTATCAGCAATAATAACAAAAGTACCTCAATGCCGAAAATTACACTACACTTCCCGAGCACATATTGTTTAAACAATTTATAGTGTTGTTTATAATAAAAATAATGTATCTCTATTCAACTTATATGAAACTACAAACATTAGGCTTTCGATTGATATAAAAATTATTAAAAAATCTTTATAAATAAGCTCGTAAATGCAATGTAAACGACAGATAATGCAATATTTAAGTTCCAATTTTTTTTTGGAAATATTACTTTTTTTGCAATTTCGCAATCTTGGCCGACATCGCGCCCTCTGGAATCGGATTCGGCATAAAATTCTGGATAATATCCATATTTTTAAAATCATATACCTCGCGAGTGCATACCCCATGATCGAATTCGGAGCTTTAGATTCTTGACTAGTTGCAATAATAAAAGACACCTGCTGCGTGCCCGATGGACGATGACCCTCAACTATTTGCTGCTGAGAAGTTTATTCGAGTCTGAAGTTTTCACCAAATATACTCATATGTATGACCCTCTAGTGTGCAGCAGGGATACTAACGTTTTATACCACAACCCAAATTCATTCTCTATTCTACGGCGGCGCGCTCTTAAGACTTAATTTAAGTTTTGGAACTGAAAATATTGTTCAAATCAACGAGTGTCATAATTTCGTTGGAATCAGGATGAAAAACACTAATGAATTAAGGAAAAATAATACTAGGTCCGTATTTGAAAAAACAAAATTGCGGGTGATCCCGATCTGACGAACCGTTCTATTCAAAATATTGTGGAAAAGCCGCAATGAAGAAGTTCTCTCAGTTTTTTTATTTCTTCAAACACAGCTAGAAAAAAACCAAATGAGAAAACTCAAAACTTGTTTTTTTTCCAAAATCTTGCTTTCATCACGGCATATTGTTAGATATAAAATTGCACAACTTCGCCCCCATTTAACCAACTCTTATAAGGATAGAGTGAAAAGGGCTGCAACTGCGGAAATGATAAAAGAATATATTATAAAGATACCTAATTTCAAGGATGAAAGTATGTGCGTAGAAGAATTACCAACAAGACAACTATAGATTAAAGTGTTTTGTAGTGACCGTATCACTACACTAGAGAGGAAAGAAGAAATGTATGATTCAGGATTTTGGCCCGCAGGAGTTGGCATAAGACAATTTGATTTTAGCAAACACAGAGAGTACCTGAAACATGAAGGGGGTAGTTTTTTACTGGTAGAAAACAGTTAGTATTTGTCAATAATGGCAGTGGACAAGCAAAATCAGAAACAAAATCATTAAATTTTGGAGTTCCGCAGGTTAGCATAACTGATCCTATACTGCTATAATATCAAAGAAATAAACGACATAAAACTGGTCCAAAAAAAAAGTCTACTAGTTGCTACTTAAAATTGAACCTTATACCTACTGTAAGGGAATATCTTGAGTATACAGAGAATTAATTTAGAATAATTGTACTGGGTGTTAAATTCAATTTGTATTGACGTTATTACGTTTAATTGTTTTTTTTACATTGTAATGAAAACTCTTCCTCGAAATAAAGATGTATTATTATTATAATTATCTCTTACCGTTTCCGAGATCCCAAGGTGAGCATCGAATTTGTTGACTCCCACGTAAGAAGCTCACTCGATTTCCTGGCTTTATTATTGGGCTAAAATAAAAAACCAAAACCTAATCTCATGTATTTTTTTTTGAGGATTCCGATTATGAGGTCGAATAAGCTATAGAACCTCTAATATACGAGGTATTGTCAAAAAAACAATTTTCCAAACTTATGTCATCCTGTATTTTATTACGAAAATCGATGGTATGTTATTGTGATTATAAAAGCGTATGCCATATACATATCTAACTTCCGGTTTAGCCGGAAATAGCTAACGTCCGACAAAATTTTGGGGACAACCTGTTATGAAATAATTGAATAGTATTCAACCTCCTGATTTCAAAAATATATAAAACTTGTCCATTATCTTCAATATATCTTTAGTAGTTTTCTGTTTCTGTGAATTTTTAGAAAAGTGTTAGAATTATTAGCTTATTTTATTACTTTACCGCATTTTATTTCTCGAAAACTAGAGAAGATTATGGATATATATGTGTTATATATTTTTGAAATAAGTCGATTGGGTATTTTTCAATTATTTCATAGCTATTTCTGGCTAAACTGGAAGTTACATGTGTGAATGGCATATGTAAGCTTTTCCGACTCCCAAATAAGTAGATACCTACACCAGTGCCTATCCTACACCTACCATATAGTAGAGTCCACGGCCGCACCAAAACCCTCTAGAAATGATTTCTGTTTGCACTTCGAGGTTAAAAGCTAAAACCTATTTCAAATGATTCGTTACCTTCTGGAACATCAAAATCCGATGGTCGTCCAAATGTCGTCCTGTACGGGGTGGGGTGGCTGTAGGGGATGAAATGTGAAAAACACCCTAAACATTTTTTTCCCACTATTTCAATCTACAGAACATGCGGATCATTTTTATTAAAGCAAAATATGCTCTAAACTAAGGCAAATATTAGAAAAAAAATATTAAACAATTCGGAAAGCACGGAGTTAAATGGGCGACGTCTATGCATGTTTATCGTACGCTGGTGAAAAGTGTCTTATTGAACAGGCAATGTTTTCGCTTAACACCGCACTAGCTACTTTATTCTCATTATGATCAAAAAACACCCTTTAATAACGTTGTAGATTGGAATTTCAGGATGCTAAGGCACTTTTTACTTTTTTAATATGACCGCTCCCCAATTTTTGAATGGATTTTTTAGGAGCGCCCGCATAAGATCTTTTAAGGTCGACATTCGTTTGTTTTCGTACCGGGAGAAATCTCTTAAGGCCCATTATCGTCTGTTTTCGCAGTAAAGACGTGCATTTGACTAACTGTATGAAAAATACGAACTAAACTGTATTAGGTATGTATTTTATTTAAACGAAATATTATTTTTTATATGAATTTATTTTGCTTTAAATAGTTTATAGTACAGTTACTTGGTGATCTCACTTCTAAGTAATTTTATAGCGGTTTTAACTTAAAATATTTTTGGATAGTTTGATTCAAAATGGGTCAAAAATCAAATATTAAAAATGAATAAGGGTGCTTTTCGTTGGGGGTGAGTTTCACCCCAACTTAGGAGTTTCGAAAAAATAAAAAGTGACTGTTGGAACGCGTGGATCATCGAATTCTACTCCAAAAAAAAGCCTCTATAACGGTCTTTTAAAGCCCATTATCGCCTGTTTCCGCAATAAACACCTTATTTCGTTTAAATAAAATACATACCTAATACAGTTTAGTGCGTATTTTTCAAACAGTTAGTCAAATGCACGTCTTTGCTGCGAAAACAGGCGATAATGGGCCTTAAAAGATTTCTCCCGGTACGAAAACATACGAATGTCGACCTTAAAAGATCTTATGCGGGCGCTCCTAAAAAATCCATTCAAAAATTGGGGAGCGGTTATATTAAAAAAGTAAAAAGTGCCTTAGCATCCTGAAATTCTAATCTACAACGTTATTAAAGAGTGTTTTTTGATCATAATGAGAATAAAGTAGCTAGTGCGGTGTTAAGCGAAAACATTGCCTGTTCAATAAGACACTTTTCACCAGCGTACGATAAACATAGACGTGCTTTTCGAATTGCTTAATATTTTTTTTCTAATATTTGCCTTAGTTTAAAGCATATTTTGCTTTAATAAAAATGATCCTCATGTTCTGTAGATTGAAATAGTGGGAAAAAAATTTTTAGGGTGTTTTTCACATTTCATCCCCTACAGCCACCCACCCCGTACAGGACGACATTTGGACGACCATCGGATTTTGATGTTCCAGAAGGTAGCGAATCATTTAAAGTAGGTTTTAGCTTTTAACCTCGAAGTGCAAACAGAAATCACAATTTGATATCATGTGAACTCCACTATCAAGGATAAGTGTAAAAAAAATGAAATTCAGATTAATATAAAAGCGTCTGTTGAACGGGTTAGTCAATTCATGACAAAAATAAATGTTCTAATTAATTGGTTTAGTCGATAGTCTATAATTGCTATAATATTAATTTAATATTTAACCTTAATTTTTAATTTATTAAAGCCATCTATTTTTAAATATAATAAGCTCTAAGAAACACACGGCTCATATGTAGGTTTCTATTTATCTAATTTTACCCCAAGTATAAGTTCTAATGCGTATTGATAGAGGGCGTTACATTATTTAAATATATTTTGTTATTAGGTATGTTTTCATTTTCTTTCGATTTTAATTTGTTACACGTAGTGTCCAGTCACTTTTTAATTTTAGTTGATTTTATTTAAAGGCTTGTTATTAAAATACTTTTAATATTCAATATAGATACTATAATAGCATTACATTTACATATTATAGACTAATACAATTGTTGTATAAATATTTTATTAGGTTTTTAAAATTCTTGTAGCAATGTTATACTTTTTATTAAGATTTAATTAGTTGTTTTTATAGTAAAAAATTGACATGTTTGAATTTTATAATTTCTTTTCTTTTTTATGCACTATGCATATGTTACTTTCATTTGCATTATATTATAATAAATCTTTTGTAATTTCCTTGTAATTAGGCAATCATGCCTGTTTGGAAATAAATAAATAAATAAATAAATTGCTTTTTGTGATTTGCTTTAAGTCTTAAGTTTTAGTAGCTTATCAAATATTTAATTATTGCATTTAGTCACTTCGTTCATTTCCTTTTTATTAATTATTGTAGTCCTGTGTCTGAGGACGTGAAGCATATTTGTTCACGAAACCGGCATACATTAATAAAGGAATTTTGTGAAAATTATTCTTTTGTCTTGTCAATATGACCAATTACTCATATGGGATTAACCTACCTACTTTAAAAATAAATAATGTGATTTCATCCATTAAAACAAAACAATTTTAACTATTATAGTAGCCATGATTTTATTACAAATGGTAAACAAATGCATCACAAATAATAAGAACAGAAACAACAATAAGAACAACATAACAACGAATACTACAATAAACGTTCAACCCATGGTGGAAGATAATTAGGTGATGAAACGCCTCATTTAATGTGTCTCCAAACTGTTAACGCAAGAGACGCGAAATCGTAAGACAAAGAGAGAGAGTCGGTGGCCGCGAGGGCCGCGCGGGCTGCGCCCCGCATCGTCCCTAGTTAATTTCCACTTCATTTTACCAGGTCGAAAAATATACCATTCGATGCAGAAAAATATGTAGAACACGATTGTTGAAAAATTATGTGTCTAAATTGTCGGCTACTGTGCAAAAAAAAAATAAAAACCATAAATGAAATTGGACGCCGGCACGTTTAACTCGAAACGCTGCTAAAACCGTTCGAGTTATGAAAAAAATTAACATAAACAATTTTATAGAGAACTAAATTTCCTATAAAAAAGTCAGTGGTGGCATTAGTCTATCTTTAATAGTTTTGGTGTGAGGGCGCCTCAAATTCGCGCGCTGATCTTTTGTTAAATTAAACTCATCGTTTTCCAGCGTTTCTGCCACCCTCACGCCCACGGTGTAAGAATTGTCTTACGCCGTGCTCACGCCTAAAATATTTAAGATCGACATATGCCGTCACTGACTTTTTTATAGCAAATTTAATTCTCTATAAAATTGTTTATGTCCATTTTTTTCATAACTCTAACGGTTTTGGCAGCGTTTTTTTAAAATGTCAAATCGTAATAATTTTTTGTAACAAAATCATTATTTTTAGCAATTATAATAGTCTCGATAATAGTGATAATACAATTCTGAATGTAAAAAACACAATTCTGAATGTAAAAAACTGTATTTATTTACCTTTTATTACAACACAATTATTGTCACAAGCAATGAAAAATTTATGTTTACATTTATCTGTCACCTCGATCCGCCTACTACAAAAATCGCCGATTTAAAAAAAACAGTTTTATAAAAGAGAATCCCAGACAAAAACAAAATCTTCTTCCAATAAAAAGAAGGAATCTAGATTGCAATTAACCTGATACTCTATTATAGTTGATTCAATTTACCACATTAAATTTCTGAGCACATTGCAAGAGATTTAAATTAAAATTTAAGAATCAATATAAATGTGATTAATAGTTTTTTCTCTTTTTTTTTTGATTTTGGACAATAAAAATATCTAAGTAGGTAATAATGCTTTATGTTTACTTAACTTGAATAGTTATTTAATTTTTGAATAAATAAATAGTCATTTTTTCGTATACCTACATTATATTTATTTCACTCACGTATCCCTTATTATTTATTCGTTATCACATCAAAATATGTATGTATGTATACTACTATTTTTACTTTATTTACAATATTAAAAATATTATTGTTAAATAAATACCTTATCATTATTATTATTTATTGCTTGCAAGCTATAAATGATTCTTCAATCAATGCGATCATCGACATAATATAAAAATCGTTACTTACTACAGCTGTTTTAATTAAATTCTATAGGTATAGTGTAAAAATATTGTTTCGTTTTTAATTAGTAAGGTTAATTATTTAGATATATAATACTAGAACATTTAAAAAGAATGGCTTTAGATTTTAAACAGCTCCATACTCATACAATGAGCCCGAATCACGGTAAAATATGCGGCCACCACTCTACCATCTCTCTCTATTCCCAGCGTTAACAAATCGACGACGGGGTCGGCCGGCTTGTAGCATCACCTAATTGTCTTACACCGTGAAATAGGGTTAGATCGACTTTAAGTGGAAATGGAAAGAGCATTTATTGAATCGTATTTCCGCAAAATTTCTAGTAGGCACCACTAACCACTACAGGGGTTGACCTGCAAGCTAGAAGGGGACGGGGTATAGGTTAAAAAATTGAACGGACCACGAGATGTTTAAATGGCTGTAAAAGCAAAGTTAGCTCACTTACTATCACGATTTTATTTTTCCAATACTCAACGGCTCAGAAAGAAAAGTTTTTCAGCAGTCACGACTCCCTAGATGCCAACAAATTATCCTAAAAAATGCTTGAGGTTATGTTTCTTCCTCGAAGTTGATACAATCGTATGCAGAATAAATCCCTGAACCCAAAAATGTAAAAATATACAGGGTGCTCCATTTAAAACACAGATGTTACGGTCATTTCCGGTGAAACCGGAAGTGCTAGAATTATTTTATTAACATGTATTAATTCAAATTTACTTGTTATTGCAACTACCAAAATTTCAAAATGATATCTGAAAAAACAAAAAAGTTATAGGGGTGAGCCTAATTTCATTTACACCCGGCATACAGGGTGAGTCAACGGTGCGGTAAAGTCCAACAATTCCTTATTTATCGATAATACAAACAAAAATTGCATATGCAAGTTGTAGGGGATCAAAATGGCTACATTTTAAAATTGGTTTGAAAAATACTATAAATAATATGTCAATTTTTTTTAATGGAACGCCTGTACAGGGTGAATACCAATAACTCATTTTAATTTTAAGAGGGGGTTTCTGTCGATATTTATAGCACAAATTACCAATAAAAAAATATAAAAAAGAAAGTTGAAAAACTGACCCACCCTACGTAAAATTCCGGTAAACGTTTGAGTACCGCTTCGTCGCTCTACTGACCCACTTATGGGGTGAACAACATGCCTTGTATACAAGTCACAGCCTCCAAGTTCTAACGTAAAAAACGTGACAAAAAACGTCTAATAAAGTAAGCCGCCGTTTGACGGTCTTTCATAAATTTGCGGTCGGAGACAAGTTAATTGACAGTGACAGCAAAAACTAGTGAATTTATTATTGCAAAAAACAAGGTGAATGCCAGAGGCAAAAACCTATCCTGATTTATTTTCTGTTGAGTTAGGTCAGTTACGAAGTTCTGAAAATATTGACGTAGGTATGTTAATTTATTTTCTTTCTCGAAAACTACAGGGTATATTTATATTTTTTATTTTTGGTATATGGCCTTACCATTAAGGGACCTACCATCTCATAAAATTAAAATGAGTTATTGGCATTCACTATTCACCCTGTATATGTTTTTGAAAATCTGCATTCTCCATGAAATTCTCTATATTTATTTATAAGGATGTCATGGTCTAAAACTTATATAGTTCTTGAGATATTTAAGAAAATTAAGAAAAGAATTAAATTGTCAGCATTCCTTATATAGGTATTTTCGAGGGTATTTTTAATTACTATTTCTTCACTGTTAAATGAAACAAAAACCCTTTCATTTCGGGTTAAAATTTTAACCCGAAATGAAAGGGTTTTTCTTAAGAGGGTTTATTTTAACTAGGTACTAGTTTAGGCAAGAATCGATTTATTTGTTACGGGGTGTTCAGAAAATGTTGACATTTTCAGAAAACTTCGAAGCTCATTATCTCCCTTATTCCAAACAGTGGCGGCTCGTCAGGGGTGGCAGGGTAGGCATTTATTTATTTTATTATAAAAATATTTTGTTAACATACAAAAAAACATTATACTAATGAGGATATTTATTGCCTTTCATTTCAAATAAATAACAAACAATAACAAAATAACAACTTAAAGAATTTATTTATTTATTTTATTATAAAAATAATTTATTAACATATAAAAAATAATAACTTTGTAACAAAACAAAACTAATAACGACACAACTAAAATAATTTTGCATAATAAAAACTATTATGCGAAACCGAAACAATTACAATTAGCAATTCCAAAATCCAAGGCGCTTGTGAATTCTTTGTATAGCTTTTCCAAAAGAAAACATTTATTTTTTAATTAATTTTTGTATTGTAATTAATTTTTGTATTTTACGTGTAAAAATTTATGAGTGGGGGCTATTTTAGGTGAGAAATCATAATACACCTTCAATTTTGGTATATTTCCTAGAGGGCGCTACGCTGCGCGCGCGCTGCGTTTATTGTGTAAAGAAGGCCGTAACTTTTACGGCATGTTTTTGCTTAAAAAATATATTCTTCTATCGTTTCTTAATAAAAAAGGTATACTAAAATTGGTTTTTGCCGTTTTTCTCAATAGTTTTGAGGTTATGTTGAAACACGGTTGGAATAAAAGTTGTAAATCTTTCAATTATCTACAGCTTTTGCATTTAACTTTTTCAATAGGAGGTCTAGTTTTGCCGGAAATCGTAAAAAAACACGTTTCATCCCTAAAAATACCCCTTTTCCCACCGCCACCCTACTTCCGGTTATTTGTTGCGATCCAATCGATTTTTCCCCATTTATATACCATTAAGCCCAAATTTTGCGACCATCCACATACTGCTAAGAAATTTTTTTTGAAAAAAAATTATTGGCACTGGACCATTAGCGTTAATTAACACTGATAATTGATTAATAACCAAGGCAGTATATCACTACGCACATCACTGCATTATAACGATTATTAAAATGTAAAAAATATACATCAATGTATTTTTTTCAATTTTCAGCGGCTAGTCAAAATAATCAGGATGTCATCGAAAAACATATAGATGTTCTAATATTTGCTACCGGAGCAGACCAAATTCCTCCATTAGGATTTCCTGAAACACCACAAATAACTTTTTTACATGGGGATAGAAGTCTTTAAAACATAAAGCAAATACATGTTCTCTGGAACTAAAGTTGCCGGTTATACACAAAAGCTACGAAGAATTCACAAGCTCCTTGGATTTTGGAATTGCTAATTGTAATTCCTTCGGTTTCGCATAATTGTTTTTATTATGCAAAATAATTTTAGTTGTGTCGTTATTAGTTTTGTTTTGTTAGAACTACAAGTTATTATTTTTTATACAGGGTGATTCAGAATTAAGGTGCAAAAAAGTAATCACAGATAGAGGTCTTAAAATAAAGAGACACGTGTATTTTCGTTCTGGTCAATTTCGATTTTTAAGGCCCGTACGGGCCCATAAATGGGACGTTGGGAAAACAGTTTTTTTGAGATATCTCGATAAGTACTTGATCGATTTCAATGAAAATTGGATGGTAGTCTCAAAATAACCTTTTCAATAGAACCCTTAATATATTTTTAGACCTGCCGCAAGGGGGCGCTACATAGAGTCACTACATCGTAGTTTTTCGCTTCTATTTTTTTTATACAATTATCTATTATGTTTTTCTTTTTTTATTCTGATGCAGAATTCATTTTTACACAAAAAATGTCCTCTTGTCTATTTTTCATATCATGCACCCATTTCGAGAAAAAATAATTAATTTGACCCTTATGCCTTACAATAATTGAATAAATTCAAAAAGCAAACTTTTCATCCATGGCTAACCTGATTGATACGCATACAGATGCTGGTGGTATAAATAATATTGTTCACGAAATTTGCAATAAATAAAAAACAGTAACAGATAAGATACAACATATATATATATATATATATTTGAAATCACAGAAAAACACAGATTTGAAAAATGTAAAAAAATATAGGGTGTTCCATTTAAAAAAATGAAAGTTAGGTTTGTCCCGCTTTTATGGAACACCCTGTATATTCTTTGCAGGGCTTTTAAATGAGTTCATTTGATTCACTACAACTTTTATTTGAAACATTTTTTCCTAACTCGAAAAATAAAGAAAATATAAGGGTGGGCCTTTTCGTTGGATAACCCTGTACGCCGCCGGTAACGGTAATTCACTAGTTTTTTCATTGATTTTGATTTATAAACAAACATGTAATGTAATATGTGTCTCCATTAATATCGTCTACAAAGAAAAATATATCCAGGAATCTTTACTTAGCCAACTGTAGGAAATCTACTTATTTGTAAAATCTGGCAACATGTGTTGCTTCACGTGTTTTTAACAGCAGCCGTGTTGGCGCGCATTTTTCTTAAGTTAAGTTAGTATTGCAAGTACCGAGGGCAATGGTGTATGCATAAGAGTAACTAAATACTATGGGTGTATGTACTGCAAGCTCTCTATGGTTTTATGTTGTATTACAAAGAAATAAATCTATTGTTGTGTTGTGCAATTTAGTTTATTTCATACCGGAAATTATGCACAGAAAATAGCGGGAGATATCCCCAACACCAACAAAATATTGTATTATTTTTACAAGAAACATTAAAAACTATACGATATTTCATTGCTCGGCTAAAACCATCGTGAAGGTGTATAAAGAGTCTACGTCTTATTTCATGTTATTCTAATTCTAAAAGTATCTGTTTGTTATTTAAAACAACTAAAAATAATAAACGAATAAGTACTTTTAAAATAAGAAAATAGACGTATTTTTTGCCAGGGGATGGGGAGAAGGAAAAGGATGTGGATAAAGGAAAGGAATTTGGGTAGGTACCTCCCTAATTATGATAGATAGATAGAGATAGATATCTTTATTTAGATAGATAGATATTTAACCACTTTACATATAAAAAGTACATTTGTGGTAAGTCAACAAAGAAATACAAAGTAAATACAAAACATCAGTATACATATACAAAAAAATATTTACGGATATTTATACAGAGTGTCCCAGCCTCGCGTCGGCCAAATGTCCTGGCTCTCCTATAAGATATATCGAAAAATTTCAAAAACGAGATGATAGAGGACACAATGGTGCATAGTATAAAAATATTTTGAAATATACAGGGTGATCGATTTAGGCATGATGTCATAAACTTATGTTTTTTTAAATGGAACACTAGGTATATTATTACATATTTGAATTCTCCTTTTAAAGACCACTCAATCGATGTGCCACTTGATGGGTCTGCGATGGGTCGGTACCATGATATGGGTGAGTTTGTACCAAAAACGTGCCAACTTTGTGAGCTCACTGTGGCGTAGCGGAAAAGCAGCTTGATATCTAGTTTGTGCCGAAAATTGTCAAAAACCCTGTAGTTTACGCTGCTGTTATCAGATCTAACGAAATCGGTCATTTTATACCGGGTGAGTCAGGAAACACCAAATCTACTTTTTCCCATTTTTTTCAAATGAAACACCCTGTATATTATGCCACCAAAGGAGAGCCCTTTGAAAGAGCTTTCCACTGATATAAAGGTTCAAGGGTCTATCTGTCATGGGTGCCAAGATATTTGATGGCAAAGTGGCACAATTCGAGGTTTATTAAAAAGTTACCCTCAATTTTCAATTGTTTTGTAAATTTTTGCTGAAATCGGCTCTTTTCAATAAGAAAATTTTACAACAATAAAGTGAACTATTGACAAGACTGGTGTTTTTATAACAGGTACCTACTTGATTTTTTTAATTTTTTTCAATAAATTGAAAGTTGGAAGCAATATGAATTTCTCTACAATTTTTTATTTATTCTTTCGATGATAGTACGTGGAACAACAGCTTCCCAAACTTAACAACAATTTTATTATCTTTCGTTGAATTGAAAATGAAAGTATTTTTTGGTCTTATTTTAGAAAAATAAAGAACACTATCTAAAAGCTGAAAAAAAAATACTACGAAAAGGTACGTTTTATTAAGCACCTTCTACGTTCTAAAATAGTAAATCGTTTCGCGACAAAATTACTTCGGGCTAGAAAATACTTGCCATGACATGAATTTATACACACATTTCAGAAAAGAAATTAAATTTATCAGGCGTTGACTATTTTATACTTAAGTGCTTTTCTGTACTGAAGTAGGTACGGTTTTTTTCTCCGAGTATAAGAATTATTTTCAAAATTATCTTACTGAAAAGAGCCGAAAATTGAGTGTAATTTTTTAATAAACCTCGAATTGTGCCACTTTGCCATCAAATATCTTGGCTCCCATGCCATGACAGATAGAGCCCCTTGAACCTTCATATCAGTGGAAAGCTCTTTCAAAGGGCTCTCCTTTGGTGTCATAATATACAGGGTGTTCCATTTGAAAAAAATGGTAAAAAGTAGATTTGGCGTTTCCTGACTCACCCGGTATAAAATGACCGATTTCGTTAGATATAATAACAGCAGCGTAAACTACAGGGTTTTTGACAATTTTTGGCACAAACTAGATCTCAAAATGCTTTTCCGCTACGCCACAGTGAGCTTACAAATTTGGCACGTTTTTGGTACAAACTCACCCATATCATGGTACCGACCCATCGCAGACCCATCAAGTGGCACATCGATCGAGTCGTCTTTAAAAGGAGAATTCAAATATGTAATAACATACCTAGTGTTCCATTTAAAAAAACATATGTTTATGACATCACGCCTAAATCGATCACCCTGTATATTTCAAAATATTTTTATACTATGCACCATTCATCTCTATCATCTCATTTTTGAAATTTTTCGATATCTCTTATAGGAGAGCCAGGACAATTGGCCGACGCGAGGGTGGGACACCCTGTATATTATGATATTTATGAAAGCTATTTTTAATACATTTTAGCAAGTGAACATAATCAAAGACAAAGAAAAGCGGTCTCTTACTGTCACAAGGATGAGGATAACCAATATTTAGCATTTTGAAACCGAAAACTTACTCATAGCTTTGCCATTGATTGCATTCGAGATTGCATTATTGTCACTTATGACGCAAAAAACTCTATAACCTATTTTTTCCAAACCCTCTATTATCGTTTTAATAAAAGAATGTAAAGTATCATGATTAATTTTAGATGTTGGTCATATGTGAATAATTTCTTTAAAAAAAGAACAAATACTAGAGATATATCAAGGTAGACCGACCACTTTAAAATTTTTAAATCGCTTTCGCCCCATTAATTGTCGCTTTTTTGTTGCGGAAAGAAAAAATTTGTAGCTCTTCATTTTTTTAAAATAACCTATGGTAATGCCAACTTGACAGTCAAGATGGCATTACCACGTACAAAAATCGCTTTAAAAAGTGCAGACACATTTGTTTATCATAAAAATAATTTGTTGCGCACGACTACTACGAATAAATTAATTTAAAAAAATTGTTTGTTCAATAAATCCTGGTGATGCGAATTGGATGGTCAAGATAGCATTAAAACTCATGAAAGTCCCTTTTAAAAATGCAGAAATAATAATTTTAGCATGGAGAAATTGTTACAAAGATAAAACACAAAATTTGCAATAGCAATAAGGAACGAAATTTTCAGATAACAGGTTTAAAATGATTTTGTGGACAAAACGTAGACTTATGTAATTTATATTGACAACATTTTGTTGTTTAGTTGTAGAAGCTATTTATGCGAAAACTTATTATTATTTCTCGGTGCAACAAATTCGTACACGATACGCTACAAATTGTCCGCTCCAATCAAAGATTTGATTTGATTTGAGTTAATTGACCGTTGTAGTTAGGTATAGGGAAGGTAAACTATCCATATTTTTAGCCGTAGATGTGACAAAATGAATGAAAAAAATTGAGGTTTCTATTTGAAAAATGGAGGATATTTGATGTTTCTGAATTTAAAGAGTTGTGACCACTCTTGTACTTACCCTGTATAATATTTAATTTTTTTTAAATAATCTACGGCTATGGGCTTGTTATACAAAGCGGCCTTGGAATTCAGAAACCTAATTACCTATCAATACCGATAATAAAAACAAGGGGATTGTTCGTCTGTAAGCCGCAAAGCAGAATTTGGATGGACAATCTGTTAGGTACTAACTACAGAAAACCCCTTCAAATGAGCTACAAATAATCAGGTGCGAAAAAATGTTAATATTTCATTTTTTCCATATATTTTCCTTCAATAAATCTAACGAGGTGTTGTTAAAGTAACCTCAAAATTTTGATAAACTAGACTATTATAAGCGCCACGGTACCACCGGTGTTTAAAATTTAAAGCGAAGAATTCCATATTTTTTAGCAAATAAGCACTATACAGTGTGCAACAGCCAAATGGAATAAATTCAGTATCTCAATTGTTGTGCATATTTTTAAAAAATCCCGAGACACGTCGATTTTGGATTCTGAAATGACATCCTGCAACGTACAAATTATATCTTTGAATTCAACCCCCGTCGTCGAGTGGCAGTTGCAACCCCTAAATTTTTAAATGGGAAGTAGGGGCTTGTGATACCTCATTTGAAAGGTCTTTCCATTCTATGGTTTTAATATTTATTGCAAAAATTAATAGTAAAATTAATTCAGGTGCTTGACGTAATTCGCTACAGCAAATTAAAAAGAAATAATTTCAATGCAGGAAATATTTAAAATGAGTTCCTTGAATGTCTTGGCAGCATCCGAATCGTAAATAAAAATGTTTTCTAACGTTTTCCAACATTTGAGGCGTGACTGACCCGGCCACCTCCTAACTAATTTCGTCAAGCAGACCGTTAATTTTTGCAGTAAATATTATAACCATGACATTTTTGAATAGAGAATGGAAAGACCTTTCAAATGAGGTATCACAAGCCCCTACTTCCCATTTAAAAATTTAGGGGTTGCAACTGCCACTCGACGACGGGGGTTGAATTCAAAGATATAATTTGTACGTTGCAGGATGTCATTTCAGAATCCAAAATCGACGTGTCTCGGGATTTTTTAAAAATATGCACAGCAATTGATATACTGAATTTATTCCATTTGGCTCTTCCACACTGTATCTATCTCTACCAAACATAAGAAGTAATCATAATAAAATGTTTAATTTAATTATAATACTAGATACTTGTATAAATTTAGTAAATATTTCTCACCATTGAAGGTTGAACGTCTCTCTTAGAAATTGAAAATAATCCAGTAGCAGTATCAAGCAACAAACACACTTCAATAAATAGATTTAAATACACTAGAACACAACTAAGCCACTCTCTGATTATTTAATTATTTCCCACCCGCACACTTCAATAAATAGATTTAAATACAACATTACACGCCTAATTGAAACACAAACAATAATACACACAGAGCACGAGCCATTTAAAATCACGTCTGTCTGCCAGTATGACCGCGCCGCCACTAGTTGCTTCGACTTCGACGGTTTCTAATTAGGTCAGCCGCCACGGGCCGACCGCCGCCGAACGGACCCGACGTTTGTTATTGTTAATTTGCCGACTTCGCCGCTTCGCCGGTTCCACGAATTCACCAGGCGCAGCAGCGTATGCGTCCGTCTTCCATATTATAATTATAATCCATCTGTTTATTCTGGGCTTTTTAGGTTGTGTTATGTCTGTATTGTTGTGTTTTTGTGCTGGTCGTTTATTATCTATGGCGTGTTTGTAAATATAAACGGTATTTAAATTTCGATTAATAAATATATGTGAATACCTAGTGCATGTTTTAACGCGATGCAGTGCCTTCTTTTTAGCTTGTGGTTCATTAGACAATACCTCTTGGGTTAATATTGTAACGGTCAGGATTACAGAGCAAAGGGGGCACTGATTAACAAAACACTTTATTGAGACACACCCTGACAATATCAACTACAAAAACTATATAACAATCATGAAACTAAAACAGCGTCCATCCTCTGTCACGGAAAACTTAAAAACTCAAAACTGAACTACTCGACTTGTGGCGACCTCTAACTGCCAAGTCACGCAGTGGCACCTCGTCGAAAGAGGGAACCGTTACAATATTATTTAAGAAAGAGGTTTATTAAATTAAATGAAAAGAATATGAAAAAAAGTCCCTATTCAGTCCTAAAATATGGTAGGTAAGTCAGTCAGTCAGTCAGTCAGTCAGTCAGTCAGTCATTTTAACTATTATTTTCTAAAAGTCGCGAATTTTGATAGGGCATCTAGGCAAGAGATTAGCAGCTGGCTAGTAACTTAAAATATTTTTATGATAAACAAATGTGTCTGCACTTTTTAAAGCGATTTTTGTACCTACAGGGTTTTCCACCGAAAATGATCACCCCCATACCTAACTTTTTAATTTGTAATTTTAGAAAAAAAAGTTTCAAATAAAAGTTGTAGGACATCTTAAGGGCTTAAAGATCCCATTTTTAAAAAAACAATTGAACATCGTATTTACGATCTACCGATACAAGTTATGTTTTTTTAAATGGAACACCCTGTATTTTTTTATATTTTTGGATTCTATACGTTTTTCTGATTTCAACCGTATGAATATGTCAAATGTTTGCTCCGGCAGTTATTAAAATATAAATTTTTTGGGAAAGCAAAACTAGCTTTCTACTGTCTTCATATATAGAATTGAAAGAAAAGATAATAAGACAACAAGATCAGCATTGTAACACAATTAGTTTTCTAATAATGACACTATTAACAAACAGTGACGTGCTTTCTCAAATTTTGATTTTCCAGGCTAACATGATGGGCAGCGTTCGTAGTTGTTGCAGTTTGTTATATTCAAGATTCCGAAGGATTATATAAACTACCGGAGCAAACATAGGACATATTTATATGGTTGCAATCAGAAAAACGTATAGAATCCAAAAATATAAAAAAATACAGGGTGTTCCATTTAAAAAAACATAACTTGTATCGGTAGATCGTAAATACGTTGCTCAATTGTTTTTCTAAAAATGGAATTTTTAAGCCCTTAACATGTCCTACAACTTTTACTTGAAACTTTTTTTTCTAAAATTACAAATTAAAAAGTTATCGGGGTGATTGTGATCATTTTCGGTGGAAAACCCTGTACGTACGTGGTAATGCTATAGCTCGACTGTCAAGTTAGCATTACCATAGGTAATTTTTAAAAATTGAAGAGCTACGAATTTTTTCTCTCCGCAACAAAATCGCAACAAAAAAGCTACAATTAATAGGCCGAAAGCGATTTAAAAATTTTAAAGTGGTAGTGCTAACTTGACATATCCAAATACTAGTTATCATAAACGCATAGAAGCTGCTGTTGCTAAAGTATTACAATCGTTTGAAGCTGTACCAACAATATTTCCACCTTTATAATCTAAAAAGGGTTCAATGTGAATTTCATCCATAAGTAATAAGTATGACAAATTTTTCCTTGGCTGCAATATAAGAAAAAATATTTTTAGCATAGGTATTGCAAAAAAGACTGTCTCTCTTCAAGTGTAGGATCTGTTAAAAAATCATTACAATTAATGGTTCTTAAAGTTTTTGGATGAGGCAAAGTAATGCCTCCATTCCATAATGTCTTAAATATTTGTACGCATGTGGACTGATTGTTAAAAGTATTGAGGATAAAATTAAAGTTTTCACAGAATATCGGTAGGTACCTTTGCTTAGGAGTGCAAAATAATTTTAACTGCTCTATGATAAACGACAAACAATTATTATCCATGCTATTCTGAACTGTATTTTTAACCGTTCCCTCGATATTTTCCAGGGAATTTTCGAAACTATTATTTAAGACTCGATATAAGATATTGCAAACGTGATGTATTATTTTTTCTTTGTGATCCATGGATTGGCTTGACTGCAAACTGTGTTCCTCAACTATATCTAATAAATTTTGAATTTGCTGAATGTCACTAACGGTAAATGGTGTTGTTAATTTATCTACATTAAAATTAATTACTTTACCATAAAGAAATGTTTCTACTTCAAAATTTGATTTTATTACAATAGCATAACTAATAACGGATCCCGGTGAATTTTCTATTTTAAATAATGTAACCTGCGAATCACTATAGATATAGATGTATGACTGATGGTCGAGATGGTAGAGTATCTGCCTCTCACCCAAAAGTCCCGGGTTCGAATCCCGGTCGTGGCAATGGAAAATACTGTGAGAGGGATTTTTCCATTATACACGGATATTGGATGTGTGTCCCTTGTCTTTAAATGTGTAGCCCCCTCCCGCACAAAGCTCAGCCTTCTGGGATAAAGGGGGTCGTAATTACATGTGGTGTATTTATTTATTTATTTATATTAAACCACTCCTGATGTAATTTAATGTTTTTTAATTTATAACAAAATTCGTCATAATTTTTAAAGGTTATAGATTGTTCGCGAATACTATTGCTCTTTTCAATTGCTTCTAGGAACTGTTGCTCCTCAAGAAGATTTAACTTAACTTTTCATGACTACCTTGACGATAATTTACGACTTTCGAAAAATATTTTGGGCAATTTGGAAAATTAACAGGAATGGCATCTGCATGAAATTTCGGATAGGTTAAAGTGGCCGATATTATAATTCCTGTTTTAGAATCTTCCCGAGATACAGATCGAATAATATGTTCTTTTATAAAATGTAGCTCACATACCTACCTTTGAATTACGCGATGGAATAAAATCTTTTCTAGGAATTGTCGAAATCCACTTTTGCCGCATAGCTGGCTCGTTTGGAAAACTAAACATGTGAACTTTCGGTCCATTTTTCGTATTTCCATTACATTCAGGGACACAACACGTATGAGGCATTTTACTTACTTTAATTCCACGTATACCTATTCAAATAATAACACTACCTTGCACTAAACACAATATTTATTAGCCCGTTAATCGATAATTTTAAGCACTAAGCATTAAAAACAACAGAAAACCGGCACAACGCGACCACGAGATAAGACTAGACGAGTAGACAGGCGACACTGACCTGCTGGAACACCGTCTGTCGTGCTTAGGCAACGCCACCTAAGCGGTGTTGACTAGTTGTCTACATAACGCGAAACGACGTCACGACAGTTTTCTAAACAGTGCCCCGGCCTTGTACAGGGTTATCCAACGAAAAGGCCCACCCTTATATTTTCTCTATTTTTCGAGTTAGGAAAAAATGTTTCAAATAAAAGTTGTAGTGAATCAAATGAACTCGTTTAAAACTCCTGCAAAGAATATACAGGGTGTTCCATAGAAGCGGGACAAACCTAACTTACATTTTTTTAAATGGAACACCCTATATTTTTTACATTTTTCAAATCTGTGTTTTTTTGTGATTTCAAATATATATACTATATATGTTGTAACTTATCTTTTACTGTTTTTATTTATTGCAAATTTCGTGAACAATATTATTATAACACCAGCATCTTGCATGCGTATCAATCAGTTAGCCATGGATGAAAAACAATTAATTTGACACTTTTATGTCTTACAGAATAATTGAATAAGTTCAAAAAGCAAACTTTTCATCCATGGCTAACCTGATTGATACGCATGCAGATGCTGGTGGTATAAATAATTTTGTTCACGAAATTTGCAATAAATAAAAAACAGTAAAAGATAAGATACAACTTATATATATATTTGAAATCACCAAAAAACACAGATTTGAAAAATGTAAAATATAGGGTGTTCCATTTAAAAAAATGTAAGTTAGGTTTGTCCCGCTTTTATGGAACACCCTGTATATTCTTTGCAGGGGTTTTAAATGAGTTCATTTGATTCACTACAACTTTTATTTGAAACATTTTTTCCTAACTCGAAAAATAAAGAAAATATAAGGGTGGGCCTTTTCTTTGGATAACCCTGTACAATTACCTACCTCATTTCTACTTACCTATGTTAACTTAACACGGCGTTAGCGTGTTATGATTTGGAGCGTTACAGAAACTTAAAGGGTTAGAAAAACACGTGACCTTGAACTTCCGAAAAATATGTCCTATATCTATCCTAAAGGGTTTAGGTTTAGGAGATATCGCAGATAATCAAATTTTTATTATTTGGGACCGATTCATCTAGGTATGCCTTTTAATCGCATTAGCCCCTCGAGAAAAACAAATAAAAAACTGAGAAGTAAAGTAAAACGTTCAGATTATTTGTAATGGGTAGCTATTCCTAATAAAATGAAATATTTTTTTCTTGTCCCAATGAACCTATCCCCCGGGGAGGACAATATTTTTAGTACCTACCTTTTTTTTTTTTTTTTTTAATCACTTATTTAACGTCGGCCTATTTCCGACGGAGGCCAATCACCGACGCCAGGAGACGAGCAACCCCCAACCTGGAAATTTTGCCGAACCTCTTATCTTACTAAGAGTAGGGATTTTTTACTTGCCTAACATTTAATAGACAAGGGACCGACTGCTTTACATCCCCTCCGAAGGATGGTATATCCTCAATACACCTCTCGCCTACAGTTGTATTGCTTCTGCAATATAGCTGATATACAAGCCGCTAGAAGTAGGGAAGCGAGACCGCGTCTTTCCGTGGATAGTCCCCATCCATGTACTACACGCGGTAAATGTTGCTTTACTCCTAATATCGCTATGAAGTGAGTGAAGTCAGTCCTCCGCTCGCTGCCCTAGTACCTACCTTACCCACACGAATATCATAACACTAAGAAATTTTATGCACATAAAAATAAAATAAAATTTATTTTGTCAACATTCACTACATACACATAATATAGGTTTAAAATTTTTCAAACTTATGGAACTACGGATATTTGAAAAAGGCATATAAAATGAAATGTCACTTCCGTCACACTGCATAATATGTTTCATGTACCATCCTATTTACTGTCATAATCCACAACGTAACGAGGGTAATATTCACAGTCGGAATACTTAACGTAAGTTCTTGCGTTAGGATCCGAAACGGTGTCGTAACCAAAAGTCGGTAAAAATATCTCTCCCACTACTTTCTGCACGTTCTGTACAAGAACGTCCACAACGAGCATTGATCTCGCCAGAGACCGTTTTGCTTTGTTCTTACTAGAACGTTTGTTTGCTAAAGAAGCCGATACGTAAAAGTAGACACCGCTTCCATAATTCTTTTCGTATCTCCAGTCCAAGTTAAACTTTGCGATAGAAGTAATGTTTTTTCTCAAAGTATCGTGATAAAGGGTCAATACTTGCTTGGGCCCTTTTTGATCAAATTGATGCGTTTTTAATTTATATTTAGCATATAAATATGGGTTCTGTAACGTGTAGATAGCGCTGATGGACGTAAAAAAATTACCCTGCATTCTGAGCTCTAAATCGCGATATTCCTTGCTCGAGGAAGGGATCGGCACGAGTTCGAACCTATCAGGTTCGATGTCCATCGGGGCCCAGTCCTTGGGTAGAATTTGTTTCACGTCTTTCAGTCGCATTGTTCTGAAAATTACAACGGATTATTCTATAATTATATACAGGGTGATTCACGCAAACCGTTCATTAGAAGTATAAGGACTTGTAGCGATAATTTAATTCTGAAAATTTGGCTACTTACATAGTTTTTTATGCTCTTTTCATTAAAAATATTTTCAAGGTCATTGCACTTCCGTTTATACCGAAAGTTACCATCAACTTCGTTATTTTAAATGGAATGATATATTTTTTACTGCATTTTTTAATTTTACTAGTCATTTTAATAGGACTTTGATCATACTACCCTATCCCTAAATCTAACCCTACTCGAGATATATTGGCTTTTCTGATAATTTTTGTTTTGGCATCGAGTAGTTTGAAATTTGCTGTCTCTAACATAATGAAAGTGAAAGTTACCATTTACACAACACAAATAGTGGAACCCTTAAGCTTCCCAATCAAGCTTTCAAATTAACCTAATTGCTTACAGGTTGGTCAGAATTTACTGCCAACTTTGGCAAACTTCAAACGTCAAAAAGTATATTTTTTTAAATGGAACTTCCTGTATATTTTTACAGTTTCTGATGCAGAATTTTATTCTTCACCAATTTGTATTACGGTTCCCTATACTCATCTTTTCTAGTTTTTGAGTTATTGATAATTTTGTATTTTACTGCGCGAAATATATCGAGGTACTTATGTGTTGCTCTTATAGGTAATAGTTGGCTGTGAAAATGACATTTGTTGCAATTATTATTACCTATCTATCAAACACGATTTTATAAATAAGTTTGGTAAAGGTTATCAGTCATGGAAAATAATGGAAATGGATATTCAAACTACTTATGATATTTTAAACTTATTTTTTATTCACGGAGAATGTCACAGAATTATTAGCAGAACTTGTCGTAGCTATACTCTGTGAATAAAAAATAAGTTTAAAATATCATAAGTAGTTTGAATATCCATTTCCATTATTTTCCATGACTGATAACCTTTACCAAACTTATTTATAAAATCGTGTTTGATAGATAGGTAATAATAATTGCAACAAATCAACAAATGTCATTTTCACAGCCGACTATTACCTATAAGAGCAACACATAAGTACCTCGATATATTTCGCGCAGTAAAATACAAAATTATCAATAACTCAAAAACCGAGTCAAAAACTATAAAAGATGAGTATAGGGAACCTTAATACAAATTGGTGCAGAATAAAATTCTACATCAGAAACTGTAAAAATATACGGGGTGTTCCATTTAAAAAAATATACTTTTTGACGTTTGAAGTTTGCCAAAGTTGGCAGTAAATTCTGACCACCCTGTAAGCAATTAGGTTAATTTGAAAGCTTGACTAGGAAGCTTAAGGGTTCCACTATTCGTGTTGTGTATATGGTAACTTTCACTTTCATTATGTTAGAGACAGCAAATTTCAAACTACTCGAGGTCAAAACAAAAATTATCAGAAAAGTCAATATATCTCGAGTAGGGTTAGATTAGATTTAGGGATAGGGTAGTATGATCAAAGTCATATTAAAATGAATAGTAGAATTCAAAAATTCAGTAAAAAATATATCATTCCGTTTAAAATAACGAAGTTGATGGTAACTTCCGGTATAAGCGCAAGTGCAATGACCTTGAAAATATTTTTAATGAAAAGAGCATAAAAAACTATCCAAGGAGCCAAATTTTCAGAATTAAATTATCGCTGCAAGTCCCTATACTTCTAATGAACGGTTTGCGTGAATCACCCTGTATATCTACATAAGGCGCCGCAGCGTCACGATGCCCAGCGTCGACGTATAATTAAAAACATCATTTGCCACTATCTTCGTTAAAATAATAAGTAATAGCTGGTAATAGGTATATAAGTTAAGCTCGAAACCATCTAAAATATCTAATTCTGTTTAGAAAATAAATGCCCTACATAACATACACCCTGTACATATTGTTTACGAGACGAGTATTATTTAACTCACCTAGGTGGGTATTCCGAGTCAAATTTCTTGCTGTAGGAATAACCTAGGTACACACGTACACGCAACACACACAGACCGAAAGCCAAAAGCTCGAAGTAAAGACAACAAGCGAGTGACGGGCGTGATGGCGTTGGCGATGTGCTCCTATTCGCTGACTAACAGTCACGAGCCGAATTCACGACTTCCATTGGCTGTTGGCTTTTCAATAGTGGGAAACAATTCAAACAAAGCTAACAGAGGCGATACTAGCTCAAAATCCTTTGATGTTTGCCGCCACCGCGCGGTTACCTCGTCCAATAAATTGGTTATTTGCATTGTTGCCAAGTTTTACCGAATTACCTATTTTTACATAATGCGCGGTTGCCTTTTACCATAATATTGAATAAATGTTAAAATAGTATGTCCCTTATTGTGCACACATTATATAAGCCCGTTGGATATTTTATTGCAATAAATAAATAAATAAATAAATAAATAAATAAATAATATAAAGGCATAATGAAAAATAATAAAATTAAGTAAGATTCAAAATGAAATTTTGCGTGTCTTAAACCATATATGTACGTTGAAACAAAACCATTTTTCTCCAATTTTTATGAATCTTAAATGAATATCTTTGAAAAACCCTTGAAAAATGCACAAAAACAGCAAAAAGTGCACTTTTTTGCATAATTATGCATTTTTAGGTACTTTCCCCGTCATTCTGTGCGTACGGACTATGATTTTTTCAAGTTTTTATTATACCTAAAAGATGCATTCTATGCAATAAAATCTTTCGAAGATAGAACTTCTTGAAAATCACCTTTTTTTATTAATTCCAACGACCTATAATCGGAATTCTGAAGCAGCGAGAAATTAAATTTAAGCAGCCCATCTCTGTTCGTTTTATTTATAGAGCACAGAACATAAAGTATAGAAGTTCGCCACATGTCATTGATGTTGCCTTCTCTTTCTTAGGAGCTCTCAACTTTCTTCATTGTAGGTATATGTTTTGTGGTTAATCTTCTGAACCTCGTTGGGAGCCCCCTACCGCTTTTTCCTGTGCCAACGGCCAATAGAAATCACGGATTTAGCTCGGGACTGTAGCTGTTGTGCGGTCAGCCAATCGGAGCATTTTGCGCGCTTTACTTGTTTACGTTTGTTTAACGGATTCTGTGCCTGTGTGCTTATGCTTAGCTTAAAGCTTAAATGTATTTTTGTGTTGTGCAGTTTTACAATTTTTACAAATGTCTGTGGTAGTCTGTGGTCTCTGTGCTGTGGTGTTGCGACTGTTTCGTACGTCGCGTTGAGTTTATGCTGTTGTGTATTTTATAAGCGTCCGGTAGTAGATATTTTACTTGGGATATAATACATTATTGGTGAGTAAAACAATAATCGTCTTTCATGTGTACATGGTGTCCTGCTTTAACTTCAACCAGGGCTTTTATTTGCAACGTATGTCGCGGCGCCTTATACCTACCTAATATAATTTATTGTCAAATTATAGGTAAGCAAAAGGCTGGATATTTCTTAATTACAGCTGAATCGATCGACATATGGAAAAAGTAGGTACCTATGCAACAAAAAATTTTGGAAAAAGTTGTAGGATTTTCCGGATTTTCTTCAAAGTTTTTTGCTGATGCCGAAAAATTAAAGTGTATTGCTTAATTAGCAAAGGAGCAAACATAACATAACCTCATTTTTTTCACATGGAACACCCCCTTATATTATATCTACCTTTCGATAGAGAAATGTCATATAAAGGGTAGTTTCCAAAAATTATGTGGATAAAATATCGTATTTAAAGTACTTAGTATTTCTTCCCATAACTCCTCATTAGCTGTTGTAGGTAGACAAAAATCTTTAAAACAAAAGTTGTTCGTGCATACTCCAAAAATATTTCTGGTTGTACTTATATAGAGGGTGTTCCATTTAGGCTGGGCAGTAACCAACTTTGTTAAGTTAAATGGAATACCCTATATATTATAGCTTGTAATGTAAATAATCGCTGGGATAATTCCCATTATCTATTTAAAAGTTTTCCTTTAAGAAAATTATTAAACACAGAAATATAGAATAATCCGTTATATTTTTCAGAACGATGCAACTACCAGAGTTGCAAAATCATCTGCCACTAGAGTGGTGCCCGATGGACCTAAAGACTGAGTTTTTCAAAATTGTTCCGGTGCCACCCTCGAGTCAAGAACACAGCGATATACTGCTCAGAATGCATGGTAGTTATTATAGTTCAATTACTGGAATATACAAGTTACAGAACCCGTATTTATATACCAGATTTGCAATGACAATCTTTGATTACAAGCAACGAGGACCTTATAGAATTTTGTCCCTTTTTCATGATACCTCGAGGGGTTACGTTGAGTCTATTGCCAGGGACAATTTTGACTGGCGCTTTGCATCCAGATTTAAGTACGGACTTGGAGTGCACTTTTCTACATTACCGCATTTAGCCAACAGACATTCCTCTAAGCACAGCTGGTCGGTGTCATTGAGGTCCATGTTCATCGTAGATGTAGTAGTGCAAAACGTGCAGAAAGTTAATGGAAATATTTTTTTACCTGATTTTGGTTATGATACCGTTTTAGCTCATAAAGGAGAAACTTACATTAAATACTACGACTGTGAATATTACCCACGTTACATTGTCGATTATGTTGGTGTACAGTAAAGTAGTACTTACTTTAAATACTTGTGGCGCGTGTCTTTTTGCGTGCCCAATGAGATATTTTTTATTTGACAAAAAAATGTTAAATTTTGGTGTCAATTAAATTTTTTTCCCCTGTATTTTAATTTTTTATTTTCCAGTTCTGGTATTCCATCATTTGCGTGTCAATGGCAATTTGCACCATTTTCAGGATATCTGAAACTATTGAACATCCATTGAGAAAGTGGACACCCTTGCATACAGTGAGGTCCAAAAGTAAAGAACAAATTCTATGATCCCTAAAATTTAAAAAAACATACAAGTAAACTAGATAAAAAAATTCTTCCTATAACCGGAAATTATTTTCGAATATATACAGGGCGAGCCAAGACAATAGTACAGGATCAAGTGCCTTTTTTTTAAAATGGTTATGTACCTATGTAACAATATATTTTGTGAAGCCTCTTTCAGGACTCCTTTCACTCTTATATCAGGTATTATTGACTATCTCCCCTGGATGTAATGAATTTTTTTGTTGAAATAATGCCATCTGCAGATACACATTGAAAAAATCACTGCAACCACGATTATGAGATTATAAGAAATAATAAGTGAACTTGTACTAGTTACGAGACATCTAATTAATGTTTTTGAATCATTTTCGCTTTCGAAAAATATAGAGGGTAGCCAAATATGGAACTTTTTGAATTGAACTTTCTCATTTTCTCAAATGGAACACCCTGTTTATTTTTCGACGAAGTGATGTAGAAGTGGAAAACGAATATTTTTTGTGTGTACAGGGTGAGTCAAATTCGATGCTCACCTTTGGAAACTGGGAATCGGTAAGTAATAGAGAGTTGGTTAAATGGGGGGCTAAGTTGCGCAATTTTATATCCAATAATATGCTATGATGAAATCAAGAATATCTTGTTTGGTTTTTGAGATATTAGAAGAAAAAATTTTGAGTTTTCATTCTTGCTTTTTTCTACGTTTGAGTGAAGAGATATCAAAACAGAAAGAACTTCTTCATTGCAATTTTTCCAGCTCTACAGCATAGAAATAGAAATATTTTGAACAGAACGTTTCACCAGAGCGGGGCCACCCTCAACTTTGTTTTTTCAAATATGAACCTGGCATTGTTTTTGCTAAATTCATTAGTATGTATTTTTCATCCTGATTACAACGATATATGACACTCGTTGATTTGGACAATATTTTCAGTTTTAAAACTTAAATTAAGTAAAAAAACAGGGCTGTAATGAATGTATTTAATCACTTAAGACTTAATTTAAGTTTTGGAACTGAAAATATTGTTCAAATCAACGAGTGTCATAATTTCGTTGGAATCAGGATGAAAAACACTAATGAATTAAGGAAAAACAATACCAGGTCCGTATTTGAAAAAACAAAATTGCGGGTGGTCCCCATCTGACGAACCGTTCTCTATTCAAAATATTGTGGAAAAGCCACAATGAAGAAGTTCTCTCAGTTTTTTTATTTCTTCAAACACAGCTAGAAAAAAACAAATATGAAAACTCAAAACTTGTTTTTTTTCCAAAATCTTGTTTTCATCACGGCAAATTGTTAGAAATAAAATTGCACAACTTCGCCCCCATTTAACCAACTCTTATCAGGATAGAGTGAAAAGGGCTGCAACTGCGGAAAGGATAAAAGAATATATTATAAAGAAACCTAATTTCAAGGATGAAAGTATGTGGGTAAAAGAATTACCAACAGAACAACATAGATTAAAGTGTTTTGTAGTGACCGCATCACTAGAGAGGAAAGAAGAAATGTATGATTCAGGATTTTGGCCCGCAGGAGTTGGAATAAAACGATTTGATTTTAGCAAACACAGAGAGTACCTGAAACATGAAGGGGGTAGTTTTTTACTGGTAGAAAACAGTTAGTATTTGTCAATAATGGCAGTGGACAAACAAAATCATTAAATTTTGGAGTTCCGCAGGGTAGCATAACTGGTCCTATACTGTTATAATATCAAAGAAATAAACGACATAAAACTGGTCCAAAAAAAAAGTCTATGAGTTGCTACTTAAAATTGAACCTTATACCGTCAAACGGGGGAATATGGGACGATAAAAATATCTCTTTAACCCGTTGAGATTTATGAGAACTGATTTTTCTGTCAGATGCGAGTTTGTTTTCTCTATTAAAAATATATAAAAACTTTTGACATTTCTTGTCTGTTTAATTAATTGTTATACGTTTTTATCATATAGTTAATAAAAATGACAATCTTGTTTGAATATACCCACTCGAGGGGTTTTATGGGACACTAACATGCAAAAATATATATACGTTATTTATTGTTTTGGGGTAAAAAGACAAATAATTAGTCACCTTTATTTAAAATGTTAAAATAAATTTTATTTCCACTACAAAACGTGTTTTATGAAATGTTACCTATCTACTCTCTATTACCTAAGTATATGATATTTTCATAAAAAATATGTCTTCCCCTATTGACAATGGGTTCAGATAATTTAAAAATTATGTCATGATTCTTCTTTTATATGCCCGCGGCATTGTCCTATATAACCCTATAAAGTACAGTTTTTTGTAAATCTCGTTGTTTCATATACAAGATTTGGATACAAAATAACACAATCGTGTGTTTGGCTACATAAGGTTATAACCCCTAATAATTTAAATACAAGATTAGTTTTCGTTACTTTACTTTATTGCCACAGACGAGACTCTGTAACGTATATTTTTATACAAAATTTTCACTAGAAATACAACCGGAGATACTCACAATACCAAACCGTATTTTCAATGCGATTTCACGTAGATCGCGTGACTAAATATGTGTTTGTTAACACTCTTGTATCATATGCAATCAGTTACACACACACGAATTTTAATTGTCGCCTTTCTATGATATTGCCTCTTCGTTCCATATAACCCCGCCGTCTCATATTCCCCCGTTTGACGGTACCTACTGTAAGGGAATATCTTGAATATACAGAGAATTAATTTAGAATAATTGTACTGGTGTTAAATTCAATTTGTATTGACGTTATTTCGTTTAATTGTTTTTGTTTACATTGTAATGAAAACTCTTCCTCGAAATAAAGATGTATTATTATTATAATTATCTCTTACCGTTTCCGAGATTCCAAGGTGAGCATCGAATTTGTTGACTCCCACGTAAGAAGCTCACTCGATTTCCTGGCTTTATTATTGGGCTAAAATAAAAAACCAAAACCCATTCTCATGTATTTTTTTATGAGGATTCCGATTATGATGTCGAATAAGCTATAGAACCTCTAATATACGAGGTATTGTCAAAAAAACAATTTTCCAAACTTTTGTCATCCTGTATTTTATTACGGAAATCGATATGGTATATTATTGTGATTATAAAAGCATATGACATATACATCTAACTTCCGGTTTAGCCGGAAATACCTAGCTAACGTCCGACAAAATTTTGGGGCCAACACCTGTATGTTATGAAATAATTGAATAGTCAACCTCCTGATTTCAAAAATATATAAAACTTGTCCATTATCTTTAATATACCTATCTTTAGTAGTTTTCTGTTTCTGTGAATTTTTAGAAAAATGTTATATTACTTTATCGCATTTTATTTCTCGAAAACTAGTCAAGATTATGGATATATATGTGTTGTATATTTTTGAAATAAGTCGATTGGGTATTTTTCAATTATTTCATAGCTATTTCTGGCTAAACAGGAAGTTACATGTGTGAATGGCATATGTAAGAGTAAGACTGTATAAGCTTTTCCGACTCTCAGATAAGTACCTACCTTAGATATATTTGGAATTGTCTCTGATGTTCTTTTTTTTTGTGTAGTTTCGTATAAAATGAAAATGTGAAAATGTTTACAGCACAGAATTAATAACAATCAGAATACTAACTCCTATTGGCGGGAAAAGTTCGCGCACCGTCTTCGCACACGTTAGTCCGCCATGTTCTTAAGAAGTGAATGTGCCAGGCCAGTATTAGCCACAGTACGCCACTAGTATAATTTTTATACAACTAGTGTTCGCAAGTCTCTAGACAATTTCGTCAATGTGTAATCAGTTATTTAAGTGTTTGGTGTAATAAAAGTGGTGGTAGAATGAACCAATTCGACTATAAATTAATTTTAGGAAAATATTTTTCATCGGTAATAGTGTTTCCTAAATAGCAAAACCCTGATATCTATTGTGTATGAGTTGAATTGAAGTGCCTATGAAAAAAAATAATGCTAAACGGAGGAAATGATACAATTATATAAGACTGGTTTATGAAAGAGCTATAAATTATTCGAGTACGGCCCTGAACGTTTTGACTAAGAATATGGCCGATGTATATTGAAGGTCACCGAATCTGGCTACAAATGATAAATGGTGAAAACTTTGAGTTTGGGTTCTGATTGTTATTAATTCTGTGGTTTACAGTTAGGCAAAAGTTAACCTATATTTTGACAATTGTCATTTTACAAATATTTCTCCAACTATGCAGCGTTAAATACTCTAATTTTCTTCAATTTCTAGTGTTTTTATTGAAGAACAATGAATATTGGCAACCCTTTTTTAATAACTTCATATCATACGCATACAGACAGTCTAATAGATTTTCAATATTGACTTTCTGGAATCAATAGTCTCACCAGAATACAACAACTTTATAAAATCGATAATTTTCAATAAACAATGTTGGTTATGTTCAGATATTGAAAATTAACTAATGATCACCAGAATAAGGCTGATATTTATAACCACAATAATACACCATATCGATACAGGGTGAAAAAAATTTGGAACACTGAACTTAAATACCTATCCATAACGGTCCTTCAAACCACGAAAACTTTAATCAATCATACTTAAAATCTTCACCTCCATGAACATAGGTTAATATAATATCAAATATACATAATTATTACCAACGTTTTAAGACATACCTTTAAAATGTAAATAAATGAAAATAATTGTAAATTTAAAATAAAAACGAATGCTACGCCACTGTTGAGAGTGAGAGGGTTACATCTCACGTCTTGCGTTACAATTCTTGGCCCAAGTCGCCCATCAGTTGAGAACAAACAAATAAGCACGCGACCTCTTTCGCGCCTCTTGTACTTAGATTGTTCTGTGTTCTGTTCTGTGCTTTTGTTTTAGTAATTTGTTTGATATTCTGTGGTAATTTGTGGCTGTGGCCTGTGGCCCGTGGCATGCTGTGTTGATAAAAGTCTGTTAGTGTTTTATGTTTTGTGAATGTTTTATTCTCTGATCAAGGTTTTATTCGTTGAATATAAATCTTATTTTGTTCATTTCTGTTGGCGTTGTTTATTTGTGAAAAGTCTTGTCAAAGTAGATAACGGCGAGGACTGAAAACTTTAATGGTTGAAAAGTGACAGTACCTGATCTAATGGTAAGTTTAGATTTTTAGATAAATTATTTAAGATGCTTGTTTTTATTTAAACGGCTAATTTTAATTTTGTCTCACGTTTAAATGTTTTTATTATTATATACATACCTAACCTATACTTAAATACAAAACAAAAACCGTGTCATACCGGATAGAGAGGCACTGTTGCCAAATCGTCAAAATAGCATAAGATGTGGAAAATGTCTTGGCATTTTACAAAGACTTATTTACTTATTTTTCAATTTAGTACTAGCCGAAAAATTTTCAACGATTTTTTTATCTGTGGTTTGATTTTCATAAAATTATAATTGTGTATGAATGGCGCTTTTCATCAAATGTCTCTCATTTACACATTAGAGTAATTTTGCAAAGTCAGATAGATTTTGGTCCGTAGATTCCAAAAATAATAAAATATACAGGGTGTTATTCCATATAAAAATTCGAATTTGATGTTATTTTCCGTCTAAACCGGAAGTCGGCCATTTTTATTGTAAACGAAAGAGCTGTGTCCTGGACCGGTTCTCGTGGCCACCCTGTATAGTGATGTATGATGGATTTTGTATACCTACCTATGTTCAAATTCAAATTGTTGATTTGCTTACTTAGTCAGCTATGATATGACTTGTATTTGAAAAATGAAAGTTGGTGTGTTAATTTCTCAAAATCTAAAAGAGTTGGCAAAAATATTGTAATTTTTTCAAAATCTGCATCAAAATGTCCTCTGAGAAAGAAAAAAGCTCATTAAAATATTTTCGTAAATAAAGGAGTTATAAAGGAAAAACGAAAATGACAAAACTCAGTTTTTGCTTATGAAACAAAAACGAGTTTTCTTACTAGGTTTTTTTAATTTTAAATGTTAAATATTCTGTTTTACTTTCGAAACAACGATGGTTCAACACATATGGATATTCGGTTCGATGTTACATCCCTAGCTGGTGATATAAGCCAACCCTGTTTTATTGCGTGCCGAATGGGGTGCGCAATAACGAGAGATACAAAATGGGGAATGTAGACTAGAGATCATAAATGGGCAATGACAGATAGACATTTGTTCACGTCTAGACCAATAGGATGTAAGGTACTGCAACAGAGGCTGATGGCAGTATTGCCAGATTTATTCCATTATTCTCCAAATGTACATACAGGGTTATGCACATAACATATTTTACCCCCGCTGCATTGTTACGAGATAGCACGCGATCTGTATTTTCATTTTCCCATATTATATTACCGCTCGATTGTTCGAAGGAAGTTAGCAAAATATTTTGCTTCTTAAATCTCTCGTGTTCCACGTTCCACCCATTTATAAATAGCGCCGCGTGCAACGTTTCTATCCAATGTCCAATAACATTGATTTCGCGCTTCTTTAGTGGGGGCACAATCTGTTATAAGAGGCCTAACCTAGACATTTTGACCACCGAGCTGAATTTTTCAGAATGTGTAATTTTTGATATGTATACAGGGTGTTTACTAAAGAATGGGCCAAGCTGTAGGAGTAGGTTCCTTGAGTAAAAATAAATCATTTTAGCTGCACATACCTTAGTTACCTTAGTACCATTTTGCTTCCTTAAAAAGTTATGGACCGTTTAAAGCAATTTTTTTATTTAGATTTTTTGTTATATCTCTATTACTATTAACACGATTTCATCCAAATTTGGTATATGGAGGTTTTTTGGGCTGCTGAGAAAAGTAGTGTAAACAATTGTGGCGAATAACGTAGAGGGCGCTGCGAACGCCTAATTATTTCTTTTGTTTTAGTCGTTAATTTTTTCAGCATCAACTTTTTAGGAAAGTAATATTGGTTTTTAATGCAGCATTCAATTCTACGTCAAAAAGGAATACTTATTTTATGTCGGTAAAATGCACCGTTTTCGAGTAAAATGCATTTGTTTGTTTACACTACATTTCTCAGCGGCCCAAAAACCCCCATATCCCAAATTTGGATGAAATCGTGGTAATTTACTCAAGGAACCTACCCCTACAGTTTGGCCCATTCTTTAGTAAACACCCTGTATAATAACATACTTATTAAAAGTCCCGAAGAATCCGAGGTGAGCGTTAGCCGCCACGTTAAAAAATGGCAACGTTGCATCTGATACCCGAAATAAAATAGGTATTTTTGCAGACAGAATCTAAAAATAAAAAAATATACAGGGTGTTCCATTAAAAAGCAAAGTCCGATTTATGGTACACCCTGTACATTCAAAAATAATTTAAAAAAGTAGCTCATTTACGGTCCAATAACTTACAATTAGATTTTTTTCTTAATTTTCATTAGCCTAGTAGCTATATGGTCCGAGCGGGATTTGCTGGGCCACCCTGTACAGGGTGAATACCAATAACTCATTTTAATTTTAAGAGGGGGTTTCTGTTGGTATTTATAACACAAATTACCAATAAAAAAATATAAAAAAGAAAGTTGAAAAACTGACCTACCCTACGTAAAATTCTGGTAAACTTTTGAGTACCGCTTCGTCGCTCTACTGACCCACTATGGGGTGAACAACATGCCTTGTATCCAAGTCACAGACTCCAAGTTCTAACGTAAAAAACGTCTAATAAAGTTGCTGTTCGACGGTCTTTCATATTCGACCACCTGCAACATTCCACAGGGAAATAAATCATAAATGCAACACAGGCCGACACTGTTCTAATGTTATAAATTTGCGGTCGGGGACAAGTTAATTGACAGTGACTGCAAAAACTAGTGAATTTATGATTGCAAAAAACAAGGTGATTGCCAGAGGCAAAGAACTATCCTGATTTATTTTCTGTTGAGATTGGTAAGTTACGAAGTTCTGAAAATGTTGACGTATTTTAATTTATTTTCTTTCTCGAAAACTACAGGGTATATATTTTTTATTTTTGGTAGGTATATGGCCTTACCATTACCATCCCTTAAAATTAAAATGAGTAATTGGTATTCACCCTGTATGTATAAATAATTATACAAGCTGTTACAAATTTGCTTCTCACTACACGGATCTCGATACAGCATCGGTTAAATAGGGGAAAAGTTTCAGAATTTGGTAATCAGGAATATGCTGTTGAGAAATCGAAAATATCTCCTGCTGTTCTCGAGATTTTTGAACCAAAATAAAATTTTGAATTTTCGTTTTTAATTTTTCCCGGCGTTATTTGAAGAGATACCGAGAAATTAAACACACTTTTCCATTGTCGTTTCTCATTTTTTACAAGGCGAAGTAAAAATTTAAGGTTTTTTATAAGACGTTTCATTTATTCGAGATCATCATTAAGTACGTTAGTATTAAATATGGAACCCAAGCAATACTGGAAGGTGTGACTATCAGGGGTACCGAATGAAGAAGTTTTGTAGAAAAAAAATGCGATTGAAATTTGGGAAAAATAACCCGCCTCACCTGGTATTTTTTTAGAAAACACGTAAAATTTTGCAAAACATTTTTTCCCAGAATCAGCTGGAAAATGTATCGACAGATTTAAAATTTCATTAAAAAAATATCGATTTTCTCCAGCATGAAGTATTCGGTTTGACGAACACCCTAAGCTAGAGAAAAACTTATAATTAGGAAAGTACCCGACAATTTTTTTTTCTTTTTCAGATTGATACTTGTCTCCATCAGCAGTGGCAAACCTTTCTTCAATTGGCATTATCAGTGGTGTTTTTTCTATAGTGCCAGCTTCTCGTCTCTATTTCTGTAAATTCAACAACGTTCAATAATGGTTTATTATTTACATGGTCGGCCTGAAGAGTGGCCTAATGATTGCTGAGGCCGAGTCAAACGTTATGAAGTATTATACAAAGTTACATACTATTGAATTCCAAGATCCTCAAACTTTTCAGTATAGGAAAGGAACATGTATTTGCAGAGGTGACTTTAACGTCTTAAACGAGATGGCAGGACAAAGAAACCTAGGGGCATTTAAAGTGGGTGAGTTAAAATTTGATTCACTTATCAGTCTTAACCAAACTAGCACTTGTCTACAGGAAAACCTTGCGGACCTGACCACAGCCGACTCTAGATGCTGTGATCTGACACTGTGAAATTAAATATGTATGTTCTTTGTTGCAGTACTGCATCCGTTGACCGTTACGTAGGTATAAATAAGGATATCGTCACTTCAAATAGACACCTAGGCATCCATGAAATTTTGTTAGGTTCTGCTAATACATAGATATATATATTTTTTTTTAGGTGACGGATTGCGTATTTTTTCCATAACTCCTTAGCTATTGTATACAGGGTGTCCCGAAATTAGCTAGAAAGATTTTGCCATCAGTTTCTACGTCCAAAAATAGTAAAAAAAGTTCCTATAAACATGGGTCCAGAAATGGCTCCTAAGGGGGCTAGAGCCTTGTAAAGAAGAGCCGCTGATACTGGTTTTTTGTAAATATTTTGGAAACTTTTTGTGAGAAAGCAATGAAATTTTCAGCGTTTGCTAATTCTTTTGTTCTCGATTCAAAAATGTAAAAATGATTCTAAAATTTTATTCAGAGGCGTAGTAATCGGAGGGGGCTAGGGGGTGTTTATAGCCCCAACTTTTTTGTCTGTGGAATTTTTCACAATTTATCTGCAGAAAATGAAAATTTGAAGTTTTCTACCTAATAACGGTACTCTTGTCTAACTTCGATAGAATGCATGGTTTTCGAGTTAAATTGATTTGAAAATTTTGGTCCGCCCTATTAGTCGGTTTTTAAATTCATGCTCTTTTACATTTTCACATAGTAGACTATTATTGACGGGTAATTAGACTATCACTAGGTTACCGAAACCGTATTGAAATACCTACTCGTAAGTGTCAGGCGTTTAAGTTGAATTTAAATAATTATTGCTGCAAAAAATGGAACGATTTAACAATCAGGAACTTGCAGATATGCATTTCATCTATGGTTTTTGCAATGGTAATGCCGCTGGGGCAGTCCGCCCCATTAGTCGGTTTTTAAATTCATACTTTTTTTACATTTTCACGTAGTAGATTATTACTATTATTATTATTGACAGGTAATTAGACTATTATTAGACAGGTAATACAAATTTGAAATTGTTAAATCGTTCCATTTTTACAGCAATAATTATTTGAATTCAACTTAAATGCCTGACAATAATAAAATTATGAGTAGGTATTTCAAATTCGGTATTCGGTAACCAAGTGATAGTCTAATTACCTGTCAATAATAGTCTACTATGTGAAAATGTAAAAAAGTATGAATTTAAATACCGAATAATGGGGCGGACCAAAATTTTCAATCAATTTAACTCGAAAACCATGCATCCCATCGAAGTTAGACAAGAGTACCATTATTAGGTAGAAAACTTCAAATTTTCATTTTCTGCAGATAAATTGTGAAAAATTCCACAGACAAAAAAGTTGGGGCTATAAACACCCCTAGCCCCCTCCGATTACTACGCCTCTGAATAAAATTTTAGAATCATTTTTACATTTTTGAATCGAGAACAAAAGAATTAGCAAACGCTGAAAATTTCATTGCTTTCTCACAAAAAGTTTCCAAAATATTTATAAAAAAACAGCATCAGCGGATCTTCTTTAGAAGGCTCTAGCCCCCTTAGGAGCCATTTCTGGACCCATGTTTATAGGAACTTTTTTTACTATTTTTGGACGTAGAAACTGATGGCAAAATCTTTCTAGCTAATTTCGGGACACCCTGTATAGACAAAAATCTTTAACGCTACATTTGTTCAGCAATCAACACTGCATATTCCAAAAATATTTTCAGTTATATAGGGTGTTCCATGTTTAGGCTGAGAAGTAACCAACTTTGTTAAGTTAAGTTATATATTATTCCAAAATTGATTAGAGAATGTCAAGAGCTTTCTACGAAGGCGTATAGGGGCCAACAACTTTATTTTTTTACAAACATATGGAATTGCCAATTCAAAGTGACAATTGTCACATCGAAGTGACAATTGTCACTTCAAAGTGACAATTGTCACATCAAAGTGACAATTGTCACATCGAAGTGACAATTGTCACTTCAAAGTGACAATTGTCACATCGAAGTGACAATTGTCACTTCAAAGTGACAATTGTCACATCAAAGTGACAATTGTCACATCGAAGTGACAATTGTCACTTCGAAGTGACAATTGTCACATCAAAGTGACAATTGTCACATCGAAGTGACAATTGTCACTTCAAAGTGACAATTGTCACATCGAAGTGACAATTGTCACTTCAAAGTGACAATTGTCACATCAAAGTGACAATTGTCACATCGAAGTGACAATTGTCACTTCAAAGTGACAATTGTCACATCGAAGTGACAATTGTCACTTCAAAGTGACAATTCAAACTGATCATAGGGTATGCGCATAATATGCTAGATTTTTAAGCAACATTGGTTATAAAAGATAGTTAATGCTGTAAAAAAATGAATAACAATAAAATTTTATCAATAATATACCCTAAATTTATGTATTTGTTAATTAAGGTAGTTGCCTCATGAATCGAACTCCATAAGATATCAATGAAATTTTGCCTATATCTTTTGGAAGTGTTCCTTGAACTAAATCTGGAATTTCAATGCATTTTACCGTCCTGAATGAAAGTTACAGAGCTCCGAAGTTGATCTATTTAACATGGAGGGCATAGGAGAAGGTACTTTGAATTGAAACCTTGCCTTGAATTGACTCCCGAAGCTTGAAAATCCATCAGATTTCAACAAAAAACTGTGGAAATGTTAATGAAGTCACGAGAAAAATAATGCGTCGAAGAAAACCATGCTTGCCCATTTAGTTTTCGAGTTACAGCGTAAAAAGCTCGGAAATCTCATGGCCAGAGAGACTTGAAACCGAGCTTGAAACTAAGGCTGGGAATTTTATGGATTTCAAAATTCGAATATTCTTTCCAATTTCAGTTCGAATATTCGAATAGTTCGAATATTCGAATTATTCGAATTATTCGAATATTCGAATTATTCGAATTATTCGAATTATTCGAATATTCGAAATATTCGAATTATTCGAATATTCGAATTATTCGAATTATTCGAATATTCGAATTATTCGAATATTCGAATTATTCGAATTATTCGAATATTCGAATTAAGTATTCGAATTATTCGAATATTCGACTATTCAAATATTCGACTATTCGAATATTCGACTCTTCGAATATTCGACTATTCGATTGTTCGAATTATTGAATAGACTAATATTCGAATATTCGAATAGTCGAATAAGTATTCAAATTTTTTTATTTTAAATTTATCGAAGAAGTCATACTTTAATAACAGAAGTTTAGTTTATTCTGAAACTTCTATAACCGCAGTCAAATATGCGCAAAAATTACAAGGAGTGGTTGAAATTTGAAATGTTGAAAACTTAAAAAAAAACTTATCTCCTGGCGTCGCGTCGGTGATTGGACCCGACTGTTCTAATAAAATAAGCTTTCTTTTCCCCTAAGTTCAATATTAGATCATTGAAAATATTAATTTACTCAATTTATTATTAGTCGATTACTTATTCAGATTCTTACTCGTATATTCGAATTGTCGAATATTCGAATAGTCGAATAGTCGAATATTCGAATATTCGAATATCGAAAATTCGAATAGTCGAATAATCGAATAGTCGAGTATTCGAATATATGAATAATTTAGTTTTAAACTTATTCGAATTTTGAATATTCGAATATTCGACTATTCGAATTATTCGAATTCAATTCCCAGCCTTACTTGAAACCTGCAGTTGGTAGTGCTACCGCTCACGTGACTTATGCGCGTAATACAAATTTGAAGAAAGTCAGAGCAGTGCTGACAATATTTTTTTGTCTACGTGTTATCTACAGGAGTCAATAGATGGCTCTCGCCTCATGAAGCAACTACCTTAAAATTTATATTATTTTTAAGTTTACGACCACTGACCGAGAACAAACGATGAAATTCGCATCTCACCGTGCTGGGCGTGACGTCAATTTTTTTTGACAGAACTTTAGAATCTTTTATGTTCGCCGTTGTGCATATATCATACTATTTAGGTGTAGATTCAATGTGCGATTTCGGTGTTAAAAAATATTAACATTTTTCACGGAAAAGTGAGTGGAACAGATTTTGTAAAGACCCAGATAGTTAATTTGGCCAATGTTGCTCTCCTTGTTGCTGTACTACGTTTAGGTGGAAGGCGCCTTTTTCTACCAGCTTGACAATCAAAATACATGAACTTTTAAATGTATGTAACTACCCATTCATTTAAACATCATATAGTTTTCTAAATCTTCTTCTAATTGAAAAAAAAGTAAAATACATAATCTAAAATTGTACGATTTTAAAAAGGTACAAAATCGCACTTACGTTGAAATGATCCCCACGTACAACCCCTTTAGTGTTTTCTGATATATCAATTTCACTCCTTCTCATGGTACCTACGTAACCATAATTTTCGTTTTTAGCGCTTGATCGTATATTGGTAATGAGACAAATCATTTTTCTGGTGTTTTTCTTGTGGACGACTGGCATTGATTTATTTAACAGTACCTTGGATGCTTAATATCAATAATATCCTTCTTTTCCACTGCAAAATACTGCATTAAATGCTATTTTAACGAGTTTTACACGACATCAAACATTAAATGAAAATGCCAGTGTCTGACGTCACACCACGACAGCAATCATTTGCATAACGTCACCGTCATTTTTGCGACTCTTTAAAATAATCATTTTTTGTTAATTTTTTTGGATAATGGGTTACATTTTAGCCGTTTTTTATTATTGCGATAGCCATTTATAATCTGTCTCACCAACAGATGCAAATAGACTCCTCCCCAAAAATGCCCGCTAAATTTGAATGGAATTTCTCTATTAGTCGTATTTATAGAACACGAATTACAAAGCCATCGCTAGATTTGACCGACTAAGACCGACTCTACAAGTACTCGCGCAAAGCATTAAACTTTTATACATTTTGCAACAGACCAATTAGAACGCATAAAGGCGAAACGTATGAAAAACGCGAATAAATGGGAAGCCGGCGTCAGACGGCGTGACTCTCAACTGTGTTATTAGTTTTTGTGACATTTCATCTGGGAGTTAAATAAGGTACGTAAATGCAAACGATTAATATGGATTAAATGTTAAAACGGTTTTTCTTAAGGTTTATGATGGCTGAAGAAGGTATAATTTCTTCACCCAGAAAACGATTATCCAGACATTTTTCGGTGGAAGATAAGGAAAAGGTGCTGAACATTTGTAAGGCCTACGAAAGGGAGAATCCGGAGAAATCAAAGATGGAATGCATGGATTTCACTGCAAAGACAGCAGGTGTGAGTGTTCGAAGTGTTTCTAATATTCTTCGTGAATACAAACAAGCACACCAACTTCAGTCACCAAAAGTGTACCATCGACAAAGGGTAGTTTTCTTTGATTTGAAGCATAACAAACCATTCTCAACGAAACCGTCCTCGGATCCTATGTGTAGGACTACAAGATGACTTCCCTTGCTCGATGGATCTTTTAAACGTCCTTCCATACTTTACTTACAGCATGGCCAGCGTTCACACAAATCTCATCTAAAAAGTGCAACTTCTTATGTTCTTCCCGGCATTTCCTGATGTCTCGCAGGAATCTTCGCCTCCAAACAATAAACTCATTTTTTTCCCTTAGGGCACTATTACGTGACCTTTTTGAGAACCTATAAAGCCAAATACAATAATTACATTACAACACGAAGAAATAGAGTCCGTTCACTCGCCGAAAGCCAATTTTTCTTATTAATCGCCACAAAGTACTCCGTTTAAGATGATGTAAATAATCACCCTCATGCACCGCTGCTAAAATTTTGTTTACAGTTGGTGGTTCATTTCTTTCAAAAAAGGAATGGATTATACGCTTGAGAGAACATTTAGTTCCTTCATCGATATTGTCCAAAACTGCCCTTTGTCGGTGACACACTGTTGGTGGCTGAAGTTGGTGTGCTTGTTTGTATTCATGAAGAATATTAGAAACACTTCGAACACTCACACCTGCTGCCTTTGCAGTAAACTCCATGCATTCCATCTTTGGTTTCTCCGGATTCTCCATATCGTAGGCCTTAAAAATGTTCAGCACCTTTTCCTTATCTTCCACCGAAAAATGTCTGGATTATCGTTTGCATTTACGTAAGTACCAATGACAAATGTAAACTATAAAGACATGGAACGACATTGTTGTAATTGAAGCAAGAAAATGTATAAAATGCGGTTGGACACTGCCAGAGGGCGACATTAAATTTTTCTTCTTACTCTGTTAATAGTATCCATAAAACATATATTACAAATATTACAATATTGCTTTAAAGTTATTTCAAAAAAACGTATTAAATATTTTTATCGGTTTCAGGATATTAATCCTTTGTTTACATAATATGCAAAAGTAGGCTGGTAAACAAGTCATAACTAAAGTTGTACAGTTATATTTAAAACTTGTACGGTAATAATATTACAAATACAGATCTGTCAACAACCGTCAACAGATGAAATAATAAATAATGAAACTATAATATAGGGCTATTTATTAATACAAAGAGACTGAAAACTCCAAACAATAATAATTAAGTACTGAAATCCAACTGAAATGTATTTTCAGGCAATCCAAGGTCCATTTTTATGTAGCCGTTGTGACACTAAAAATGTAAACATTTATGTAATATGAAAAAAGGTAACAAATAAAAACAAACAAAATATAACTGTAATCATGGCGACAAATCAACCCATACAGACTTGACCAACTAATGAAATGAAAACGTTATTAATAAGAGAATATCAAAAGGTAATATCTATTAATAATGTCTTTATTTTCTGAAACCGATAAACTATTGAACAAATCACGGATGTTATGAATCATAACAGCCTTAGATGTCTTAAAATCCTCGCTCTACGAGCTCGGATTTCAAACCGACATCTGCGGCAGTTATGATAGTCATAACATTCCTACATATGTTAATAGCTAAAAACCAGTAGTATCAGTAAAGAAACAGAGAAAGAACAGTATCGCCCTCTGGCAGTGTCCAACCACATTTTGTACATTTTCTTGCTTCAATTACAACAATGTCGTTCCATGTCTTTATAGTTTACATCTGTCATTGATAGTACCTTATTTAACTCCCAGATGAAATGTCACAAAAACTAATAACACAGTTGAGTCACGCCGTCTGACACCGGCTCCCCATTTATTCGCGTTTTTCATACGTTTCGCCTTTATGCATTCTGATTGGTCTGTTGCAAAAATGCAAAATGTGTCAAAGTTTAATGCGCACGCGAGTACTCGGTCAAATCTAGCGGTTGCTTTGTAATTCGGGTTCTATAAATACGACCAATAGAGAAATTCCATTCAAATTTAGCGGGCATTTTTGGGGAGGAGTCTATTTGCATCTGTTGGTGAGAGAGATTATAAATGGCTATCGCAATAATAAGAAACGGCTAAAATGTAACCCATTATCCAAAAGAAATAAACAAAAAATGATTATTTTAATGAGTCGCAAAAATGACGGTGACGTTATGCAAATGGCTGCTGTCGTGTTGTGACGTCAGACACTGGCATTAATGTCTGATGTTTGATTTTGTGTAAATACCTCAGTGCCAGTCGTCCACAAGAAAAACACCAGAAAAAAGATTTGTCTCATTACCAATATAAGTACGATCAAGCGCTTAAAGAAAAAAAGAAAATTATGGTTACGTACCATGAGAAGAAGTGAAATTGATATATCAGAAAACACTAAAGGGGTTGTACGTGGGGATCATTTCAACGTAAGTGCGATTATGTATCTTTTTAAAATCATACAATTTTAGGTTATGTATTTTACTTTTTTTTCAATTCGAGGAAGATTTAGAAAACTGTATGATGTTTAAATTAATCGGTAGTTACATACATTTAAAAGTTCATGTATTTTGATTGTCAAGCTGGTAGAAAAAGGCGCCTTCCACCTAAACGTAGTACAGCAACAAGGAGAGCAACATTGGCCAAATTAACTATCTGGGCCTTTACAAAATCTGTTCCACTCACTTTTCCGTGAAAAATGTTAATATTTAACACCGAAATCGCACATTGAATCTACACCTAAATAGTATGATATATGCACAACGGCGAACATAAAAGATTCTAAAGTTCTGTCAAAAAAAAAAACAGTGATTGACGTCACGCCCAGCACGGTGAGATGCGAATTTCATCGTTTGTTCTCGGTCAGTGGTCGTAAACTTAAAAATAATATAAATTTTAAGGTAGTTGCCTCATGAGGCGAGAGCCATCTATTGACTCCTGTAGATAACACGTAGACAAAAAAATATTGTCAGCACTGCTCTGACTTTCTTCAAATTTGTATTACGCGCATAAGTCACGTGAGCGGTAGCACTACCAACTGCAGGTTTCAAGTAAGGCTGGGAATTGAATTCGAATAATTCGAATAGTCGAATATTCGAATATTCAAAATTCGAATAAGTTTAAAACTAAATTATTCATATATTCGAATACTCGACTATTCGATTATTCGACTATTCGAATTTTCGATATTCGAATATTCGAATATTCGACTATTCGACTATTCGAATATTCGACAATTCGAATATACGAGTAAGAATCTGAATAAGTAATCGACTAATAATAAATTGAGTAAATTAATATTTTCAATGATCTAATATTGAACTTAGGGGAAAAGAAAGCTTATTTTATTAGAACAGTCGGGTCCAATCACCGACGCGACGCCAGGAGATAAGTTTTTTTTTAAGTTTTCAACATTTCAAATTTCAACCACTCCTTGTAATTTTTGCGCATATTTGACTGCGGTTATAGAAGTTTCAGAATAAACTAAACTTCTGTTATTAAAGTATGACTTCTTCGATAAATTTAAAATAAAAAAATTTGAATACTTATTCGACTATTCGAATATTCGAATATTAGTCTATTCAATAATTCGAACAATCGAATAGTCGAATATTCGAAGAGTCGAATATTCGAATAGTCGAATATTTGAATAGTCGAATATTCGAATAATTCGAATACTTAATTCGAATATTCGAATAATTCGAATAATTCGAATATTCGAATAATTCGAATATTCGAATAATTTGAATAATTCGAATATTCGAATAATTCGAATATTTCGAATATTCGAATAATTCGAATAATTCGAATAATTCGAATATTCGAATAATTCGAATAATTCGAATAATTCGAATATTCGAACTATTCGAATATTCGAACTGAAATTGGAAAGAATATTCGAATTTTGAAATCCATAAAATTCCCAGCCTTAGTTTCAAGCTCGGTTTCAAATCTCTCTGGCCATGAGATTTCCTAGCTTTTTACGCTGTAACTCGAAAACTAAATGGGCAAGCATGGTTTTCTTCGACGCATTATTTTTCTCGTGACTTCATTAACATTTCCACAGTTTTTTGTTGAAATCTGATGGATTTTCAAGCTTCGGGAGTCAATTCAAGGCAAGGTTTCAATTCAAAGTACCTTCTCCTATGCCCTCCATGTTAAATAGATCAACATCGGAGCTCTGTAACTTTCATTCAGGACGGTAAAATGCATTGAAATTCCAGATTTAGTTCAAGGAACACTTCCAAAAGATATAGGCAAAATTTCATTGATATCTTATGGAGTTCGATTCATGAGGCAACTACCTTAATTAACAAATACATAAATTTAGGGTATATTATTGATAAAATTTTATTGTTATTCATTTTTTTACAGCATTAACTATCTTTTATAACCAATGTTGCTTAAAAATCTAGCATATTATGCGCATACCCTATGATCAGTTTGAATTGTCACTTTGAAGTGACAATTGTCACTTTGATGTGACAATTGTCACTTTGAAGTGACAATTGTCACTTTGATGTGACAATTGTCACTTTGAAGTGACAATTGTCACTTCGAAGTGACAATTGTCACTTCGATGTGACAATTGTCACTTTGAATTGGCAATTCCATATGTTTGTAAAAAAATAAAGTTGTTGGCCCCTATACGCCTTCGTAGCTTTCCAATAAACTATCATAACGTGTATTTCTTTCGAGCGGTTTTTGAAATATTCTAGATTTTGTCGAAATTTTGACAGATGTAGAACCTAAAGAGAAATGCCCCATTTTTAAATTAAAAATAATTTTAAACTTTTTATTGTGGCAGTTGATTAGGCTAGATACGAACTTTCAAACGTATTAGAATTTAAACTTTCTTCTACAGGGTGTTCATAATTTGATTTCGAATAAGTATGTAGATTTAAAGACGTCAATAACTTTCTTATTTTAAATGGAACATCCCGTATATTATTTCCTAATCAAATAAAGAATTAGGTACAAGAGCTTTCTGAATTCTGATGATCCCCCACACATGGTGATTATTTTGAGTAGTTTTGAAGATATTAGCAATTCGTAGTATTTTGTTAAAAAAAAGAAGCAAATGAAAGCGTTTTTTCAAATAATGTTCAATTTTTTATACGTTTTTGCAAGATTTCAAGTAGCTGATAATGCAGCAAATTCATTTGAGAAAGAAAATCCAGTTCATCTGTTACATATTTAAAAATTTTAATTTAAATCTCAAGCAGGCTTTGGAAACAAAATTCTCATAAATTTTATTGCACTAATAGGCAAAAACGCCAATTAAAAATATTTGCCTACTGTTATTTCAGAAATAAACGATAATTGATTAGTTCGGCAACAGATTTGACCAAAAATTAATGGAATGTTATATTTTATTAGATCATCACGCTGACGAGAAAGATAAAGAATTGACAGCATTTTCGGAAGATGACGATGATAGTGTTGCTGATAGAGATCAGAGATTATCAACCTCAAGCCGATGATTTAACGTTTTACGAAAACGATTCTGGTTAGTATTCTTCCTGCTCAGTTTCAGTCATAATACCTTTCAAATAGACACCGAGGCATCCAAGAAACACCTATTACTGAAATATTAGGTTTTACTAAAATATTTTTTTTAGTAACAACCCACCTCTAGATGCCTTCTTGGCGAGTGCATCATGATATATTTCTATTTCACTATTTCAGTTAATGTTCTGTCTGTCTGAAGGATACGTCATTCTCGTCATTAATAGGTGTACAAATTAATTTTTTGAATAATTTAAAGTTTCTAAATCAAGTACCCTAACATAATAGATCAGAAACTTCATAGATACCACATACGTTTAAAAAAAGTACTGCATCCTAGCTGAAAAAATTAACAAAAGCGATTAAAATGTGTATCTTATTTCAGGTATTTACCGAAAGTCACGTGAGGAAGGGGGCCCGAGAACAAAAGGATCTTATATATACACCAATGGAAAAACGAGCGATGGATTTGTTAGGAAAAGCCTCAGTGGTGGGTTACCAATCATAGAAATGGGCCTCAACTAATCACTCCTCGAATCAATCCAACAGGAAAATGTAAATTCTCTTTAAGAGAAATGCCTTATTTTTCAAATTAAAAATAATATTAAACTTATTGTGGCAGCTGATAATGCTAGATACGAACTTTCAAATGATTTATTAGAATTTAAATTTTCGTGTACAGGGTAGTTTTGAAGATATCAATTTAAGGTTGTAAAAATAACCAACGAAAGCGATTTTTCAAATAATGTTCAATTTTTTATACGTTTTTGTAAGATTTCAAGTAGCTAATAATGCAGCAAATTAATTTGCGAAAATTATTTCAGAGTAAATATTTTCTAGTTCATTTGTTTCATGTTCAAAAATTTTAAGTTAAATTTCAAGTAGGCTTTGGAAACAAGATTCTCATAAATTTTATTGCACTAAATATATTTTGACAGTTTTAACAATTAGGTTTTACTTGAGCTGAGACCTCAGGGTTGGAAGGCTTTCAACCAGATAGTGCAAGAAAAAGCCACACGGCTTGTAAAAATGTATAATTAAAATGGAGATTGAAGCTACCTAGAAAAATACAGGGTTTTATCACAAATACTTAGTTAACATTTATTCCGTTTTAACTTGCCCAGCACCAGGGCACTGTAATTATAAAATATGAATATTATAACTAATAAAACCCACGTGGTTGCCAAGAACTTTTAAACGAGCATCTCCTCGAGTTCTGTGAAGGAGTCCGAAAAAAAAAAAAAACGATAAAAAGCTCCGCAGGAAAAGCAGGCGGCATACTGGCAGAACATGTAAAGTGGGTTGCCTATCTTCCGGTTCTAAGTTGCCGAGCGTACGGCAACACACAATACGACGGCCGCGTACCCAGTGGCGTTCCGGCTCATACTTCACTTTCTTGTCTTACTAAAGTGGTATAACAAATAGTTAAGCAAACCTGAATTATTCTGTCAGCGAACTAATTGATATGATTGAACTCCACAAATGTTTAACAGGTCCTTCCAAGATAGAATATACAGGGTGGGGCAATAGTGTGTCGGACCTCGATATCTCGAGTTCTACGATAGCTAGAAATTTTTTAAACTAGATAAAAAAGTTTATAACTGGAAATTATTTTCGAACATACAGGGCGAGCCAAGACGAAATTACAGGACAAAGTGCCTTTTTTTAAACGGAATGCTATGTATATCAGTACATTTTTTGAAGCCTCTTTCTAGAGTCTATTAATATTAATAATAATAATAATAATAATAATAATAATGCCTTTATTTCCAATAATTTAAATTCATTAGGTATACCTAATAAACAATTGTAACTTAATAAAGATAATAAACAAACAATATATGTAGGTACATGCATCATACAATGCATAAATAAAAACCAAGAAAAATAAACTAAATTTTGGAAATCCCAAGGGGAAGTTCACACAACAAGTGTGCTCTACCACTTAACCCTTGCAGAATAATAATTGTAGAGCGCACAAGTAGGTAGGCAGAAACTAAAAGTATTTCTAATACATTTTTATTATATTATATGTAGGTATATTATTAATATTAATTTCAAATAACAAATAAATAATATAAATAGAAAAAAGGAAGATAAAAAGAAGAAAAAAAAAAGAGAGAAAAAAACACTGAAACATTCGTTAATTATTTATATTTTGATAGGCACGTAGCAAATTTTTCATTGTTGATCTAAAACTATTAATATTAAACTTGTGTACATCAGAGGAAACTTTGTTATAGAGTTTATAAATATTAAATTTGAACCCTCTCTCAAATAGTGAAGTTCTATGCCGTGGTGGGGTAAATAGACCCCTGTGTGGATACAAAAGTCTTAAAGCGCCATAGGCTCTTTGTGTGCATTTAGCTACATGTTCTCTGAACCGTAACGAGTTGTCCAAAATTAAGCCAAGATTTTTGGCACTCAGAAATTTGCAGAGGTGATACCATTATCTCGAGGTTTAATAAATTTTCCAAATTAGGTACGGTGGATTTGTTACCAAATAAAATTGCAGCAGATTTAGATGGATTTATAACTAATGAGTGCTGCAGAGAAATATCATGCATGGTTTGTAAATCTCTATTGATTTCGTGAGTAACTCTTTCAACATCTTTAGGATAAAAAGAGAGATACAGTTGCGTGTCGTCTGCGTACATATGCATTGAGCAGTAATTAATAAATTTAATAAATTGACTCGTGTATATACTGAAGAGCAAGGGACCTAGAATGGATCCTTGTGGAACTCCGGCAGAAATAGCTCTCGATTGTGAAACTTTACCATCCAATCTAACAAATTGTGAGCGATCCTCCAAATACGTTTGAAGCAGCAAGGCAGCAATTTCTATTATCTTCTCTGCAACTTTTGACATTCCTGGTAAAATACTAATGGGTCTCAAATCTGAATATTCCTTAGGGTCATTTACTTTGGGTAATGTTACAAAAAATGTTCGTTTTTCATTTCTACATCACATCGTTGAAAAATATCCAGGGTGTTCCATTTGAAAAAATTGAGAAAATTCAATTTAAAAAATTCTTAATTGAAAAATAATTTTTTGCCCACCCTGTACAGTATTAGGAAATGAAAATAATTCAAAAACATTAATTAGATGTCTCGTAACTGGTATTCACACAAGTTTTTCTTAAAACCCATAATTGTGACTGTGGTGATTTCTTTAATATCCATCTGCAGATTGCATTATTTCAACAAAAAAATTCATTACATCCAAGTGGTTGGTTGGTTGGTTCAATGCTAATATAGGAATGAATAGAGCCTAGAAAGAGGCTTCCAAAAATGTAGGTACTGATATACATAGCATTCCATTAAAAAAAAAGGCACTTGGTCCTGTAATTTCGTCTTGGCTCGCCCTGTTTGTTCGAAAATAATTTCCAGTTATAGACTTTTATCTAATTTACTTGCAATTTTTTAAAAAATTTCTGGCTATCGTAGAACTCAAGATATCGAGGTCCGACGCAATATTGCCCCACCCTGTATACTTTCTATTTGTTATTATAATAATTACTCTAACACATTACATTTCTATTTGCAGAATACTCTACCACCTCCACCAACGACTCTTTCTCAACCCTCCGTAAGTATTTTTTTTTTTTTTCAAATTTTTATTTTATCATTACAAAGATTTACCTGCTAACTCCATCAAAATTTTTTCATAAACAGTATTCTTTTAATTTAAAATATGATTGCCGTAGAATAAATTGACACATCATATACATGGTGTTCATGTATATATTGAACCGCCCCTTAACCCCTTTGTCTTTAGTTTTACCAAAATAATTTGTTAATAAAACTTTTTGTTCTTCTGAAGATTTCTGTTATATATACTCTGAAAAACAATTGAACATCTGCGATAGATGTTATAGACAAAACTTATGTTTATCTTTGATAGTTACTACAACATCCCATCTTCGATGTCAAGAATGAATAATGACAGGACAGACCACGGTAAAACAATTTTATTTTAAATTTTTTCGTTTGAAATATTCCATTGCATTAATAATTGTTGAGTAGGTAATCGCAATATAAGGATATGGGAGAATAATTTTGTTTTTGCATATAGCCTCTACTCTATCGTTATTTATTCTTGATACCAAAGATGACGGTTATAACAATTCAAAACCTATCAAATATAAACCCATCAATATATATGTATATTGTATATATATTTCGAATCAAAAAGGAAAGATGTATCAAAGAAAGCGATAATATACATGATGTTCCATATTTGAAAGAACATACATTTTGTCTATAGCACCTGCCTCGGGTGTTCTATTATTTTTCAGAGTGCATATTTGAAGTCTTCAAAAGAACAAAAAGGTTTTTTAACAATTTTTTTTTGTAGAACTAACAACAAAGAAATTAAGGGGTACTTCAATATATGCATGACCTCCCTGTACAGAATATTCAAAAATCTGAATTTTACGTAAAATTAACCTACGTTCAACTTTTAACGACATTAAAAACTGTCAATTAAAAAAAATGTCAGAATTCAAATTTATAACAGAATTCCAAGTTGCGGTTGAATCTACCTACTTCGACTTTCTACATTTATAATCGTTAGTAGGAAATAATGTAGTAAAATAACATATCGAAATTAAACATATCACTATAAATCACAAACCAACTTTTCGCAATTATACAGTTTTTAATTTTTGTACCATTTGTTACTACTAAAAAAATTTTAAAAAAATCTATTTAGACAGTTTTACCCACAAATTGAAATTCTACCACAAATTTTATTTCCTAACAACTTCCCTTATTGACAATTTTTCATAATACATATAACTAAATTTGATCGTAATTTACTCTTGCATAATTTTCAATTTTTTTTATTTTCTGAACTCCCTGTACATGAAATTGTAATACTGACACCACAACAATCATATATTTAACAAGAGCAAACATTTTTATGAATAACGTACAACGAAATATAAAAAAAATTTGTCCTCTTATCCACTCTAACTGTAAACGTATTATATATAATGCAACCACATTTATATATTATCTTCTATCTGCTATTACATTAATTATTCTAAAGCATTAATTACATTTCTATTTACAGAATACCCCACTACTGGCTAATAAACCTCCACTCAACCCCCTGTAAGAATTGATTATTTATTTAAATTTTTAATTTAAGAAGTACGGGGTGAATCAGTTTTAATGGGACAAACGAAATTAGTCGATAGAAAAGCTGAAAATAATAAGATGTTGTTCCATACGCGTCTTCTCAAAACTTCTTAGTTTGTGAGAAGTACCGAGTATTAAAATTTCAACTTTTGATCAGATTTTATTTTTCATCTTCAAAACGGAAGACGATTTGGTATAAGTATGATTATTTTGGACAAAACCACATTCATCATTGTACTTCTCAATATTGTTATGTTTGGTACCCTGTACTTCAAGGTACCACCTAGCCCACATGCGCAAGATGGCAGACTTCCGGGAGCCAGTTTGTAACCACCTGCCTCCGAGTGAACACATGTTAAATTGTATACCAAGAATCGCTAAGTATAATAAACATCTTCCATCAATCTTGACTTTCATTGGCACTATAACAGTGAATAAAACTCAACAAATATAACACAAAATCCAATGGCATACAAATGGAAGACAACTAATCTCTATTTAAAAAAAAAAATTGACGCTCCTGGATTTTTTCAAAGTTTTACAATAATTTCTATACTCATTTAATGTCAATTCTATATAGATTGCTCTCTACACGCGTCGATCGAAATGTATTCGTTTTTGAATTATTTCACGATTTGTTATTAGTTATGTATAAAAACTTGACCCTAGCAAATGCAAAATTGTGAAATAATTCAAAAACAAACTCATTTTGGTCAACACTTGAAGAGAATTTATTTATTTAGAGATGACAAACGATTATAAAAATTATTATACCTAAATCTTTGGAAAACCCCCGAGGCATTATCTATTTTTCCCAAAAAAGAATCAGTTGTCTCGGTATATCACAAACTAACCAGAAAATCATCCCCCTAGCTAGGGGATTACACCTTCAAAAAAATTAATTACTGAATTTTCAAATTTGACCACTCTTAATTTTCTAGAGAACGAGGTCGTGTGCCAACTTCTAAATTTAACGTGAGATACAATGTATCAAGAACTATCTTCCACCAGAAAATCACCCCCCTAGCTAGGGGATTACACCTTAAAAAAAATTAATTACTGAATTTTCAATTTTGACCACTCTTAATTTTCTAGAGAACGAGATCGTGTGTCAACTTCTAAATTTAACGTGAGGTACAATATATCAAGAACTATCTTCCACCAGAAAATCATCCCCCTAGCTAGGGGATTACACCTTCAAAAAAATTAATTACACGTTTTGTACACTTGGCAACGTTGGTACGGGCTGGGCGATTTAGCCTCTTGTTCTTTGTAGGGCCTTCCTAATTTGCAGGTCAGCATAAAAGCTTGCAGGTCAACCCCTTCTAGTGATGCGGTCAATTTGAAATTTTGCACAAATGCCACCTAATAAAGGCTCTTTTCATTTCCACACTCAAATTCGACCTACCCCTATTTTCAAAACTACCCCTTCTATAAAAGCTTTCAGGTCAACCTCTTCTAGTGATGCGGTCAATTTGAAATTTTGCAGAAATACCACTCAATAAATGCTCTTTGCATTTCCTCACTCAAACTCGACCTACCCCTGTTTTTAAAACTACCCCTTCCATAAAAGCTTGCAGGTTAATCCCTTGTGGTAGTGCGGTCAATTCGAAATTTTGCAGAAATATCACTCAATAAATGCTCTCCATTTCCACACTCAAACTCGACCTACCCCTATTTTTAAAACTACCCCTTCTATAAAAGCTTGCTTGCTTCTATAAAAACTTATTTAATAAAGAATTGTTTTTTAATTTTTATATAATTTTGTATGTAGTTTTTATTGAGGAATTGTTATTGCTGCAAATACTATTTAGAAAATATATGAATAAAATATGAGTATACAAGAAGGAATTTAAAAACGATGATGATTGCGGTAGCTTAATAAATATTTATCTTAAAACTTGGAAATAAAAGAGATTGAGCTATAAAGCTAAAAAATTGGTGGTTCGCTTTAAGAGTGGTTACAAAAACTGTTGGCAGCGTAACAATTTTGAAACTATACAGGCACTGCCTTATAGACTGCTTACTAGAGATAGTTAAAAACAGTGGTAGAACGACTTTGAGTGGAAATACAAAGCGCATTTATTGAATCGTATTTTCACAAAATATCAACCACAATTGGTTGACCTGCAAGCTCTTATAGAAGGGGTAAGGGGTAGGTTTAAAAATAGGGGTAGGTCGAGTTTGACTGTGAAAATAGAAAGAGCATTTATTGAACCGTACTTTCACTAAATTTCAAGTTGACCGCACCACTACAAGGGGTTGACCTGCAAGCTTTTATAGAAGGGGTAGTTTTGAAAATAGGGATAGGTCGATTTTGAGCGTGGAAATGAAAAGAGCCTTTATTAAGCGGCATTTGTGCAAAATTTCAAATTGACCGCATCACTAGAAGAGGTTGACCTGCAAGCTTTTATAGAAGGGGTAGGTTTAGAGATAGGGGTAGGTCGAGTTTGAGTGTGGAAATGGAAAGAACATTTATTGAATCGTATTTCCACATAATTTCGAGATGACCGCACTACCACAAGAGGTTGAACTGCAAGCTTTTATAGAAGGGGTAGTTTTAGAAACAGGGGTAGGTCGAGTTTGAGTGTGGAAATGGAAGGAGCATTTATTGAATCGTATTTTCACAAAATTTCAAGTTGACCGCACCACTACAAGGGGTTAACCTGCAAGCTTTTATGGAAGGGGTAGTTTTGAAAATAGGGGTAGATCGAGTTTGAGTGTGGAAATGAAAAGAGCCTTTATTAGGTTTCATTTGTGCAAAATTTCAAATTGACCGCATCACTATAATGAAGGGGTTGACCTGCAAGCTTTTATGCTGACCTGCAAATTAGGAAGGCCCGTATAAGGATGTAAAAATAGGTGGCCCTCCAAGCGCTGACCTTTCCCTGATAGGATCCCTAATGCTCCAGTCGACTGTATTACTATTCGTAAACTTGAACGACCGTAGAACGACTAGCTTTGCACACCGGGATTACATTTCTACATCCTCATGTTCACTTCTCCCTAAGTAAGGTACCTCGTGTAAGTACAATTCGAACTCGTGCATGCGGATCGCCCGGGTATAGATCCTCGAGGTTATCCTTAAGTTGTGACATGATTATTCTGGCTCCAACGCTTAAGACGAATGAATGTACGCCGTAACACGCATCATCGATGGAACAACCTGCTTTGCACACAGGGATTACCGATCCAACTAATATGTTCACTTGCCCCTTAATAAGGGAACTAATGTACTAAATTCGACCTTTTGCGTTTTAATTAGCCTCATAATCAATTAATTTCATGTTGATGCATTGTTTGATTGTTACCAAACGAAATCAGCAATGAAAAATCCTGAGGAACACGCGGGATTTGAACCGGGGCTTTCTGCGTGGAAGCCCAACGCTTTAACCAACTAGGCCATGAGGGTCGCCGACAGCGTCCGGCTATTTTTGAATACCTTGTTAAAATATTAAGCGGAATCATCGCATCAGCTTCGCTTTTATTTATGAATTAAAATATTCCCCTCTGAAAAAGTATTTCTATGGCGCCAGTGCACTCCACCGGCTAACCTACGATTCATCAGGACTAATTTTAGATTTCCGACCCCTCTAGGAAAATATTTTTACGACGCCAATGAACTCTAGTAGCTAACCTACGATTCATTTGAACTAATTTTAGAAAACATGGCACCAGCGCTGATTAAACTCGAAAATCGTCTTTTACGCCTCCCTGTCGCCCCATATTCATCACCAAAATTAGAGAGAAAGTATTCACAAACCATTCGTTCAACAGACGATTGACATGTGTGTGGTAGGTTTGTATTCTCGTAGTTCAAACGGCTCTGTTGCTAACTTCAGATCAATACACCGCAGAAGGTTGTAGCTCCTTTATATATTCTGTGGTTGTAGGAAGTGTGGTTTTATTCTCTATCGTTGTTGGATATAAATCATATAAACATATTAAACACTGCAGAAATTAATAAATACAACAAGATGTTGTTTTAAATCGGGCTATTCTTTTGGTTAGTATGAAAGAAATGATTTGCCGACTTTGCCTTCAAACAACAATTGGTGATTATAATTGTCGACCAGTAGAAGAATCTTTGTTGAAATCCTTAAAATTGGCGAGTTGAAAAACCGAACAGAAACTTTAATACATCTAGATAGATAGAATTTATTATTTCAGTAGAGTAGAGTATACAAAATGTTTAAGAATTCTTGTCAAAATACAATATAAAATATAATTACAAAAAAAGTAAAAAACAAAATGATCGGTACCTACCTACTGATACTCTTACAAACGGAAGTATAAATATCATATCTTAGATTTGAGAAACGATGATGATGTATCCACGTTGATTGTACGGATGGTGTTTGAAACCATATCAATACCTATATGTATAGACGTGCATATTTTGTTAATTTCCTAATATTTCAGAATCCAAAAATAAAATCTAAGGAAAACGTGATGTCTATTGAATGTGCTAATTGCCTGCAAGTATTGTCCAATTATATGGATGACAACGGAACGAAAATAAAATGCAGGTTTTGTACTTACAAAGACTCGTGGAAGAGAAGATCTCATCATATCATTACAGTCTTTGCTGGAGCAATATATTCCGCGGACGGTAAGTGATTTTAGTTTGCACGTTGTTGTTGAGTTTATTTGTTTTATAGGCAATTTTAATTAAATAAATTTACGTTTGTAATCATTAACTGGTTTGAAAATTCATTATGTGTCTCTTTTGACAAACGATGTCTCTTTGTGGTACTTAACGTGGGATTACAATCTGCCTCGAACCGTTGTAAAACTTTTGTAAAATCGACCGGTTTTGGCTGTCTTCTCGCTTCAATTTTTGAAGCTAGTGCCGGGTGTTTTCTCGCTTTCCTTACGAGTCACATTTTTGGCATGAAAGTTAAAATGACGGGCAACCGGTTAGGGCTCGACTATGGGGTACCACCTATCAGAAGTTTCCAAATTCTATGCAGCTTATAATACCTATTCTAGTTTCAGAATTTAAAAAACACCGAAGAACTTGTAATGTGTGAAACTTGCCTGCCTTGGGTGCTTGGGAAGGTGCTTTGAGTGTTATTTTGAAGTGTTTGGAAGTGGAGGAGAAGATACGTAAATATGTTGAATTAGAGGGAACGGACGATAAAGGCCAAGTGGAATTGAAGAAAGTGCAACAGTTTACGTTTGGTCCGATAATAAAATCGGAAATTAAGTCGTTTGGTGTAGGTAAATTATAAAATGGATCCAATCAAGGTCAAGAAGAACGTACCACGATGGCTGAAGCCGAAATAAAATATGAAAATGAAATACGTAACACAGAGCTGATTATTAAGACGGAAGAGGATGATATCACGTCGGAACAAAGCGATTGTGATATCTCCGATATCAAATCAGAGCAGAGCGATTATGATGGGTAAATATCATTTATTTATTTATAATTCGGTTGGAAGGTTGGTTGAATAATTAGATCGGAAATTTTGACTTTGGGTAGTATTTCGCGTATTTACACTCATATAGGAGTGGGAGTATTAGTTTGATTATTAGTGTTTGGTCTAGATTTCCATACGTTCACGTTTTGGTTTTTTCCAAAGACTTGACTGTTAGTGGGATATCTATGTGGGGGTAGTCTAGATTTCTTGGCTGGACATTTACTGGCCCTCTTGGAAATTGTGATGTAGATGGAAAAGAATATTGTTGTTCAAAGGGAGACCTATATATAACAGGTAAGACTTGTCTATATAAATTAGAATTTTGTACAGGTGTTGGGTTTCTAAAAATCGGTTTCGTGTTTTGATATTGGCTCGGATATTGGTTATTTTGTTTCGACATATATCGGATATTTGCATCTTCGGTAAGATACTTAAGTGCGTCTGCTAGATTGGTAGGTTTAAGGGAACGGACCATAGATTGAATCGGTTCTTTTAATCCAACAATTAAAGTACGTAGTGCTTGATTCGCGTATGTGACGATTTTATTATTTTGCATTACTGCAGCATTTTTCTCGTACAAGTTTATGTAATTTGTTAAATGATTTAGGGTAGAAATAATTTGATAATAATAGGTAATCGGTTCCTCATTTGGTTTTTGTCGAAGTTGAATTATTAAATCTGAAAGTAACGCATTTTCATCACGTTGATCTCCGAATGTATTTGAATAATAATGTAGTTTTAATTAACGCCCACGTGTTCGCGCCTGAAATTGAGATTATTTCTTCTGCACGGCCTGTTAATTTTGAAACAATACAATTAAATATAATATAGCGATTTCTTACGGATTCTAAGGTTTCATTCATTGTCCCAATATTGTTCTAAAGTTTCGTCTGCTAATGTGATAAATCTGTATAGTTTGTGAGGGGTTCCATCAAAGTCTGGAATTAAGTCTAGGGGGCGGACGAATTTCAATATTAGGTAACGTCATTTTTGGTTCGGTTATTTCAGAGGAATCAGTTAGATTTAAATTGAGATTAGCTATTGATGCAATGATCTCGTCAGTGTTAGTTAATGTCCATAAAATATAATATATAAAAATCAATTTGTAATATAAAATCAATTTGACGTTCTCTAAGTTTATGTAATTACATCACCCAGTATTTTAAAATGTGTATATAGGTATCTTTCTGTATGAAATTGTACGAACAAAATACATATGTTGCAAATATTTAGTGAAATTAACTTTACTATTTATTTATTATTATTTAATATTTTATTTTAGAAATAACAAACTTAAACGCTTTTAATATGTTTGGTGTTTAAAAATAGCAATGTTAAATTTGGTTTTCGTAGATTGACGTTATTTCTTAATGTAGTTCTTGCACAATAATACTGAAAATTATCAACTAAAGTTAACTAAATCAATATTTCAATATTTAGATTTACTCACAACTGAAAAATAAAAATCTAATGGCCATTCGCTCAATTTTTAAATATACAGGCGTTTTTAAATTTAAAATGTAAATCAATCAAAATGTATTATTAGCTCCAGCTAGCTACAGCGTGGATGTAAGTAAATTCGGTGAAGCCTTGTTTTAGAGCACCGAGATAATATCGAGAGCAATAGTTATATGGGCACCAGAGTATTTATAACTAAATACGCAAAAGTTTACCGAAAGCACAATTAGGTATTTACTACATAAACTAGAAAGAAAAGAAAGCTGTGAATTTAACAAGTTTAATCTTACAAATTCTTTACAATAAACAAAGACTCAGAACTAAATATAAAAATATTGAAAAAATGAACAAAAAATATGAATAAAAATCACAATTTAACCAATTTCTCTGTCTGTCTGTCTGTTTTACTGTTGTAAAGGCTTACTCGACGGGAATGAGCTGAGACGGAAAGGGTTCTCCTAGTAGCTAGCGATGAATCCTGCGAGTACTCGAGGTTGATGAAAAGGTTGCGAGATCCTGTCTCCGCACTCTTACTCAGTCCAGAATGTCCAGGTTCCAATCAAATTTATTACTTTTCGGGAACACCCAATATCTCCTTACTTCTGATGTTGTTAACTCGATTTCCAGTGAGTCAAATTTCCAGAAAGCCAGATGTCATGAAATAAAAACAGAACAGTCGAGAAGAGGAAATGGAGGAGAAATAAAACTAGGTCGAAAATTATTTCAACTGGTAGATATGAAAAAAAAAAAAAATAACAAAGTTCCGGCAATATAGTTAAATTACTAGATAAAATTCACAAAATTAATATTTCTTAATATTACAATAGAAAAATAATTGTCAAAATGACACCACAAGATATTAAAATTTGTGAAATTACCAAGTTTACATAAAAATACGGTTGACACCGATTACAAAAAAAAATGAATTATTAACAAAATAATACTAAAATTCGAACACAAGAATTTAGTAAGGTTGCAAAACTTCACTATCAGTTCGTCAACAAGAAACCTAGGTAACTTGTTTATTTTGTTTTAAGAGGACTTGATTTTCTACATCTTTTGACTTAGAAATATGCTCAGATAGGTACAGGAAAATCTGAGTTTCCTGACTTTACTGACTCTGGCGATAACAAATCAAAATGTGTACGTATATTTCTTCCAAACATTAAATAAGCAGGACTTGATCCTGTAGTACAATGAGGTGTGTTTCGATAATCAAATTGAAAGTTGTTTAACACCAAATTTAAGTTTAAACTATAATTTCTTTTACCTAAAGCATTTCTAAGACAATTTTGAACAGTTTTAACTGAATTTTCAGCTGCACCATTTGATGATGGATGATATGGTGGAGACGTAATATGTTTAATACCATTTTTTTCTACAAATAAATTTTAAAACTCTTTAGAACAGAAAGTAGCCGCGCGGCGCATTATCTGTTACTATTTGTCTTGGCAAACCAAAACGAGCAAAACAAGATCTTAATATTTCAATTGTTAAACTAGTTGTAATGTTATTCATTGGAAATATTTCTATCCATTTTGAATGTGCATCCAAAAATTGTTTATTCAAAAAAGGACCTAAAAAATCTAAATGTAGGTATCCTACTCCAAATTTCAGACGGCCATGACCAACTATTAAGAACTGATTTATTAGGTGATTTTTTGTGTAATAAACAATTTTCACATTTATTACTAATATTTTCAATACCTTGATCTAAACCAGGCCACCAAAAATAGGAAGGTTTGTGCTAAACTTTTCATTTTTACTATTCCCATGTGTGAATTATGTAATTTATCTAACACAGATTTGCTGAATATTTTTTGGTATTATTATTCTGTTGTTCCACAATAAACAATCCAATTCAACAGACAACTAACTCATTCCTTATTTTATAGTAAGGTTTTAAAGTTTGAACTATTTTTGCTGGACATTATCATTATTGTGATCGGACAAATTTAATAACCTGTGATAAAATGCTATCGTTACTAGTTTCCATTTTTACTTGTTCAAAATTAATTGCAAAATCATTATTATTTGAGAAATAATTAACAAAATTTATATCAACATTTTCCCAAGTATTCATCTCTTCAAATATTAATTAATGGTAATCGCGACAAACTGTCTGCTGCCTGGTTATCTAGAGATTTTACATAATCGATATCCTACTGATAACTTGACAAAATAAGAGCCCATCTACGTAATCTGTTAGCGGAAAACTGAGGAATTTCCTTAATGGGATTAAAAATAGTAATTAGTGGTTTATGCGATCGGTTAATAATGTAAATTTCTTATGAAATAAATATTGATGAAATTTACATAACCCAAAAATAATACTTATTAAACCTTCTTTCCCAATCTGAGAATATTTCTTTTCAGTATCAGATAACGTACGCGAAGCATAAGCAATTAAGGTTTCTCCGTTCCATCCATCCATCATTAAAAATGCACTAAAACTGGCGAAGATGTTAGAATTTATTTCTTTCCTTTTCTTTGTTTGGGATTTATTACCACATTCCTTGAGATTCCTATCCAAAAAATTCGATTTATCTAAAAAATATTCAAATTAACCAGTTTAAAACTGGGAAATAACCTCTACGCCTTTGACGTAATGTCAGAGGATCAGTTAGAGGGTGTTTTTTGACAACTAATAGGAATTAAATTAATACAAAAATACTGAGCTGACGTTTCGGAAACTAGGCATATCCGTTTCCTTTTTCAAAGTTTAGGCTTTAGATTTTTATGTAACGTGTAGAATAACACGGCATAAAATAAAAATTGTTTGTTTATATCATTTCCATAGATACTTACCATAGAAATGTTGAAAAATATACTAAATAATATTAATTTTTATTGAGTTCTTCTCTCAACCAAGTTGAACAAAATTCTACCGAACAATTTGATACACGCATTTATCTTCATTAAGTAAAATTATTGCAGATTCTTTGATTTCTCTTTTTTTGTTGTCTGCTTCTTTGGTCAAAATTTTGGCTGAATCCCATTTTATCCTGTGATCGTTCTCCCAAGCATTTTCACAAATTTTAGATTTTTCAATATCACCTTTTCTAATATAACTTTTGTGCTCACCCAATCGTACATTAAGTGGTCTAGATATATATGATTCACCCACATAATGTTTATTACACTCGCACGGGATACTGTATATACCTACAATTTTTTGAATTTTGTTCAGGATTTAATGGTTTCGTTTTTGTTAATATGGATCTTAAAGTATCATTTGTGTGAAAAATTGTCCTAACGCCAAATTTTTTACCGACACGACGTAATTTCTCAGGTAAACCTTTTATATATGGAATTAATGTCGAATAATGATATTCTGGTTTTGGTTGCACCAGATTGTTAACTCTATTTTCAATGTTCATGAAAGTCTTATCAACAAATTCTTTCGGGAAGGTATCTATTCATTATTATTTAAAATTTCCCTGACAAATTGCCTTTCATGTTTCAGAATTTATATGTCTAACTGAACATTGAACTGAACCAAAATCGAGGAGGCCTTGATGAACATTGAAAGCTATAAAAGGATATCCTCATTTGCAAGAAGAGAGATGATTCATGGCGGCTCAACTACATATATTCGTGCTGGACCACCTGGAATTAACTGAAGTGAAGGAAATCATGGAGCACAGTATTGAGGGACATATTGAGTGCTCATCATTCATCAGTAATAAGTAGGCCCTTGAAAATCGTGATTATATGTACATATATACAGACCACCCTTAGGAAATGTAAATCTTTTCTTCAATATTTTGACTTATATTTATAAACTAGTGCTATGTGGTGATTTCAATATCAATCTCTTGAAAGAAGACGAGAACACAAAGTTATTTAGGGACTTAATTAACTGAAAGTTTCAATCTATATCAAACTATAGGTACCGGGTGCCACAGGATACTGGCTCACCCCTATATTTCCTTTATTTTTTATTTTTTTTTCCATTTGAAATTTGGGGGGCATAAACTACCGTTTAAAATGTATTTCTGCACATCACAAACACTATGGTACCACTTCTGGTTTATCCGGAAATTACCTCAACTTTCGATTTTCAAATGGAACACCCCGTATATTTTTACATATTTGGATGCAGGGCAACATTCTGCATACACCATCCCAGATAGCACAAAGTAGTCCTATGGATGCACAATGGACGTCCCTTTATGTACGAATGGACGTCCATTGCCCGTCCGTTTCTGTCCTATGGACGTTCACTGGACGTCCATTCAGTAACCATTTGTCACAACATTGGACGTCCATAAAGCACCCATAATCGGACGTCCCTAAAGCACCCATAATCGGACGTCCATAAAGCACCCATAATCGAACGTCCATAAAGCACTCATAAATCGGACGTCCATAAAGCACCCATAATCGGACATCCATAAGCCATATACCAGCGGACATCCATAACGCAGCCGACAGTTTTTGTCAGAGCATGTCCAAAATGCAAAGAATCTGTCACATGGTCAATATGTCATTAAATGGGGCTAAATTGAGGAGCAAACACAAGTTGCTTTAAATTATAAAAGGACGAAATACATTTAAACTAAAACGACTGTTTCTTCCTTTTATAACGTAAACATGCAGTATCTATTGCTAAATTTTAGCCTAATTTAATGACATATTATATCATTGGATCAAGTGACAGGTATTTTTACTTTTTGGATTTACTTCATAGATTTTATGGGACAGGTGGACAGGACGTAAAAAAAATAATTTTAGAAAGACTTTATATAAACTTCGAACTTATGCGAAATAATAAAAAACTTAGGTATATAAAATAATAAAACACTACTGCACTTCTTTCTTCGCACGTTCCGTACAGCGCCGGAGCCATTTAGCAATGGCCACCTCAGCTTCCTTCTCTGAACAATTGGGAAAAATCTTAATAGCTGCTTCTGAAAAGCACAAAAATAATAGTATAGAAAAATACGTCTATCTACAGGAACACTTACTTTTTAGCAATTCATTCAAAAAATAGTTCTATGCTTCAGTGTTATAATTAAGTCAACATGAACGCGACAGTCATCTGGACCGTTTACATCAGTTTAAATGCACAAATAACTGATAATTTCACTCACTAATTATTCTTATTACTTATTATGAATATACATATATATGCAGTACGTACCATTCAATTTGAAGACGCCCAGGGAAAGTCGTTCACACTTCACAAACAGCAAACCGCACAAGTGAATGCAAAAATGCAATGGTAAATAATGGCAATGGCGGCTACGTCGTCGTCGCCTTGTGCCCTTGCGTGGAATGTCTTTTGTCTTCCTGCTCCGTCTTGTCGATCGCTTCGGCCACGAGCTCGAGCTACACCGAACGGCATCACGTGTTTCTACAGGAGCGTATGAGAGAGCCGTGCGCTGCGGTATTGCCAGATTGAACAATTTAGTATCCGTCACAAATAAATTTAAGTTTATTTTTATTTAGTTTGATCTACGTTCCACGTGAAATGATGTAATTAATTATTCACTATCATCAGGAATAACCTATTTTTAAATAAAATGCCATCAAGTTTTTGGGAATAACTTGTTTTTACTATAAAATGATTTAACTTTTCAGTGGTCAATGGTCATATTGGTGTTACAAAGCGAGAGAAATCAGACAACGTTTTGCTTGCTTCTCACAATACACCAGACATATTATGGCGGGATGATTTAAAATATTTTGACAAATATAATTTATTATAATTGGAAAACGCTCCTAATTTTTACCTAATAAACAACGAGAAAATATTTTGAAAATGGAAAGGATTCTCGTTCGGCAATTTTCAGAGAAAGTCTTTTGGAAATAACATCACGAAAATCTTACGTAAATTTCTTGAGAAATTTATTTGGCAAAAACTTATTAAGGAAATTGTGGAAAAATCTTTGAGGAAAATTTTAGTAATGAAATCCCGAAAAGCTTCGGGCGGAATTCTAAAGAAATCTAGTAAAAATATCGGAGGAAATTTAAAAGGAAATAAAACGCGAAGGGAATAAGTTTCATATATACAGGCGGTAAATTTCAGAGGACATCTTGGGGGCGTACATATGACGTCCGTACGTGGGAATGTACGTGCTGTTTTGGTCCATAGACCTACGTACTTATAATGCACACTAAACGGACGTCCATAGGGCGTACTTTATAGCCGTACATAGGCCGTCCATGTGGCAATGTCCACTGTACGTGTTGTTTTGGTCCATAGACCTACGGACTTATAATGCATACTAAACGGACGTCCATAGGGCGTACTTTATAGCCGTACATAGGCCGTCCATGTGGCAATGTCAACTGTACGTGCTGTTTTGGTCCATAGACCTACGGACTTATAATGCACACTAAACGGACGTCCATAGGGCGTACTTTATAGCCGTACATAGGCCGTCCTTAGGGGAACGTCCATAGTGCATCCAAATTTGATCCGTGGACCAATGGACTTAAAATGGGTACTAAACGGACGTACATGGGACGTTCGGTGCTATCTGGGATGTAAGTTTCGCGAATTTTTGAGCCGATGTTCAATTTTTTCAAGCATTTTAAGAAATCCGTCTAGAGTGCTTTGGAATTCCAAAATTCGTTATACGGTAGGTAAACTTCAAAGGAAAAATATAATTTCTGCTAACAATAAACTGTTTACAAATGTCATCATTCTTTTGTTTTATAATGTGTCAATTCGTAGTGCAAAGGTAACTATGTTAAGGTTCAATAAAAGTTCTTTTGAAAGTTGATTTTATACTTTTAAACGAATGAAATAAAATTGAAAATAAATAGCACAGATATGAAATAGATATCAATGAAATCAGAAAGAAAATTATAATTTTTCAAACACTATGAGCCACCACCTTCCCATTTAAAAAAAAAGTTTTCGATAAAAAAGTGATATGTTCAACTTTGGAGGCTTCGCAAACAGTTGTTAGTGAAACGAAAAGAAAAATTATATTATTTTTCCTTTGAAGTTTACCTACCGTATCGTATAACCAATTTTGGAATTCCAAAGCACTCTAGACTTATTTCTTAAGATGCTTGAAAAAATTGAACATCGGCTCAAAAATTCGCGAAACTTACATGGTGTATGCAGAATTTTGCCCTGCATCCAAATATGTAAAAATATACGGGGTGTTCCATTTGAAAATCGAAAGTTGAGGTAATTTCCGGATAAACCGGAAGTGGTACCATAGTGTTTTTTATGTGCAAGAATACATTCTAAACGGTAGTTTATTCCCACCAAATTTCAAATGGATAAGTTAAAAAATAAAGGAAATATAGGGGTGAGCCAGTATCCTGTGGCACCCGGTATATGAACCTACAAGGATCACAAAAAATTCAGTTTCCTTGGTTGACAATATTTTAGATCATGAAGGACAACTTCTCGAAGTATCAGTCCCGGAAGAGCAAAAAAATGAGTCCGTATCGTATAAGAGGCGAATTTTTTCTAAAGCTAAACTACAACAGTTCAAATATGAATTTCAACAAGTAAACTGGCAGGAGGTGTATAATGAATCCGGGGTGTAAATGAATCGTATAAAAAATTCTCAGATAAAATAAACTACCTCATAAATGACATTTTTCCTCCGCAAGGAATAAAACGAAATCATGGATAACACAAGGTACCTATTAAAGTTTCTTCAAGAAATAAAAGAATTCTTTATAAGTAAAGGAATGATTGAGGGACACATTACTAAGCAAAAATATAAAGCGTACTCGAAAGTTTTTAAACAGGTTGTAAGAGAGGCAAAAAAATGGAAAATAAAGACTACATAAAAAATGCCAAAAATCCGGGTAGAGCTATCTGGAAGCTAGTGGATAAATATACTGGCAAAAAATCAAAACAACAAGACTCTGTTGTAAAAAATGTTGAACAAATCAACCAAAATGATTCAAAAAATACTCTTAACGAAATAAATAAATATTATATTAACGCATGTCCAGAATTAAACATTAATTGTGTAAATGCATCGCAAATTATTGATAACCACACAAAAAGTATTTTTATGTATCCCACAGATGACGAGGAGGTTTACAATACAATAATGAACTTAAAAAAGCAGTAGGTTATGACGAAATTCCAATCATTTTACTAAAATATGTTGCGTCTGAAATTGCACCTCTTTTAACTCACATTATAAATCTGTCACTCAACACAGGTGTTTTCCCTGAACAACTTAAAGTGGCACAGTTAAAACCAATCTACAAAAATGGGGATAAAACCTGCATAAAAAATTACCGCCCAGTCGCATTGTTAAATAATGTTAGTAAAATTTTTGAAAAAATTACATATGAAAGGATCGATGATTCAGTTCCTTGAAAATGAAAAAATATCATCCGATTATCAAAATGGATTTCGAAGGGAAAAGTCTACCATGAGGGCAATCTATCAAGCCATTAGTAAAGTCTTAGAATCCCTAAACTCAAAGAAAGACACCATTGCAATGTGCCTTGACCTCACAAAAGCATTCGACAGTGTAGACCACAACATATTACTAGCGAAATTAGAGAGGTACGTACGAGTGTTAGAGGCACTGCATTAAACTTGTTGAAGTCATATATGACTGAAAGAAAACAATATTATGTTATTGACTACGATGAATCGGGCAGTCTCAGAACATCAAATATGGAAATTGTGAAAAGAGCTAGGGGTCCCCCAGGGGTCAATACTGGGTCCTCTACTCTACATTGTGTATACGAATGAACTGCCTCAAGTAACATCACATAGTTTAATACAATTTGCTGACGATACGTCTGTTATCTTCACATTGGATCAAAACACAAATACAAACAATCAAATTCTTGAAACGCCGAGTATGTACACTAGAAAGATGGCTTGCATCTAACAATCTTAAGCTAAATGTAGAAAAAACTAATTTAATTAAATTCAGTTATCAAACAACAGAAACTGCCTTAAAATTTGTCACAAATAAACAAATACTTGAAACATCACAAACAACAAGATTTTTAGGTGTAGAAATTGATTACCGGTTAGATTGGAAACATCATATAGACTGTTTAGCTATAAGAATATATCAAAGCTCTGTTATGCGATGAAGATACTTTCCCAAAATATCAATGTTGAAACGGCATGCAATAACTGCATACCATGCATATATTCACTCAAAAATACGATATGGAATCATATTCTGGGCTAACAGTACGGAGCCGGGTAGAATATTTATTCTGCAAAAGAGATGTCTTAGAAACATCTTTAACATGGCCCAAACTGAAACTTGTCGGCAGAAAATCAAGGAACATAATGTTCTCACGATGGTTGGTTTGGTACTTATATTTACGAATCTGTAATTTTTATCAAAGAAAATGCTACCTACACTCTTTCAGGATCATAATAGAAATCACCATCATGACACAAGACATAATTTGGACCTTGATAACATTAAATGTAATTTCACTTATATACAAAGGAATGTGCAGTATTCAATAATAGAAATTTTTAATAAAATTCCGTTAAATTTACGATTGTTAAATATAAAATCTTTAAAACAAAAGTTAAAAAATATACTTGTACAAAAGGCCTACTATACTCTAGATGAGTTTTTTTTATAGTGATATGCACTTCAATCTCGAATAGGTGACCATAGTTGATTTATTGTACCACATGCAATCACTCTCCATACATTTTTGTGTATTTTCTCATTGTATTTCTAGTTTGTTTTTTTATTGTATCTGTGACCTATTTTTATTGTGTGATACTTTAAATTTTAAATTATTTGTTTGTATTCATATTGAGAGTAGTTCAAGGTAGACAATAATATTGTTTTTTTATTCTCATTTTATTTTATTTTTATTTTTATTTATACATACAGTGTGTTTGTATTTGTAGAGACTTGGGCCTCTACTGACATGTCCTACGCCCACTGGATATTAGTTGTAACTTATACTGTACTTACTTGGATTAATAAAGACTATCTATCTATCTATCTGTCTATCTATCTATCTAATATTTCTTCATTAGAAGAAATTATTTTTGCCCTATCATACAAACATTTTATAACACCTCTTTTAACGTCCAAAGACTGGTTTGAGTTAAAATTTAAATATCTGTTAGTGTGTGAGTCTTTTTTCGGTAAACGCTTAGTTTGAAAATTATTATTATTATTGACTTTTTTAATTAAAACATCTAAAAATGGTAATTCATTATTATTTTCTATTTCTAGAGTGAATTTGATAGATGGTTCTTTATTATTAATATTTTCCAAAAAATTGTTTAATAAATCTATTCCATGGGGCCAAATTGCAAAAATATCGTCAACATATATCTCCACCAAGTTACCACCGGTTTATGAATATTATTTTCAACATATCTGTTTTCGAAATCCTCCATAAATATATTACTTAGTATTGGTGACAAAGGGGAACAACCCATTGCCATCCCGAAATCTTGTTGATAAAAATCATTTTTTAATTGGAAATAGGTTAATTGTTTTTATTGATACCGTTAACAGTTCCATTATACTATTTACGCTAAGTTTAGTCCTGTTTGCCAAATTATTGTCGTTTATTAATTTGTCTCTAATTATTTTCAAAGTTTTGTTAGAATTTGTTTAACTTTATTGAAAGCCTCATCACAACTAGATGACCAAATCCAAGTTGTATAAACAGCTTTAAGTAAACAATACAGTGGATACAAATTACAAAATTGTTGATAAATTTGGTATAAATTTTCCATAATAATTTATTAATCCAATAAACGACTTTAACTGTGTTATATTTGTTGGTACCGGTGCATTTTTTATAGCTAAAATTTTTGATTCTGAAGTATGAAGTCCAAATTTGTCTATTTCATATCCTAAATATGAAATTTTAGGTTTAAAAAAACTGCACTCTAGCCCGGGACGAGCCTCGTTCACAACGTTCATCCGCTGTGGCGTCTTTGTTGTATTTTTTCTATCACATACCGATCAAATGCGAAAGTCGGTGAGATGCTTATTGCAATATTAAATTATTTGCTTTCTACATTCTCAGTACCTACTGGTTTTCATCAGTTAAAAGTAGATGGTTTGCAAATAAGCTCTGAAAAGAGTATTTATGTCTTTTTAAGACATTAGAGGATTAAGACTAAAAACTTTGACGTAAATAGTAAAATTTATTTTTACTATTTTATCTTATTCAATTTTTTTTATTTGCTTAAACTACGGTACACCCTGTATATTTTTATCTTGTGTAGCAGAATTCACTTCTCTTTCGAGTAATATCGGCTATTCCTATACCTAAATCTGACCGTTTTCAAAATATTCTTATATCGTCATTTATAAATAAATGTCTGTAAAAGGATGTAAAAATAGGTGGCCCTCCAAGCGCTGACCTTTCACTGACGGGATCCCCAATGCTCCAGTCGACTGTATTACTATTCGTAAACCTGAATCCTCCGTAGAACGACCAGCTTTGCACACCGGGATTACATTTCTACATCCTCATGTTCACTTCTCCCTAAGTATAAAGGTACCTCGTGTAAGTACAATTCGAACTCGTGCATGCGGCTCGCCCGGTTATAGATCCTCGAGGTTATCCTTAAGTTGTGACATGATTATTCCGGCTCCGACGCTTAAGACGAATGAATGTACGCCGTTAAACACACATCATCGATTGAACAACCTGCTTTGCACACAGGGATTACCGATCCAACTAATATGTTCACTTGCCCCTTAATAAGGGAACTAACGTACTAAATTCGACCTTTTGCGTTTTAATTAGCCTCATAATCAATTAATTTCATGTTGATGCATCGTTTGATTGTTACCAAACGAAATCAGCAATGAAAAAACCTGAGGAACACGCGGGATTTGAACCGGGGCTTTCTGCGTGGAAGCCCAACGCTTTAACCAACTAGGCCATGAGGGTCGCCGACAGCGTTCTGCTATTTGTGAATACCTTGTTAAAATATTAAGCGGAATCATCGCATCTGCTTCGCTTTTATTTATGAATTAAAATATTCCCCTCTGAAAAATTATTTCTACGGCGCCAGTGCACTCCACCGGCTAACCTACGATTCATCAGGACTAATTTTAGATTTCCGACCCCTCTAGGAAAATATTTTTACGACGCCAATGAACTCTAGTAGCTAACCTACGATTCATTTGAACTAATTTTAGAAAACATGGCACCTGCGCTGATTAAACTCGGAAATCGTCTTTTACGCCTCCCTGTCGCCCCATATTCATCACCAAAATTAGAGAGAAAGTATTCACAAACCATTCGTTCAACAGACGATTGACATGTGTGTGGTAGGTTTGTTTTCTCGTAGTTCAAACACTTCAAACGGCTCTGGTGCTAACTTCAGATCAATGCACAGAGTGACAGACAGAAGGTTGTAGGAAGTGTGGTTTTATTCTCTATCGTTGTTGGAAATATAAATCATATAAACATATAAAACACTGCAGAAATTAATAAATACAAGATGTTGTTTTAAATCGGGCTGTTCGTTTGGTTAGTATGACAGAAATGATTTGTCGACTTTGAAGAGTCTTTGTTGAAATCCTTAAAATTGGTGAGTTGAAAAACCGAACAGAAACTTTAATACATCTACCTAGATAAATAGAATTTATTATTTCAGTAGAGTAGAGTATACAAAATGTTTAAGAATTTTTGTCAAAATACAATATAAAATATAATTACAAAGGTAAAGAACAATATGATCGGTAGGTACTGATACTCTTACAAACAGAAGTATGAATATCATATCGTAGATTTGAGAAACGATGATGATGTATCGACGTTGATTGTACGGATGGCGTTTGAAACCATATCAATACCTATACAGATAAGTCCAGGATGCTTCGAACACGACAGAAATTGGGACGAATAACGAGTGGCCGACAACTCACCTCAGTTCGAAATTTGTACATGAGGAGGGCGCGGCAGTGCCACTTGCTCACTGCTCGCTCAGCAGTCAGCAGAGCAGACTGTTGTTACACAATGAAAAAAATAAGAGATAAGAAAATGGAATAAAGATAAGATAAATATTTATTCCGAGTTTTAAATACACAGTACTCTGGGCGATAATATATTAGTTCTTATTCGATTTAAAATTCAACTGTTCAAATTGTTCCTTGCTTTTCGGATATCATTATTTGTTAATTCTATTCCATATTCTTATCTCTTATTTTTTTCATTATGTTTAAGCCTTAACCGTGATGGGATGTAGAACTCATGTCTGAAAGAAATTTGATTTACGTTTAGAAATTTTTCCAACTTCAATAATCCATCCTAGATAGGATTAATTTATTGTAATTTTAAAAAAAATCTCAAAACACATTTAAATATTTCCATTGTTCGTTTTTGTGCAACAAAAATGTGATTCTACAACATAAAATTAAAATTAATTGTCGCTGCACCTCGAGGTGTAATAAAAATTATTATTATAAAAGAATTCAAACAGTAGACGCAAGAGCCATCGGCTACAGCGCGGGGATCCACGATTCCCGGGCACTGTGTCCGCTTGCCTACAACTGGCACAAGTAAATCGCGCAAGCTAATACCCATGTTCGAACCTCCTCGGTCTTTACTGTATATAGACGTGCATATTTTGTTAATTTCCTAATATTTCAGAATCCAAAAATATCTAAGGAAAACGTGATGTGTATTGAATGTGCTAATTGCCTGCAAGTCTTGTCCAATTATACGGATGACAACGGAACGAACGATAAAATGCAGGTTTTATACTTACAAAGACTCGTGGAAGAGAAGATCTGATATCGTTACAGGTTTCAAAGGAAAACAAGTCTTTGCTGGAGCAATATATTCCTCGGACGGTAAGTGATTTTAGTTTGCACGTTGTTGTTGAGTTTATTTGTTTTATAGGCAATTTTAATTAAATAAATTTACGTTTGTAATCATTAACTGGTTCGAAAATTCATTATGTGTCTCTTTTGACAAACGATGTCTCTTTGTGGTACTTAACGTGGGATTACAATCTGCCTCGAACCGTTGTAAAACTTTTGTAAAATCGACTGGTTTTGGCTGTCTTCTCGCTTCAATTTTTGAAGCTAATGCCGGGTGTTTTCTCGCTTTCCTTACGAGTCATATTTTTGGCATAAAAGTTAAAATGACGGGCAACCGGTTAGGGCTCGACTATGGGGTACCTACCTATCAGAAGTTTCCGAATTCTATGCAGCTTATACTAATACCTATTCTAGTTTCAGAATTTAAAAAACACCGAAGAACTTGTAATGTGTGAAACTTGCCTTGGGTGCTTGGGAAGGTGCTTTGAGTGTTATTTTGAAGTGTTTGGAAGTGGAGGAGAAGATACGTAAATATGTTGAATTAGAGGGAACGGACGATAAAGGCCAAGTGGAATTGAAGAAAGTTTGGTCCGATAATAAAATCGGAAATTAAGTCGTTTGGTGTAGGTAAATTATAAAATGGATCCAATCAAGGTCAAGAAGAAGAACGTACCACGATGGCTGAAGCCGAAATAAAATATGAAAATGAAATACGTAACACAGAGCTGATTATTAAGACTGAAGAGGATGATATCACGTCGGAACAAAGCGATTGTGATATCTCCGATATCAAATCAGAGCAGAGCGATTATGATGGGTAAATATCATTTAATGATTTATAAGGAATTTGCAAACTATACAGGGTGGGGCAAAAAAATTTATTTTTAAAAAAAATTGCAAGTAAAGTAGATAAAAAAGTCTATAACTGGAAATTATTTTCGAACATACAGGGCGAGCCAAGACGAAATTACAGGACCAAGTGCCTTTTTTTTTAAATGGAATGCTATGTATATCAGTACCTACATTTTTTGAAGCCTCTTTCTAGGCTCTATTCATTCCTATATTAGCATTGAACCAACCAACCAACCACTTGGATGTAATGAATTTTTTTGTTGAAATAATGCAATCTGCAGATGGATATTAAAGAAATCACCACAGTCACAATTATGGGTTTTAAGAAAAACTTGTGTGAATACCAGTTACGAGACATCTAATTAATGTTTTTGAATCATTTTCATTTCCTAAAACTGTACCGGGTGGCCAAAAATTATTTTTCAATTAGAAACTTTTTAAATTGAATTTACTCACACCCTGTATATTTTTCAACAATGTGATGTAGAAATGGAAAACGAACATATTTTGTAAATACCTCCGTATGGCTAATTGCAACCAATTTCGTTTTATAAATAAATAAGTGTCAAATTCAAGAATAAAGTTAAAAAGAGAGGTTCCCTCAAATAGTGCAATGTCTTTTTTATAACGTGGGGCTGTTTTATTGCGTTGGCACTTCTTCACAAAAATAGGGTTTGTTATGTCTTCTATGTCAGGGGGTTCTTCTTTAGTTAAGTCGCGTTTTTCAATTCATTTCAATATTGGCAAAATTATTTTCAGCTAAAGTAATTATTTCTGGTACGTTACAACCATAAAATTCTTGTGATTTAGAAATAAATATTTCACCGTTTGATATTTTTACTGGAATTTTTATTTGTGTAATAGAATTCGATTTTAAGTTATAACAATAGTCTTGTAATTTTGGTGTTTCTCGATATTTAATTGGAATTTCTGCATTTGCAGTAAATATTATAGACTTCTTGAAATCTTCTACTTGCATACCTAGTTTGGCAGTAATATCAAATCCGATGAAGCCATCGAAGTATTCGTGAAATTTGAAAAGATAAAAAATTAAATATCACTATTTTCATTAAATTCGGCAAAGAAAGGAATATCAGCACAACTATTTAAGTGGTGCTCTTTAAAAGCTGTTGAAATTGTGTAAATTTTTCATTATAAATTTTATTAGCAAAATATTTTTCGGCAACATTTGGGTCTAATAATGATTTAGTTGCACCGGTATCTAAAAGTAAATAAAAATCTAACAGCCATTCGCTCAATTTTTAAATATACAGGCGTTTTTAAATTTAAAATGTAAATCAATCAAAATATATTAGCTCCAGCTAGCTACAGCGTGGATGTAAATTCGGTGAAGCCTTGTTTTAGAGTACCGAGATAATATCGAGAGCAATATATGGGCGCCAGAGTATTTATAACTAAATACACAAAAGTTTATCGAAAACACAATTATATTTACTACATAAACTAGAAAGAAAAGAAAGCTGTGACTTTAACAAGTTTAATCTTACAAATTCTTTACAATAAACAAAGACTCAGAACTAAATATAAAAATATTGAAAAAATGAGCAAAAAACATGAATAAAAATCACAATTTAACCAATTTCTCTGTCTGTCTGTCTGTTTTACTGTTGTAAAGGCTTACTCGGCGGGAATGAGCTGAGATGGAAAGGGTTCTCCTAGGAAGTAGCGATGAATCCTGCGAGTACTCGAGGTTGATGAAAAGGTTGCGAAATAGATCCTGTCTCCGCACTCTTACTCAGTCCAGAATGTCCAGGTTCCAACCAAATTTATTACTTTTTGGGAACACCCAATATCTCCTTACTTCTGATGTTGTTAACTCAGTATCGATTTCCGGTGAGTCAAATTTCCAGAAAGCCAGATGTCATGAAATAAAAACAGAACAGTTGAGAAGAGGAAATGGAGGAGAAATAAAACTAGGTCGAAAATTATTTCGACTAGTGGTAGATGAAAAAAAAAAAAAACAAAGTTCCGGCAATATAGTTAAATTACTAGATAAAATTCACAAAATTAATATTTCTTAATATTACAATAGAAAAATAATTGTCAAAATGACACCACAAGATATTAAAATTTGTAAAATTACCAAGTTAACATAAAAATACGGTTGACACCGATTACATAAAAATGAATTATTAACCCTTTCACTGTTAAGCCTGAGTTTTTGGTTCTCTCCCGTGTGCGGCGAAATTTAAGCGCTGCGTTTTTATACGTCTGGAGCAGGGTAGGTCCATAGCGTATATATACGTCCCGAGCAGTTAACCGTAAAACAAGCCGACTTTACGACAATGTTCAGGGCCGGATTGTTTACTTTTGGCAAAGGTAGAATAAAACAATCAGTGGTTATTCATTTACAAATTATATTTAGTAGGTATAATAAAATTAAATATTACTCTTATTTAACAGAATTTTTATATCTACAGAAAATGTAGGGATGTAAAAAAATACTTCAGAAAAACAACATTGCCGCATGGTAATCTTCAAAATGAGCACACAAAATAACAAAATAAAATCGTTATAACTAAATAAAAAGATACCATTAATTATTCTTTCTGGCATAACTTTCACTAAAAATAAACAAAAGAATGTGCAGCTAAATAAAAAAACTGCAATAAATGTGTAGGTAACTAAAAAAGGAACTTTCGAAACATAACTACATTAATGCAATCGATTCATTGTCACTGTTTGCTAAAATGTCCTCCATTTCTTGGTCAGTGTAATACACAGTTTTACTATAACGCTCCATTACGAAAATACACACCTTTAGCAGAATAATTGCTACATCGATTCGTCAACTCCGCTGTCCATCTTAGCGCCAAAAAACCTGATACGGTTCAGATACGTGGGTGGAGAACTCTCGGCGTATTTATATGTTATACTGGAGCAGTCAACATATAAAATATTTTTTTTTACAAAAAATGGCTGCAGATCGACATATTTAATGCTAAAAATATAATATTGACAAAATACAAGACCTTAGTATTACTTTATACAAGTTAAAATGTACCGCGTTTATATACGTCTGGAGCAGTTACTGGATTTGCGTATATATACGTTTAGAGCAGCTAAAGGGTTAACAAAATAATACTAAAATTCGAACACAAGAATTTAGTAAGGTTGCAAAACTTCACTATCAGTTCGTCAACAAAAAACCTAACTTGTTTATTTTGTTTTAAGAGGACTTGATTTTCTACATCTTTTGACTTAGAAATATGCTCAGATAGGTACAGGAAAATCTGAGTTTCCTGACTTTACTGACTCTGGCGATAACAAATCAAAATGTGTACGTATATTTCTTCCAAACATTAAATAAGCAGGACTTGATCCTGTAGTACAATGAGGTGTGTTTCGATAATCAAATTGAAAGTTGTTTAACACCAAATTTAAGTTTAAACTATAATTTCTTTTACCTAAAGCATTTCTAAGACAATTTTGAACAGTTTTAACTGAATTTTCAGCTGCACCATTTGATGATGGATGATATGGTGGAGACGTAATATGTTTAATACCATTTTTTTCTACAAATAAATTTTGAAACTCTTTAGAACAGAAAGTAGCCGCGCGACGCATTATCTGTTAGGTACTATTTGTCTTGGCAAACCAAAACGAGCAAAACAAGACCTTAATATTTCAATTGTTAAACTAGTTGTAATGTTATTCATTGGAAATATTTCTATCCATTTTGAATGTGCATCCAATAATACCAAAAATTGTTTATTCAAAAAAGGACCTAAAAAATCTAAATGTAGGTATCCTACTCCAAATTTCAGACGGCCATGACCAACTATTAAGAACTGATTTATTAGGTGATTTTTTGTGTAATAAACAATTTTCACATTTATTACTAATATTTTCATTATCTTGATCTAAACCAGGCCACCAAAAATAGGAAGGTTTGTGCTAAACTTTTCATTTTTACTATTCCCATGTGTGAATGAATTATGTAATTTATCTAACACAGATTGCTGAATATTTTTTGGTATTATTATTCTGTTGTTCCACAATAAACAATCCAATTCAACAGACAACTAACTCATTCCTTATTTTATAGTAAGGTTTTAAAGTTTGAACTATTTTTGCTGGACATTATCATTATTGTGATCGGACAAATTTAATAACCTGTGATGAAATGCTATCGTTACTAGTTTCCATTTTTACTTGTTCAAAATTAATTGCAAAATCATTATTATTTGAGAAATAATTAACAAAAATTAATATCGACATTTTCCCAAGTATTCATCTCTTCAAATATTAATGGTAATCTCGACAAACTGTCTGCTGCCTGGTTATCTTGAGATTTTACATATTCGATATCATACTGATAACCTGACAAAATAAAAGAGCCCATCTACGTAATCCGTTAGCTGAAAACTGAGGAATTTCCTTAATGGGATTAAAAATAGTAATTAGTGGTTTATGCGATCGGTTAATAATGTAAATTTCTTATGAAATAAATATTGATGAAATTTACATAACCCAAAAATAATACTTATTAAACCTTCTTTCTCAATCTGAGAATATTTCTTTTCAGTATCAGATAACGTACGCGAAGCATAAGCAATTAAGGTTTCTCCGTTCCATCCATCCATCATTAAAAATGCACTAAAACTGGCGAAGATGTTAGAATTTATTTCTTTCCTTTTCTTTGTTTGGGATTTATTACCACATTCCTTCCAAATTCCTATCCAAAAAATTCGATTTATCTAAAAAATATTCAAATTAACCAGTTTAAAACTGGGAAATAACCTCTACGCCTTTGACGTAATGTCAGAGGATCAGTTAGAGGGTGTTTTTTGACAACTAATAGGAATTAAATTAATACAAAAATACTGCGCTGACGTTTCGGAAACTAGGCATATCCGTTTCCTTTTTCAAAGTTTAGGCTTTAGATTTTTATGTAACGTGTAGAATAACAGGGCATAAAATAAAAATTGTTTGTTTATATCATTTCCATAGATACTTACCATAGAAATGTTGAAAAATATACTAAATAATATTAATTTTATTGAGTTCTTCTCTCAACCAAGTTGAACAAAATTCTACCGAACAATTTGTTACACGCATTTATCTTCATTAAGTAAAATTATTGCAGGTTCTTTGATTTCTCTTTTTTTGTTGTCTGCTTCTTTGGTCAAAATTTTGGCTGAATCCCATTTTATCCTGTGATCGTTTTCCCAAGCATGTTCACAAATTTTAGATTTTTCAATATCACCTTTTCTAATATAACTTTTGTGCTCGCTCGCCCAATCGTACATTAAGTGGTCTAGATATATGATTCACCCACATAATGTTTATTACACTCGCACGGGATACTGTATATACAATTTTTTGAATTTTGTTCAGGATTTAATGGTTTCGTTTTTGTTAATATGGATCTTAAAGTATCATTTGTTTGAAAAATTGTCCTAACGCCAAATTTTGTACCGACACGACGTAATTTCTCAGATAAACCTTTTATATATGGAATTAATGTCGAATAATGATATTCTGGTTTTGGTTGCACCAGATTGTTAACTCTATTTTCAATGTTCATGAAAGTCTTATCAACAAATTCTTTCGGGTATTCATTATTAATTAAAATTTCCCCGACAAATTGCCTTTCATGTTTGAATATTTCATCATTAGAAGAAATTATTTTTGCCCTATCATACAAACATTTTATAACACCTCTTTTAACGTCAAAAGACTGGTTTGAGTTAAAATTTAAATATCTGTTAGTATGTGAGTCCTTTTTCGGTAAACGCTAGTTTGAAAATTATTATTATTGACTTTTTTAATTAAAACATCTAAAAATGGTAATTCATTGTTATTTTCTATTTCTAGAATGAATTTGATAGATGGTTCTTTATTATTAATATTTTCCAAAAAATTGTTTAATAAATTTATTCCATGAGGCCAAATTGCAATTGCATATCATCAACATATATCTCCACCAAGTTACCAGTTTATGAATTTTATTTTCAACATATCTGTTTTCAAAATCCTCCATAAATATATTACTTAGTATTGGTGACAAAGGGGAACAACCCATTGCCATCCTGAAATCTTCTTGATAAAAATCATTTTTTAATTGGAAATGGGTTGTTTTTATTGATACCGTTAACAGTTCCATTATACTATTTACTCTCAGTCTAGTCCTGTTTGCCAAATTATTGTCGTTTATTAATTTGTCTCTAATTATTTTCAAGTTTTGTTAGAATTTGTTTAACTTTATTGAAAGCCTCATCACAACTAGATGACCAAATCCAAGTTGTATTAGCGTTAAGAAGTAAACAATACAGTGGATACAAAATTGTTGATAAATTTGGTATAAATTTTCCATAATAATTTATTAATCCAATAAACGACTTTAACTGTGTTATATTTGTTGGTACCGGTGCATTTTTTATAGCTAAAATTTTTGATTCTAAAGTATGAAGTCCAAATTTGTCTATTTCATATCCTAAATATGAAATTTTAGGTTCAAAAAAACTGCACTCTAGCCCGGGTCGAGCCTCGTTCACAACGTTCATCCGCTGTGGCGTTTTTGTTGTATTTTTTTCTATCACATACCGATCAAATGCGAAAGTCGGTGAGATGCTTATTGCAATATTAAATTATTTGCTTTCTACATTCGTAGTACCTATACTGGTTTTCATCAGTTAAATGTAGATAGTTTGCAAATAAGCTCTGAAAAGAGTATTTATGTCTTTTTAAGACATTAGAGGATTAAGACTAAAAACTTTGACATAAATATGTAGTAAAATTTATTTTTACTATTTTATCTTATTCAATTTTTTTTATTTGCTTAAACTACGGTACACCTCGTATATTTTTATCTCTTATGTAGCAGAATTCAATTCTCTTTCGAGTACCTAATATCAGCTATTCCTATACCGAAATCTGACCGTTTTCAAAATATTTTTATATCGTCATTTATAAGTAAATAAATGTCTGTAAAAGGATGTAAAAATAGGTGGCCCTCCAAGCGCTGACCTTTCACTGACGGGATCCCCAATGCTCCAGTCGACTGTATTACTATTCGTAAACCTGAATCCTCCGTAGAACGACCAGCTTTGCACACCGGGATTACATTTCTACATCCTCATGTTTACTTCTCCCTAAGTAAGGTACCTCGTGTAAGTACAATTCGAACTAGTGCATGCGGATCGCCCGGGTATAGATCCTCGAGGTTATCCTTAAGTTGTGACATGATTATTCCGGCTCCAACGCTTAAGACGAATGAATGTACGCCGTAAACACACATCATCGATGGAACAACCTGCTTTGCACACAGGGATTACCGATCCAACTAATATGTTCACTTGCCCCTTAATAAGGTAACTAACGTACTAAATTCGACCTTTTGCGTTTTAATTAGCCTCATAATCAATTAATTTCATGTTGATGCATTGTTTGATTGTTACCAAACGAAATCAGCAATGAAAAAACCTGAGGAACGCGTGGGATTTGAACTGGGGCTTTCTGCGTGGAAGCCCAACGCTTTAACCAACTAGGCCATGAGGGTCGCTGACAGCGTCCGGCTATTTGTGAATACCTTGTTAAAATATTAAGCGGAATCATCGCATCTGCTTTGCTTTTATTTATAAATTAAAATATTCTCCTCTGAAAAAGTATTTCTACGGCGCCAGTGCACTCCATTGGCTAACGTACGATTCATCAGGACTAATTTTAGATTTCCGACCCCTCTAGGAAAATATTTTTACGACGCCAATGAACTCTAGTAGCTAACCTACGGTTCATTTGAACTAATTCTAGAAAACGATGCACCTGCGCTGATTAAACTCGAAAATCGTCTTTTACGCCTCCCTGTCGCCTCATATTCATCACCAAAACTAGAGAGAAAGTATTTACAAACGATTCGTTCAACAGACGATTGACATGTGTGTGGTAGGTTTGTATTCTCGTAGTTCAAACGGCTCTGTTGCTAACTTCAGATCAATACACAGAACTCGCACAGAAGGTTGTAGCAAGTGTGGTTGTTTATGTATTTTACTTCATCGTCTCTTATTCTCTATCGTTGTTGGATATAAATCGTATAAACATAATATAAAACACTGCAGAAATTAATAAATACAAGATGTTGTTTTAAATCTAAATATTCTTTTGGTTAGTATGAAAGAAATGATTTGCCGACTTTGCCTTCAAACAATAATTGGTGATAATAATTGTCGACCAGTAGAAGAATCTTTGTTGAAATCCTTAAAATTGGTGAGTTGAAAAACCGAACAGAAACTTTAATACATCTAGATAGATAGATAGAATTTATTATTTCAGTAGAGTAGAGTATACAAAATGTTTAAGAATTCTTGTCAAAATACAATATAAAATATAATTACAAAAAAAGTAAAGAACAAAATGATCGGTACCTACTGATACTCTTACAAACAGAAGTATAAATATCATATCGTAGATTTGAGAAACGATGATGATGTATCCACGTTGATTGTACGCATGGTGTTTGAAACCATATCAATACCTATATGTGTAGACGTGCATATTTAGTTAATTTCCTAATATTTCAGAATCCAAAAATATCTAAGGAAAACGTGATGTGTATTGAATGTGCTAATCTAATTGCCTGCAAGTATTGTCCAATTATACGGATGACAACGGAACGAAAATAAAATGCAGGTTTTGTACAAAGACTCGTGGAAGAGAAGATCTCATCATATCATTACAGGTTTCAAAGTAAAACAAGTCTTTGCTGGAGCAATATATTCCGCGGACGGTAAGTGATTTGAGTTTGCACGTTGTTGTTGAGTTTATTTGTTTTGTAGGCAATTTTAGTTAAATAAATTTACGTTTGTAATCATTAACTGGTTCGAAAATTCATTATGTGTCTCATCTTTTGACAAACGATGTCTCTTTGTGGTACTTAACGTGGGATTACAATCTGCCTCGAACCGTTGTCAAACTTTTCTAAAATCAACTGGTTTTGGCTGTCTTCTCGCTTCAATTTTTGAAGCTAGTGCCGGGTGTTTTCTCGCTTTCCTTACGAGTCACATTTTTGGCATGAAAGTTATAATGACGGGCAACCGGTTAGGGCTCGACTATGGGGTACCTACCTATCAAAAGTTTCCAAATTCTATGCAGCTTATAATATTCTAGTTTCAGAATTTAAAAAACACCGAAGAACTTGTAATGTGTGAAACTTGCCTTGGGTGCTTGGGAAGGTGCTTTGAGTGTTATTTTGAAGTGTTTGGAAGTGGAGGAGAAGATACGTAAATATGTTGAATTAATTAGAGGGAACGGACTATAAAGGCCAAGTGGAATTGAAGAGAGTGCAACAGTTTACGTTTGGTCCGATAATCAAATCGGCGGAAATTAAGTCGTTTGGTGTAGGTAAATTATAAAATGGATCCAATCAAGGGCAAGAAGAACGAACGTACCACGATGGCTGAAGCCGAAATAAAATATGAAAATGAAATACGTAACACAGAGGTGATTATTAAGACGGAAGAGGATGATATCACGTCGGAACAAAACGATTGTGATATCCCCGATATCAAATCAGAGCAGAGCGATTATGATGGGTAAATATCATTTATTGATTTATTTAAGTAATTGCAAACTATACAGGGTGGGGCAAAAAAATTAATTTTCTAAAAATTGCAAGTAAAGTAGATAAAAAAGTCTATAACTGGAAATTATTTTCGAACATACAGGGCGAGCCAAGACAAAATTACAGGACCAAGTGCCTTTTTTTAAATGGAATGCTATGTAGGTATCAGTACCTACATTTTTTGAAGCCTCTTTCTAGGCTCTATTCATTCCTATGTTAGCATTAGCATTGAATATCTCCCAACCACTTGGTTGTAATGAATTTTTTTTGTTGAAATAATGCAATCTGCAGATGGATATTAAAGAAATCACCACAGTCACAATTATGGGTTTTAATTTAGTTTAAAAACTTGTGTGAATACCAGTTACGAGACATCTAATTAATGTTTTTGAATCATTTTCATTTCCTAAAACTGTACTTACAGGGTGGCCAAAAATTATTTTTCAATTAGAAACTTTTTAAATTGAATTTACTCACACCCTGTATATTTTTCAACGATGTGATGTAGAAATGAGAAACGAACATATTTTGTAAATACTTCCGTATGGCTAATTGCAACCAATTTCGTTTTATAAATAAATAAGTGTCAAATTCAAGAATAACGTTAAAAAGATATGTTCCCTCAAATAGTGCAATGTCTTTTTTTTATAACGTGGGGCTGTTTTATTGCGTTGGCACTTCTTCACAAAAATAAGGTTTGTTGTGACTTCTATGCCAGGGGGTTCTTCTTTAGTTAAGTCGCGTTTTTCGTTAATTCTTTGTTTGTTAGTTATGTTAATCTGTTCATGGATTTGTTCATGCATTAAATTTAATTATTTCTTATGTTGTAAAATATAATCTGTCATGAAATCTTTATTTAACTTTACATTAAGTAAATGGATCATTTACTTCTAAATGTCCTGTTATTATTTCTAGAGGTTTCATTTTAGTCACAGGGTGAATAAAATTGTTATAACCTAGTGTGGCGTATGGTATGATGTCACACAAGGGTATTTTATTTGATTCTGCTTTTATTATTCTTACGTGTTCGAGTAAGGTGGAATTGGAATTAAATCGTTCGACTGTTCCGTTACTATTTGCATGGGTGTAGGGGTGTAGTATAATGAGTTTTTATTCCGTGTAAATTTGTAACGTCCGCTATTATCTCATTTTTAAATTCGGTGCCATTATCTGTAATGATTAATTTTGGCAAACCATGATGGCTCATAAACGTAACTAAACATTGTACTACATTAACGGCTTGAGTACCAGTTAGGGGATAAGCTTGCGCGTATTTTGAAAACGAATCTATTAAAATAAGAAATTTTTTATTTTCGATTATTAAAGTAACTTTTTAATAGGTCAATAAACTGTTGTCTTGTATTTGTTGTCGTTTAAAGTAACATTGCCATCTTTGTCTGTCGGGGAAACTCTCGAGTACCTATAGAAAATCTGTCTGTCATATCTAGGTCAAGTTCATTAATGAAAATTTGATTATCATAGTAATTGATAGCTTTTTCTGATATTTGTATTGTTTGAATTGGGTCTTCACTAGTTGTATGTATGTACTGTTATATTGTCCGAATCAGGTTGGGTAACTGTTAGCTCCTTGTTTTCGTCAGTATTAGGTATTAGTCACAGGTTGTTCGTCAGTGTCAGAAATATGATCTTCGTTTGAATCAAAATTATTAATCATAGATTGATTGTCAAGGTGGTCTCTGTCGGTGTCTGAAGTATCGAAATCATTTGAATCGATATTATCGATCATAGTGTAACAAAGCAAATTTTTAAGCCTAGAGATTCAGCTGGTAGTTGAATAATTTACTTGTTACTATAATCATTTTATCCGCTTTTATTTTTGAGTTCACCCTGTATAACCGGCTTAGTAAAAATATACGAATTATTGAACCTAGAATTCCGCGTTCTGTTAATTTGCAGTTAATAAATTTATTTATTGTTTATTTATAGTTAAATTCGGATACATCCTGTATAAAGGGGTAGAGAAATTTCAGTAAGTATTCAGGTAATCACCTGTCTTATAAAACCGGTCTGTGTACAGTTGTTCAATTTATTTAAACGTGTTATAAATAAATAAACTTATTTATTTTTCTATTTAAGTAATCTGTACGTTATTAATTCCGTTTCTTTCACTGTAATACTCAGAAAAATGAGTAGAAGCTATTCCGCCGATACAGGAGTCCGAACTAGAATTGTTAATAATAATTTCCGTTCGGGATTGATAAATAAATGAGCCAGAGCGCGACTTAACTAGATAGCCACAAGAAACATACGTGTTCACGTTATCAGCGCGAGAAGCGAAGCGCTGCATCCGCACCGATATTTAATTAGTAGGATCCGGGAATTGATTTGAAAAATCAGTCTATATCGACGATCGAAACATTCCAGTCCTGTTTAGGTAAATATTAAGCACTCGGCATATTTACGGTACTTGAAGTTAAAAGATAAAACCGCGTTAATTATTTGCTTTTCGACTTAGAAATAATTTGCGAATTATTTCAATATTTTGATAGATAAATTTATAGTCAATTATTAGAAAGAATTAATTATAAATTCAGTCCGTGCGTTACAATTGATTTATAATAAATCACTGTGCATTGTAACAGCTGTAGATTTGCGTGTTTTAAGTTTAAGTGATGAATAAAATATTTTATTGGTTTTGAAGCGTGATAGAAGGTATTAGAGCTAGTCATTTCCGAAATTTATTTAATTAAATAAATTTAGTAGTCCGTCTGTCTGTATGGTGGCCCGATAGAATACGAGACGAAGGAGGTGTGTAAATACCAACGCATTTATCCGTTGAGAGAGCGAACTTGCCAACAACTGATATTGCAAGGGTTAACACAATCTTCCCCTCAGGTTCAGAGGTTTCGTCTTGGGGTGCCAATACAGTTGTGTTTTATTAATCAGATCTGTTCGTAACTACTCAGAATAAGAGTTTGTGGTAAAAACCCCAAAACCTACTATTACTTGTAGAATTATTTACATTAAATATTTAGTCTGAAAATCCGACTTGCTAGCACGATATTACTGATTAGGTTTTTTTGTGGTAATTTCTTTTGTTACCGCTGGAAGTTTTTACTGCCGTTTCTTTTACTGTACTATCACCTTTCAAACCACACGTTCACCGTTTTGAAATAAAATTCATTCATTGTTATCAAAGGTAGTTTTGAAAACACGTACCGTAATTATTCCAAAGCTTACTTCAAGTCTTGCTTAATTCCGTCACCGCTTTTTTAACCATCCTGCCATTTGCTTACTACTGCTACCGCTTGTTAGATACCTGCATCCGATTAATTTTAGATTAATACCGTAATTGCACATCCGTTTACCCGCTTTAGTACTTTCCATAACTCTGCTAGTCGTTTAGTTTCTTAAAAATTAGAACCTGCCGCTTGTAGTTAGTTTTGCATCCGCTTTGCTTACACACACCTCCGCTTGAGAGAGTGTAAAATTTCCTGTTGACGCCCACCTCAATTTATTCTTAATATTATAAATATAATTTAGTTTTTCAGTAGAACATTTGCTTATATTCTCACAGTGGCAACGCCGCTATGCAAGGCAACAACGGCTACGCTACACCAGCGAGAGCCGCGAAGAGGCCGAACACTCTTGTTTTTGTGCGTTATAGAGAACGGTTGTCTTTTGTCTTTGTATGTTATTAGCATTATTAGTTTACATTATTCTTAGCTCATGTGTGCAACGATTATTCCTGTTGTGTTTGTTACTTATAATTATATCACAAGTAATAAATTGTTTAACAGTCAACCATCAAGTGTTTTAAATTACACAGCCTGACCTAAGAAAATCTTCAGGCCACCCAGGCATTACAAGTTTCGATAAAGGGAATCGGTGGATATCCATGTTTCCACATACAACGGAAACAGCGATCCTACATTTCCTTTTATAAAAGAAAATAAATAGAAAAAAGAGACGCGCAATTTGAAAATGTACTTTATTTGCCTTAGGTTTCTATGCTCTTTCCGAATCTTAAAACATATTTTTAAAACTGTCGATACAGGGTGTTGTTTTTGAGATTTAACAATTCGACTATTTTTTTTGTCCGGTCCTGTATTTTGATTCTGCCAAATTGAGAAATCGACATGGCTGATTGAGTAAAACATGCATACCAAATTTTACTTTATTATACCTAGTGGTTCTAAAAGTTATGGTCCAAGGCAAAAATACGCAAAATCAATAAAACGCCCTGTATCTTGGTAATTAAGGAATATTGACCCACTAACCATAGGTGATATGGAATCGCCCAAGTAACCTACATATTATGCACTATGCAGGTAAAAGTATGTACACTTACTAATGAATCACCCTGTATAGATAGAAAAAAAAAAATAGATCTGTAGCATATTTTACCAAGTTTTTGTATGTTATGAGTCTGCATCTATCTTAATGAATATACAGGGAGCGCCACATAGTCATATTTTTTTAGACGCGGCGTAACACCCTGTATATTTTTAGATATTTGGATAGGTAGCCTTTTTCATCCCCTTTATAAATATAATATGTCATTGTATTATATTTCATCCTCAAATAACTGAGTTATTAAAATAAATACACCTATAAATCCAAGAAAAACAAGTTTACATTTTCATTTTAAACAATTTTTTAATAAAAATAGCAACATACAAAAAGTAAAAATTATAACATGTTTTCAAAAATTCCACCATTATTTTCTAAACAAAGGTTTAATTTTTTTATGTAATTTTGTCTAAAAAAAAATTGTCAAAAAAAAATAATTTGGTTGCCACCCAAACTTTAAAAAGAATTATTTATTGGAATAACCAAGTTATTTGAAGATGAAATATACAACAATTATATATATTTATAAAGGGGATGAAAAGGGCTATCCAAATATCTAAAAATATAAAAGGTGTGCCGTTAAAAAAAATGTGACTATGTGGCGCTCCCTGTATATTCATTAAGATATAGATGCAGACTCATAACATATACAAAAACTTGGTAAAATATGCTACAGATCACAGATCTATTTTTTATTTTTTCTTGTAGCTATATTTTTAAGCGAAGTAAAAGGGTTTAAAAAGTAGGATTTTCAAATGATCACCCTGTACATGGAGGTGAAAATTTTAAATATGATTGATTAAAGTTTTGTGGTTTGGACACAATCATATACCTACCCTATCGATTTCCGTAATATACAGGGTGAAAAAAATTTCCCAAATTGTTTTTATGTCATACCTCGTATACTTATTACGGGTTCTATTGCTTATTCGACCTCATAATCGGATTTCTCATAAAAAAATTCATGAGAATATAGTTTGGTTTTTTATTTTAGCCCAATAATAAAGCCAGAAAATCGAGTGAGCTTCTTGCAGGGAGTCAAATTTGATGCTCACCGTTGAGATCACATCTTTGCAACTTTTCCAGTACTACAACATAGAATTACAATATGTTGAATAGAACGTTTCGTCAGATCGGGACCACCCTCAACTTTGTTTTTTCAAATATGGACCTGATTTTGTTTTCCCCTAATTCACTGGTATTTTTCATCCTGATTCCAACGATATATGACACTCGTTAATTTGAACAATATTTTCAGTTCCAAAACGTAAATTAAGTCTTTTTAAGTGAATAAATCCATTCATTACAGCCCGTTTTTTACCTATTTGTTTTAAAACTGAAAATATTGTTCAAATCAACGAGTGTCACTTATCTTTGGAATCAGGATGAAAAATATTTATGAATTTAGGAAAAACAATGCCAGATCCGTATTTGAAAAAACAATTGAGGGTGCCCCCCCGACTGGTGAAACGTTCTGTTTAAAATATTTTAACTCTATGCTGTAGAGCTGGAAAAATTGCAATTAAGAAGTTCTTTCTGTTTTGATATCTCTTCAAACAAACGCAGAAAAATTCAAAAACGAAAACTCAAAATTCTGTTTATTTTTCAAATATCTCATAAAAACCAAACAAGATATTCTTGATTTCATCCCGGTATATTATTGCATTAGAGGATATAAAATTGCCCCCATTTAACCAACTCTCTATTCCTTACCGATTCCGAGTTCCCAATGGTGAGCATCAAATTTGACTCACCCTGTACACACAAAAAATGTTCGTTTTTCACTTCTACATCACATCGTCGAAAAATAAACAGGGTGTTCCATTTGAAAAAATGAGAAAGTTCAATTCAAAAAGTTCCAAATTAAAAAATTATTTTTCGAAAGCGAAAATGATTCAAAAACATTAATTAGATGTCTCGTAACTAGTACAAATTCACCAATTTTTCTCTTATAATCTCATAATTGTGGCTGCAGTGATTTTTTCAATATGCATCTGCAGATGGCATATTATTTCAACAAAAAAATTCATTACATTAAGGGGAAATAGTCAATGATACCTAATATAGGAGTGAAAGTAGTCCTGAAAGAGGCTTCACAAATATATTGATACATACATAGCCATTTAAAAAAAAACGGCACTTGCTCCTGTATTAGGTATTGTCTATCTATAAGCATAGTTAACTTGTACAGGGTTATCCAACGAAAAGGCCCACCCCTATATATTTTGTTTATTTTTCGAGTTAGGAAAAAATGTTTCAAATAAAAGTTGTAGTGAATCAAATGAACTCATTTAAAACCCCTGCAAAGAATAAACAGGGTGTTCCATAAAAGCGGGACAAACCTAACTTACATTTTTTTAAATGGAACACCCTATATTTTTTTACATTTTTCTAGGGTTGGGATTTTGACCGTCAAAATCTTTTGTGGTCAATTGACTGGTAAATTGACCGGTCAATTGACCAAGCACTGGTCAAATTCCTGAGTTATGGCCTAAGAAAATGAAGACATCAGTTATTACATAGAAACATGTATTTATTGAAAAAATCTAACAATAAATAATTAAACCATTCTGAGGTACAAAAAAAACAAAAATACATAATGTTAAACTAACAAAAAAATTAAATGATTACTCTGAGGTAGAGGTAGGTACAAAAAACTATTATGTTTGAAAAAGAAAACAAATATAATAAACACCTGGCCACGGACATCCTATTGATGACTGGCCAATGATGATAAGGGTACATCATCCTCGTCGTCGAACCCACCATCATCATCATCTTCACATTCTTCAGAATCGCCGATTTCGTCCTCACTACTGAAATTGAGCGCCAGTTCCTCCGCATTTCCACTTTTTTTGTCTCCACTCAACAGCTTCAAGTTGTACTTTATATAGACCAGCTTTCCTGAGCGAGTGGTTTTCAATCTGTTGCGAAGCTTACTATGGACAATGCCCCATGTGGACCAATTTCTCTCGCAAGAGGCTGCAGAAGCTGGCATGCTCAACAGTTTCACAGCGACATCTTTTAATGAACAATTTGGAAGCCAATTCTTCCACCAAGTAGCGGGCATGACATCGGATGGAGTTTTACATACAGAGGTAACGCCCTTTGATGCGACCCAAATAATCGATTTATCAAATACGTTTTGCCGTGTCCTGTAGTTCGTGATTTCCCCTATAACCCTGATCTGGTCATCTTCTGAAGCTGAAGTAAGATTCACTATGAGAGCAATTGCCCGTTCAAGTTCCTCATGCTTCAAGTTTTCCCCTCTGTATCGTGGGTCCAGCAGATAGGCCGCATTATGTGTGTCTGTACAGACCATTTCAATCCGTTTTTGAAAATTGTTCAGAACAGATGTTTCTTCGGCAATCAAAAACGGACTTTCCGATATTTGGTCAGAAAATGAATTTTTCAACTTGTACACCTTGTGTCTCACATCCGACAAAGTCGCATTTGTATTTTCCATAAATGTAATCAGTCTTACCACAGGAGAGAGCAGTTTCAAGAATTTCTCATTCCGGTCCCAGAACACATCATCGGACAAAATTGAACTTTTGATTTTGGCGGGAGCAATGCCCTCCACATCAACGTTTATGATAGACTCTCTTAGCGATTGTTTGTTAGTCTGGATGCTGTCCATACAAGCCACTGTACTTCCCCATCTTGTTTCTACAGGCATTTTCAACGATTTGCTGTTGCCACCTTGTTTTTCTTGCAAAACTGCATTTGGTACATGTTTCAGTTTAAAGAACTTCACTATTTCTTTACAACTTGTGACATGATTTCGAAGCGTCGTCATGGACTCCATATCCTTCAGTAGCAAATTTAGCGTATGAGACGCACATCCCATACATTGAAGTCGTGGATACCTTATCTTCAGTTCAGCCCAGGCTGCTCTCATGTTAGCCGCGTTATCTGTAACAACGGCAGTGATCTTGCTTTCACCTATCTCTTCGATAATTCTGCTGAGCTCCGAAGCAATATATATCCCAGTATGCCTTTGTGGTTTTGGCAATGAGAAGTCATAAAAAAGGTCTCCTTTACTCGTGTGAACCATGTAGTTGATAATGCCTTCATTTCTGATGTTCGACCAACCATCACTCATTATCGAAACCATCGCTTCGTCGTCAAGTTGTGCTTTTACTTGGGATCTTATCTTTTCATAGGACATATCTAGATATGTAGTCGACATCTGTTTCCTACTCGGCACTTTAAAAGTGGGCCTACATATGTCGAAGAACTTTTTCCAATGTTCGCTTTCGAACATGGAAAGGGCACAGTTTGACGAATATACTGCATTGCAGAAACATTCGGTCAATTCCAACTGTTGATCTGGATTTATATGATCAAAAAAACTCGTCAGTTTTTGATTCTTTGATTTTCTTTGCCCTGATGGGCCAGCAGTACTTTCCTCAGATGGAACTGATCGTTTTTTCTTGATTTGTTCTGCAAATATACCTTCATCTTTCTCAAGAAGATCCCTGTCGCCATCGCTATCTTCTTCACTATGACGAACTACCTAAAAGATGTTGTTAATCAGTATCTCAAGTTAAAACTTTTTAGCTCACAATAATAATTGATCTTGAAACAATATTGTTAGATTTCAACTTAGTCTTAATTTCGTTACTTTTAGATCAGGCGAGTTAGATTAGGGTTTAAAAAGAGTTAAAAGTTATTAATTAATAAAATGTTAAATAAATTAAAAATGTTAATTTTAGATTGGTCAGGTACAGTACAGTTGATGAAGGACTCACATTTTGATATTTTTCTTTCTCGTTTTCGGGGATATTCTTACACTGTTTTAGAATGTGCTTCTGCATTCTATCAACATGTGTGATGTATATAGCCCCACAATATCTACATTTTCCTTTTACCTTGTTTTCTTCCCTAATTTCATGGAAACAATTCCATATTTTATGCCGTGGTTTCGTCACCTTTTGCCTAGAGCTCATATCAGCAAAATTATCGATATTGTATAAGTACTGATACTTTCAGAAACACTAAAAGTTAAAATAGCATTAATTAGATACAAATTAGGTACTTTTGTTAACTTACCTGCCTAGAAATTCGCTCAAAATGCACCTGGAAACGTTCACAGTTGTAAGCGTGTTCGAAACTCACAATAACACTAAAACAACAACCAACATGTTTGGACTTGTTAGCCGCTTAAGGCTTGAATGTTGTATGTAGCACGATTCGCTAGGGAGCGCCACGGTTCAGGTTAGATGTGAATTAAAAGATTTTGACAGATTTTGACCTGGTCAAAATCTCTCAGGTCAAAATCGGTCAAAATCTCGGTCAATTGACCGCGGTCAATTGACCAGGCACAACCCTACATTTTTCAAATCTGTGTTTTTTTGTGATTTCAAATTGTATATAAGTATATGTTGCATCTTATCTTTTACTGTTTTTTATTTATTGCAAATTTCGTGAACAATATTATTTATACCAGCAGCATCTGCAATCTGCATGGTTATCAATCAGGTTAGCCATGAATGAAAAACAATTAATTTGACACTTATGCCTTATAGAATAATTGAATAAATTCAAAAAGCAAACTTTTCATCCATGGCTAACCTGATTGATACGCATGCGGATGCTGGTGGTTGTTCACGAAATTTGCAATAAATAAAAAACAGTAAAAGATAAGATGCAACATATATATACAATTTGAAATCACAAAAAAACACAGATTTGAAAAATGTAAAAAAATATAGGGTGTTCCATTTAAAAAAATGTAAGTTAGGTTTGTCCCGCTTTTATGGAACACCCTGTATATTATTTGCAGGGGTTTTAAATGAGTGCATTTGATTCACTACAACTTTTATTTGAAACATTTTTTCCTAACTCGAAAAATAAACAAAATATAGGGGTGGGCCTTTTCGTTGGATAACCCTGTACATATTTTTTTTTTATTTTTAGGGATCATGGAATTTGTTCTTTACTTTTCGACCTCACTGTATGCAGGGTGACCACTTTGTGAATATTGCCAATGACACCCAAATGATGGAATATCAGAACTGGAAAATAAAAAATTAAAATACACTAATTACAGGGTAAAAAAATGTCATTCAAAGCAAAATAAACATGTTTTTATCGAATAAAAAATATCTCATTGGGCACGCAAAAAGACACGTGCCACAAGTATTTAAAGTAAGTATGTACTAAGTACTTTACCGTACACTAACATAGTCGACAATGTAACGTGGGTAATATTCACAGTCGTAGTACTTAACGTAAGTTTTCTGCTTTATGAGCTAAAACGGTATCATAACCAAAATCAGGTAATAAAATATTTCCATCAACTGTCTGCACGTTTTGCACTACAACATCTACGATAAACATGGACCTCAATGACGACGAGTTGTTCCTAGAAAGAGGAATGTTTGTTGGCTAAACGAGGTAATATAGAAAAGTACACTCCAGGTCCGTACTTAAATCTAGATCCAAAGCGCCAGTCTAGATTGTACGTCGCAATAGACTCGACGTACTCCCTCGCACTGTCGTGATAGAGGGATAATATTCTATAAGGTCCTCGTTGCTTGTATTTTGAGATTGTCATTGAATATCTGGTATATAAATACGGGTTCTGTAACTTGTATATTCCAGTAATTGAACTATAATAACATTAATAACTACCATGCGTTCTGAGTAGTATATCGCTGTATTCATGACTCGAAGGTGGCACCGGAACAATTTTGTAACACTCGGTCTTTAGGTCCACCGGGCACCAGTCTTGTGGCAGATGATGTTGCATCTCTTCCAGTTGCATCGTTCTGAAAAATATAACGGACTATTATATATTTCTGTTTAATATTTAAACGCCAAACATCTGGAAAAAATATATAATATTCTCTGAAGTATTCCCCAAATTGGTGTTGGTTTTATTTTTGTAGCCTTTATGGTTTTTAAAGAAAATGAGTTTGAAAAAAAATGGCCCTCGCACTTACCTTCTCGTTTATCTATATAAGGGACAGGTGAAGGTCAGGGATCAAAGCCCAAAAATCGTAAGTAGATACCGTAATTCACATCATGGTGAGCTAACATCACGAGACACGTTATTTTCAGACATTATGGCCATTTACAAATTGTTTTATTATAAGCATTATCTCTCCCTCATCCCCCTTATAATCGCGCACAAGTGGATGTACACGTTCAAGGCTGACGTTCGCTTCAGTGATACCCCTTTCTATATTTATTAGTGTTATTCGTCAATTACCTATATGTATACAAGGTGTCCCGTAATAAAGTGCAAAAAATGTAACTGGAGATTCCTCGTCGAAAATTAAGGTGGGTACTTCATATAAAATTTTCCAAAATAAGCTTTCCCTGTTCGGTTACACCCCCTTAAAGGGGTGGGCTAAAAAATGGTTTTTAATATCTATCTCAAAATAGCGTAATCGGAAAAAGATGAAATTTGGCACATCTTGGTTACTAATCAAAAGGCATCTAACGAAATAATTTCATCCACCTAGCATGTACACAAAGGGGTGAAATTAACTACCCTTCTTGAAATTTTGTAAATATCTTTCTGCCTGCTATTTTTTTTTTTTTCAATTAAAAAAAATAACTAAACATTATGATTCATTTAGAAACTTTTTTATCTCTTGAAAAAATTTCGTAAAATCGACCATTTTTGAGAAAAAAATTAAATCACATTATCTGCCTAAGTGATCAATCAAAAGCGATGAGCACGATTATATTAGTGTAAAATACTAAAAGTAGGCTGGTGTCAAATTATAATTTGACAATATTACGTACTGACATGATCATTTGGTGCTTATAATTTGACACCAGCCTACTTTTACTATTTTACACTAATATAACCATACTCATAGCTTTTGATTGATCACTTTGGCAGATGTAATTTAATTTTTTTCTCAAAAATGGTCGATTTTACCAAATTTTTTCAAGAGATAAAAAAGTTTCTAAATGAATCATAATGTTTAGTTATTTTTTTTTAATTGAAAAAAAAAATAGCAGGCAGAAATATATTTGCAAAATTTCAAGAAGGGTAGTTAATTTCATCCCTTTGTGTACATGCTAGGTGGATGAAACGATTTCGTTAGATGCCTTTTGATTAGTAACCAAGATGTGCCAAATTTCATCTTTTTCCGATTACGCTATTTTGAGATAGAAATTAAAAACCATTTTTTAGCCCACTCCTTTAAGGGGGTGTAGCCGAACAGGGAAAGCTTAATTTGGAAAATTTCATATGAAGTACCCACCTTAATTTTCGACGAGGAATCTCCAATTAAATTGTTTGCACTTTATTACGGGACACCCGCATGCATATTCGTATGTAGCGGACGCAAAACATCATGACATTGCGATCGGGAACATCCGAAGTGCAATTCGAATGTAAGAGACGTATTACAACTAAAATATAATAATAATATAATAATAATAATAATGTTTATTGAAGTAGGCCTAAGTCCTAATATATAATACATACGATGAATAGTAATTGTGAATATAACATTGTTAATATAACATTTACATAATGCATAAGACTATAAAAATACAAACTACATATATCTCTTAAATATAACTTACTACTAATAATTTAATAAATCATCTTGTTCTAATGTGCTCATTAATTTTAGATTTAAATTCTTGAAGAGTTACTGAATTTTTTACAGAGATAGGGAGTTTATTATAATCATCTAAACCTTTATAAAACAACATTTTTGACGTATTAGCATAATTTGCTCTAGATATATGTAAGTTATTACTACTCCTTGTTGAATAGTTATGTATTTGGAAATTAAAAGTAATAAATTCTTGTAAATAATTTGGAGTTAAATTATTCAATACTTTAAAGATACAAATCATAGACACATAAAACAGTCTATCACGAACTGACATCCACTGTAATGTATTTAGCATAAGCGAGATATTAGTGTATCTATTACATTTTAAAATGATTCTCATGCAACGATTTTGCAGTTTTTGAAGGGCTGCTATTTTAGTTTCATTAAAGGAATACATTAAAGTAGCACAGTAATCAAAGTGAGGTAGTATGATTGTGTTGTAAACAGTTATTGCAGAATATGGAGATAAATTACAGGATACTCTAGAAAAGAAGTACATTTTCTTAGTTATTTTTTTGTATACATAATTAAAATGAGCGTTAAATGAAAGGCAATTATCCAACATAAAACCAAGGTACTTGAACTCAGTTACAAATTCAATTGTATTATTATCTATGCTAATTTTGATATTTTGAAAGTTAATGGTATTATATTTATTAGAAGTTGTTAATATCATGGCCTTAGTTTTTGCTACATTTAGTTTCAGTTTATTTGTATTTAAGTATTTCTGAATTTGGTCAAGAGATTTATTCATTTTGTTTATTGCAAAACTTAGATTCTTACTGGATACCGACAAGAGAGTGTCATCTGCAAAAAGATGTATAAAGTCACATTCGTGATGTGCTATTATATCATTGATGTAAATTAAAAATAGCAGGGGTCCAAGCACACTCCCCTGAGGTATACCGTAATCATTAATTTTGGCTTCAGATAATTTATCATTAATTTTAGTCATTTGCTTCCTGTCTGATAAATAATCTTCTAACCAAGACAGAACTGTACCTTGAATACCATAACTCTCAAGCTTTTTTAATAATAAGAAGCGATCTATGGTTTCAAATGCCCTCTTTAAATCCAAAAAAACGACAATAACATATTCACCTTTGTCAATGTCTTGTTTCCATTTAGTTATAGTTAGTTGTAATGCCGTTTCGCATGAATGTCTCTTGCGGAAACCAGATTGATTAATCATTAATAAGTTATTACTAGTGAGATATTCTGTTAGCTGTTGGTACACTACAAGCTCTAAAACCTTTTCAATACATGGCAATGTATTAATTGGGCGAAATTCCCATGATTTATTAGTATTTAAAACTTTTTGAATTGGTGTTAGTATGCTAGTCTTTAAGTCATTTGGGAATATACCTGTTTGCAAAGATGTACTAATAAAGTTAAGTAATATATGGCCAATAACACTAAAAGTTTCTTTTAAAAATTTACCATTCATTGTTTCATAAACTGAACATTTCCCGTCCAAACCATTTACAATATTACTTAATTCTTTTAATTCAATTTTTCTAAATTTAGAAAAGTTAGTTAAAACATTGTTATTGTTATTCCATTCCACGCCGGTATCAATTGTATCAATTATATCTTTTATACTATCTATGAAATATACATTAAATTGTTCAGCTATATTGGTATTAGATTTTATTGTTCTTATTTCACCCTTAACGTCAAACTGTATGCCATTATTAAAATTGGATGCATTATTTTTAGTATTAATAAGTGTTTTCAGAGTTTTCCACATTCTAATAGGATCATTTTTATAACTATCTATTTTATTGTAATAATATTGCTGATTCTTTTGCTTTAGAAGATTTACAACTTCGTTGCGGAGTTTTTTGTAATTTTGCCAATTTATCTCATTTTTATTACGAACAAACATTTGATAGTTTAAGTCCCTTTCTCTACATTTACTCTTCACTTCACAATCATACCAAGGTAAGCAATTTGACTTAACAGTATATGTTTTAATAGGTGCAATGTCATTTGCAATGTATTGACAGGTAACTAATAAATTATTATATATTCTATTTACATCAGTGCAATCAAGTAGAAATTGGGAAGATATCAATTTGAGATTTATCTTATGCATATTTACTTCATTAAGGATTCTAAACGATTTAATAATCTCCATCTCTGTTTCAACTTTATCTCTACATAAATTTACAGAAATAACCGAATGGTCAGTTATTTTTGGAATATCATGAATGCTTACAAGGATATTATCTAAATTAGTAAGTACATAATCCACTATAGTTGAGCTAATATTTGTACATCTAGTAAATTCTGTGACATGTTGCTTAATACCAAATGTATTTAACATATTTTTTAATTTTACACAGTAATATTCATTACTTAAATAATTTAAATTAAAGTCACCTACAATAATGCTTCGAGTTTTGCTACAGAATATTTCATCACATATGATTTCAAAATTATTGCAGAAATCTGTATGACTTGCACTTGGTGAATGATATAAGCTTCCTATTAATAATTGTGTATCCATATAATTTATTTTAACAATCTTACACCAAAAGTTATTTTCCAATACATATGTTTTGAACTCAACATAGTTTATATCAGTTCTAATAAATATCAATATCCCACCTGTATGTCTCGATGTAGAGTCACACCTTACTAGATTATATTGATATAGATGAAGTTCAGCATCATAAATATCTGCAGTGGTTCTTGATTCACTTAATAATATTATAGCAGGATTATAGCATTTAATATTGTCAATAAGCTCATATTTATTAGACATATAACTTTGAATGTTTAAGTACAGTATGTCGCTGTTATATGGTATATTAGGATATTTTAATGGTTTTTTTGAGAATTTAAATTTTTATTAACTATAGTAGGCCTATTGTTTATAAATTTTATTGTTTTATTGTGATCTCCATTTGCAATTAGCTCATTTAACTTATTTTTTATTTCTTTAAAATATTGAATCTGTTTTTTAGTTTGATCAGCGAAAATTGAAATTCCTGGTATGTTGATACTCCTTTTATTTTTTAATACTGTAATCGCGTCTTCTGTTTATGACATCACGCCTAAATCGATCTCCCTGTATATTTCAAAATATTTTTATACTATGCACCATTGTGTCCTCTATCATCTCGTTAAAATTTTCGATAGAGAGCCAGCACATTTGGCCGACGCGAGGCTGGGACACCCTGTATACATGGTAATCCACATATTTTACCACACCCTTAAATGTCATCTCTTCTTCGGCTTTACTATAAATTGAACGTGTTCTTTTATTCATTCTCCATTATCTTGACAGAAAATGATAAATCGATTAAAATAATGCATATTTAACCGTTATTTGACGTGCCCAATTTTGAAATTCATAGCTTGTAAAACAAAGAAGATATAGAGAGGCGAGCGTCATTTCTTGGTCACCCGGTATGTATTCTGGTTCCAGGTTAAGGTTAGTTAATATATCATAACAATATATATTGTAGAGCAAGGGCGAGAGTGGAGAGCCTTGTTGAATTGCAATGTTTTGCGAGAGATTGTCGTTGATTCTCACTTGAACGGTTCTTCCACACAAGCAGTCTTTCACTAGAAAGAGCAAATGTTTGGGCCAGTTGATTACCATTAGTTTATATAGTATGCCACGATGCCAAGCGCTGTCGAAAATGTAGAAAAAGTTTAGAAACTGCAAGAGAAAATCCTAATATATCATCTCGCGAAATACATGAAACTAGCCGTGTTACTTAGCAATAAGTCGCCAGCCAGCAATAAATCAGAAATTCCTTTTCCTTTCTAATTTTTACATTTATGTTATCGTGCAGATTTCGTATTTTAATACGCCCAAGGAAAACAAACGACAACAGCAGATTCGTTTTTCCGGGCGTCGGGGGCGGCAGAGAAAGCCTAACTTATTTATTGAAGGTCGTGCATATTTCACATTTTAATATAACATTCCTTCGATGTACAGGGTTATCCAACGAAAAGGCCCACCCTTATATTTTCTTTATTTTTCGAGTTAGGAAAAAATGTTTCAAATAAAAGTTGTAGTGAATCAAATGAACTCATTTAAAACCTCTGCAAAGAATATACAGGGTGTTCCATAAAAGCGGAGCGGGACAAACCTAAATTACATTTTTTTAAATGGAACACCCTATATTTTTTTTACATTTTTCAAATCTGTGTTTTTTTGTGATTTCAAATATATATATTATGTTGTAGGATATCTTTTACTGTTTTTTATTTATTGCAAATTTCGTGAACAATATTATTTATACCACCAGCATCTGCATGCGTATCAATCAGGTTAGCCATGGATGAAAAGTTTGCTTTTTGAATTTATTCAATTATTCTGTAAGGCATAAGTGTCAAATTAATTGTTTTTCATCCATGGCTAACCTGATTGATACGCATGCAGATGCTGGTGGTATAAATAATATTGTTCACGAAATTTGCAATAAATAAAAAACAGTAAAAGATAAGATACAACATATATATGTATATATTTGAAATCACAAAAAAACACAGATTTGAAAAATGTAAAAAAATATAGGGTGTTCCATTTAAAAAAATATAAGTTAGGTTTGTCCCGCTTTTATGAAACACCCTGTATATTCTTTGCAGGGGGTTTTAAATGAGTTCATTTGATTCACTACAACTTTTATTTGAAACATTTTTTCCTAACTCGAAAAATAAAGAAAATATAAGGGTGGGCCGTTGGATAACCCTGTACAGAAAATAAATGCCGTTGACAGATTCGTTTTTCCGGGCGCCGGGGGCGGCCCTGAGCACAGAAAGTTTGACTTTTTATTTAAATTATTGATAATTAATTTAATACACTAAAATCTTAGACAACAAGCTTTAATTATATTTAAGTCGTTATCACTACATAACCTAACCCGCTTTTGTTTTGTTCCAGATATTCCATATACGGTAATTTTGAAATATAAGCAATAATACCCAGCATCAGAGAATACATACCAATGCCAGGAAAACGTAGACCAAAACGGTCCTTATAACTCCGCAAATGTTTAAATACCGGACCGGACACAGGACAATCAGGTAAGTTCAACTAAAAAAATATTATTGAGTAAACGTAAATCTCATATTTTATTGTAGGAATTCAAATGAATTACATAGCAATGTTCTACTGGTTTTGAAGCATTGACGCAGTTGTGATTCGTCGAGACAAACAGAATCGCTGTCAACCGACATTACTTATTACAATTTTACTTATTTTTATAACTTTCTGTAGCATCGATAAACTATTTTCTTAATAAACCCTTTCCCTGCAATTAGCTATTTTATTTATTTAATTTAGTATTTAGTAGCTAAAGTCTTTTAATTTTTAAATTCAAAACTAATAAAACTACATATTTTAAACAAAGACATTCTTAAGCGCTTTTCAGATGAATCCAAATATGCCATTGCATATCATGATGTCTAAGATGGCAAAGAAACAACAGTCAACTTTATTTTGTCTTATGGGCGTCATATTGGATTTTTGAATATATCTTTTTTTCTGATTACGGTGATGTACGGCACATGATAGTTTAGTTTTAGATTTCGACCGTAATTGAACATTATTTAGTTTTGCAAAGGGTGCTTTGGAAACAAAAGCATGCAATCACTCACTAAATCTACTGAGAATATTTATTCACTTTAAATAAAACTATGAAAACTTAACAAACAAAAAAATGTAACTGAAATATTTAAATTTAGGTGATGACAGAGGGAATCACCCAACTTGGTTCCAATTAGTCGCATTGCTAGTCACCAGTTACAAGAAATTTTCATTGAATTGAGCTATTTATGCAGATCTGCATTGCATTAATTGTTGTGAGAGGACTTTAAAGTCCTCTCCTTTCACTAGCAAATGCGTTATTTGCACGCCTGTGACCCTGGACGTCACCAAATATTTATGAAAACTTGTATAGAACAACTTCATGGCTCATGGTGAACATCTTTCAAACAGTAAAAAGCTAACCTGAAAATATTTGAAAAAAATTTAGCAAATTATATTTTTTTACAATAGTACTCACCTTCTGCGCGTTTGATCGTTACCATTCTGTAAACTAGAAATTTTATTAAAGTGCACGTCCTCCTTTTGTTCTCCCAAAAATTCTTTACAGACACTGTCCAAAGTGTAAGATCTCAATTCAAAATCACGTTTAGTTACAAGCATCATATCATATGGAACTCTACCCTCAATATTAATTGTATTATACGTTTTAAAACCCATTTTGGTTTGAATGGTCAGTTTGTTGACCTCTGACCTGAAATATTCCATATATATTTTTTTTTTTTTTTTATTTTAATCGTCTTATTTATATTAACGTCCTGGCGAAGTTTTAGCTTAGAGCTATTCTGACACTTAACCAGGACACACCACATACACCCATTCCCTCCAACATTGCCATCTGCCGGAGCTGGGATTCGAACCCAGGAGAGATAGGCAGTAACTAGTCGCCTTGTGCCACTCAAGGGCGATCTAGCCCGCTGCACTATCCTCGGTAATGTAATGAGATACGGTCACCCATCCATTCCCCGGCTCCGACCACCGCTGCTTTGCTCCGAAGATCGAAGACCGGCAATTGTACGCATGACCCCATCTCACTACTATACTATACTATACTATATAAAATTAGGAGTATCAGGAAAATGCTAGAATTGAATTGATACTGTTGACATACTTTAAAAATTTGTCTGATTTTTACCGTTCCTCCAGGAAAATTCACGTTATTTTTTTCATCCAACTAATTTGGATTATACTACAGGTATATTTTATAATAATTAATACTTCAAATATTGTTTCTTACCTAACAGTTAGCAATCTGCCCAAAAAGTTGAAATGTTCCAAGTTCAAGTGTCTTGCTCTGTTTATAAGGTAAGGGAAGTCAAAATTTACAATGTTGTAACCCGTAATGATATCAGGGTCCACCTGTTGTACAAATTCTGCCCAGGCTTCCAACATTGCTTCTTCTGTCTCAAAACTAAAAACCTATTGTATTCTTTAAAATAAGAACGAAAGTATACCAGACGAGTATAAATCGGACAAATCTGGAGTGCTATTTACAAGGAACGCTACACTTATTCTATCAGTCTCCAGCAGGATAACGTTGGTAGTGTACACCTTACACTGTTAGTAAATTTGTAAACCATTTTTTGGTGGGCACATTATGTCGAAGTTTAAAACAATCATCAATAAAATACTTCCTCGTACTATTTAATATTATCAGCAACCAATAAAATATTGCATTCAACTACCCATTCATCTGCTCGAAATAACAGAGATCCTAAAACAGACCTCTGTGGGTTGAACCGGAAGTGACATCAATTTTTTTTTCTTAAATGGAATGGCGTGTTTTTTTTTGTGGTGTTTTTTACAACATGAAATTCTAACTGCAGCAGTTTTTTTCCAATTTCAAAAATTCCAAAAAATAAGTGAGATACGAACGATTTTTTATTTTGTACAAAACGGCCGCGTCAGATGAATGCGATGTAAGAAAATTACTAAGTAGGCTATGGTAATTATTAGCAAGGTAGTAAACTTGTCTGTAAAGAATAAAATAGTTTAAATTACTGATAGATAGGACTATTTTTAGGTTTTTCTCAAAAAACGGAATTTAATTTTCATTTCCGTAGGGGTCCTACGGAAAATTTTTAAATGGGACCGAACTATTTTTTTTTATTATTCGGACATAATGATTCATAAGCTTTAATTTTTTCACCAACAATCATTTCTTAACGAGATCCTTTGTAATAATAAAGGTGTATTTAAAAGGTAAGCACAAATTACACACGAAATAATTTTAATGGTCATTCCATTTAAGAAAAAAAAGTTGATTCACTTCCGGTTCAACCGGAAGTGATATTTTCGTACCTGTTAGTCTAAAAATAGCCCACTTTTGTCTTATTCACGTATACCAAAAACGAAATTTTTAAATTCAAAAACAACCAAAAAATTGGGGGCGCATATTGATTCGTGGCCACCCGGTATATTACTTACTTCTGCATTGTCTATAGGAGCGCAAGAATTAAGAGTAAATACATTCCGTGTAATAACATCATTTTCTTCTCCATGTTGTTTAACAATATTAGAAATCTGAATAACGGAATCCATATCAGGTTCAGGGAAAATATCTAAAAATTTTATGATACATTATAAATGCACGTCTCAGCACAAAATATTATTTTATCGCTCATATTTATATTATTCGCATTGAAATTAAATTTGACTGACTAAAAAGATTATGAAAATAAAATCTTACTTTTTCGCACCGCACACTCAATGTCAAAACTATGTATTCTAAATTTAGCAACAGTTGCCCACTCATTCTCAGGAGCATGTGCAATAAACTTGTCGCAAGAAACATCAACTTCTATTTGACATCTACTGGTGACTCCTGGTGAACTTAGTTCTTCTGACCTCAAAAACCATTTATCGGCTGGCAACTCTATCCAACAACAACCTAAAATATTTTTATTCACCATGAACCTAAAAATTGTACAGAATACACAAAATAAAACTTGATTATGAAAGAGAGGTAATATATACCCTACCTCATTTCAAAGTCTACATTTGCTTCACAATAAGAAAAAGTGTGATTCTGCAGAGACTGAAAAGCCGTAATATTTATATTAGGCAACTGTCGTTTTGCTACTGGTACAAAGCTGGGCAAGGATAATGTAATTTTTGCATAATTCCTGTAATCGCCTGTATATTCTAACAAGGTCTCTCCTGGCACTACCTCGACCATTAGCACTGCCTCTGGCACTTCCATTTCATTGACCATACCATATCTGCGAGGATTTCATCATTTAATTTATTCTGAAAAGAACAAAAAATATTTTAAGACGAACGAAGGTAATCTGATATGTGGTTGAAATAACATGTATTTTGAATGAGATTGGTAATTAATTGAGGGAGCAATACTTTCACAGGAGGCAGGGCACGATTTAAATCACAATTAAAATTAAAAGATTCTTTATATTTAAATCTTCGATTTAAATTAGTTTACGTTTACACAAAGAAATTAAGCAAATACACCACCACCAATCAGGGTCTTTCAATGAAAACTTGACCCCCCCCCCCCCCCTATGATTATAAAACCGAAAAAAAAAAAAAAAATAGTATTCGCAATGGAAAGGGCAATGATGCGTTAGAAGTTTTCGTTGTAAGACCCTGTATAGTGGACCGCAATTTGCAAGTTTCGACGACACAAGCGGCTACTTGACTAGCGGAATTTTTAAGTCAATTTTCAGTTTTAATATAATTATGTAGAAAAATTCAATTGAATTTAAAAAGAGACCAAGAAAATCATGATGTTTTTTCAACAAATCGGCGATTCTTGATTTTTTATTAAAAACATTACTCTTTTATCAACACTGCTAAAGCACACAATTTTAAGCAAATTGCATTGTGGCCATCAGGGTGTTGTCAAAACAATCAATAAAGCTAAATTACCCTTTGACCGACCAGGCATAAATAAACAAATTGAGGATATAAGTTGTTATGTGTATCAAAAACAAAAGTTTCACCTGTAAATATTATAAATAACCGAGAATTATTATCGATGCAAAATTAAAGATTTTTGGGTAAAAATGTATATAAATTTGACAGTTTTTTAAATAAACAACAATATAAACAAAAGCAGTGTTACGATAAAAAGTAATGATATATGTAAATCTACATACAGCAACTTGCATATCTGGTTGCCTATACTCGAGCTACACAGCTCGCTTATCTTTTACCAGTGATTGCTGATCACCTGTTGTTTGAATGTGGGGATCCCAGAGATGAAACAGGCAAAAGTTAAGTGTGACCGAGTTTTCCCTATTTTGAAATTTGTTTGTATCCAAGAGATTTCATTTGCGAAAATACTAAATATTTAAATCACGCTTACCTTGAACAGTACTAAATCAGTCATACTATATGAATCGGGAAAGCTCACATAAAAGTATGGTGAAAAGCCATGTACGTGGCAACAAACGCTATTGCCAGATTTAGTAACTCCAAACATTCGTATAATTGGGACTGGACCGCTTCGAGGTCCAGGCATTCCAGGGTACGCTTGACCAATGTCATAATCCAACACCAGCTCTTGAAATACTAATGTGTCGCTCCTCGAATTTAACAATGGTACTGGGGGTCGTGAAATGTCTCCATACCTAGTTAAAAAACGTTTCCTTAAAATGTATTCTTAAACGCCGTTCACCCTAGAAACCCTTGGAAAATCCTAGGATTTTGTGTAAAGTGAAGAGAGATGAGGCCCTACCTGCAGTCCATCGTGAACTCAGAACATTGACATTGACAGTACTCTCCCATTAAAGTCCGAAGGAAATTTAATAGCAAATAAATTTGCTCCAAGATGTGAACGAACTATATCGCTATTTATATATTATTATATTCAAATATATTGTAGGTATATCTTCTAATATACAGGGTGTTCCAGTTTTTTGTAGCAGGACTTTAACAGTCGATAGACATTTGAAAATTATTAAAAAAAGTTCATATAAACATAGGTTGAGAAATGCTTAGTTTTTGAGATACAGGGTGTTAAAGTTTGAAAATAAATATGGATTTATATTTATATTTCCAGAATGCTAAGAAGCATCGAATCCAAACTTACCAATTCTTTACATACAATTTAGAGGCCTATTTTAGAATAACAAACTACTACTTTACTTAACCATGGGCGTAGATATATGGATTTACTAAGGTTCTTTTTTACAAAAAAGTAGTACGCCACTGATATTTTCCCATGTTTCCAGTTTAATTCAATAAAGCTAGAAAAAACAAAAATTTAATGTCTCTTGGCACTTTTTGATATGATAAGCTGTTGTTCAGAAAATTTACATTTAATCTTTTGATGCACGCATCAGGACGAATTTTAAGTCGCTCAGAATTTCACCTAATTTGATGGTATGAAAAGTCTTTTAAACAGAAAGAATAAAACATCGCTAATGAAGTAAGACACTTTTACATGTTGCTAGCTTTTGTGTTTGTTTCTAATAATTTATTTTAGTTCGACCGTTGCGTTTTAATACATTTGTGTTATAAAAATTTTGATTTAGATGATAATAAACTTTTACAAAAAATATTTTAAATGTTTCATTCTTTTTTTTTTAAGAGACTTTTCGCACCATCAAATTTGATGAAATTCTGAGCGACTTCAAGTTCTAAAATTCGTCCAGAGGCGTGAATCAAAAGATTAAATGTAAATTTTCTGAACAACGGCTTGTCATATCAAAAAGTGCCAAGAGACATTAAATGTTTGTTTTTTCTTGCTTTATTGAATTAAACTGGAAACATGGGAAAATATCAGTGGCGTACTACTTTTTTGTAAAAAAGAACCTTAGTAAATCCATATATCTACGCCCATGGTTAAGTAAAGTAGTAGTTTGTTATTCTAAAATAGGCCTCTAAATATGTAAAGAATTGGTAAGTTTGGATTCGATACTTCTTAGCATTCTGGAAATATAAATATAAATCCATATTTATTTTCAAACTTTAACACCCTATATCTCGAAAACTAAGCATTTCTCAACCTATGTTTATATGAACTTTTTTAATATATTTCAAATGTCTATCGACTGTTAAAGTCCTGCTACAAAAAACTGGAACACCCTGTATTTAGAGACAAATATAAAATTATTAAACTTTACCTTGTCCTCCTAGATGGTTGCTGAGGTGACGTATCGTTTCTTGCAAGCATTTTCGTTAATAGAATTAAATGGCACTGCTACAAAACAAGAAACTTATGAAGGCATATACCAAATACCTACCAATAATGACACACATAATATGGTCATTTCGGTTCTTATACCGCTTACTACCCGGTACCCGGCGGTAGTAATTATACCCGTACCGGTAGTAATTCTGATTGGTAAATTCAAACTGAAGGCTATTTACATCCAATAAAATCCGAGCGATTGTCAATTGTAACCAGTGGTTACTGGTACTACAAGAATCAAAAAGCTCTATATAAAGTAAAACTTATATACCGCGTGTCCCAAATCAAAAATAAAACAGTGATTGGATGATTGAATTAATACTGAAAATATTCCACGTTTGGTAATTAAAAATAATTGCGAAAATGGACTTTATGGATTCATGATATAATTGAAAATGCAATATTTTATATTTTCAATGTAGTTGTCATTTTGTTTGGTAGGTATACACATTTTAATCAGAACTTGTGAGTTAAATTAGAAAAAAATGTTTTAAACATAAGTTGCAGCTAAATTTTTATTTGGCAGTAATAAAAAAACGAATGTCGATTTTTGCAGATATGGACATAACCTAAGTTTTTTTAAATGTTTAAATGATTTTATGTTTTTATCCATCAGTTATAATATTATAGATTTGGGTTTTTTCTGATTCCACTGATACTGATAGTTTATTTGGGATGTTTCTAGTTAATTAGTCAAAAACAAAAATAGGTATTGTAGCGGTAAATCGTACATACTAGAGTTTAAAACTTAATGTATATATTAGGTATTTCTTAATTATTATTTATTAGTCAAAACAATAACAGTTTCTGTTTTCATCGCCACAGCTCTCCCAGATAGCACAGAAATATTCATAGAATATTCTAGGACTCGTTTTTTTGAACTATGTACGTGTTATTCCTAGAATATTCCAAAATGAGTATATATATCTAAGAATAATCCAGGGATGAGCGAATGGGACTCCACTAGACATTCCAGGAATAATTCAGTAGAATATTCTGAGAAAATTCTGGAATATCTATGGGGTATACCATGCATGAATAATCATTGATTAAAATGAAAGAATTATTCTTCATATATCCTGTAATATTTCAGGAATATTTTAATAATATTACGAGAATAATCTCTTAAAGTATTTTAATCATTTTTTTATTGTGTTACCAAGAAAATATGAAACATTAATTTTAATAGAAAAATAGTAAAAATTACTATTTACGTCAAAAGCAAGTCCTTTTCGGCCTTTTAATGTCTTAAAAGACATAATAAAATAACTCTTTACCAGAGCTTCTTTCAGCAAAATTCTACCTGATAAAAATCAGGTACTACGAATATAGAGCAAATAATTTAATATTTGCAATATGCGCCACCAGAAGGATTAATCTGAAAGGACTTGAAGTCGCTCTTGTCAAAAGTGAACGACATTATTAAGTTGATGAGATATAACTGCGGCCCTCTGGTGAAGCCTATTGCAACTAAATTTTAGTTGATAAATTCGGAGATAAATTTTAATTAAATTATTTTATTTTTATTTTATTATATTTGTTTATTAAATAACACTGAAAACAATAAAAATATATTTTTCATTTAGGAAAGACAACAAGTTTAATGTTATTTTTTTTGTAGATCCATGAATATTCCTGGCATGAACTTGCAGAATATTCTAGTTAATATATTCCAGAATATTTTAACGGATTATTCTTGGAAAATTTCTTGCAGTTGAATCCAGGAATATTTATTAAGAAGATATATATTCCTAGAATATTTAGGGATCATTTGGATATATATCCTCTTTTGAGAATATTTAGAGAATATTCATGACATATTGCATTGGTGCTGTCTGGGCTCTTTGCTAACGCAAAATAATTCAAAACATCCTGAATAAAACTCCTATAAAATAGGTAGCGTAGGTAACATTTTTGGAGTTGCTATTTGAGTTGCAAAAAGAATTAAATGTGGTTTTGGAAGTAGGTAACTTTTATTATCTGAGTCTCAATAATTAATTATACAAATTAGAATATTACAGATTTTTTTTTTATCTTAAGGGATATAAGTCGGTTAAATTAGAGGAAAGTTGCACATTTTTATGCCCCGATCAAGAATCTGGAAAGAAATTAAATTTATTAGTGAGGTTGCCATGCTTGGAAAACTAACACAATAATTTATAATACCTATATAAAATAAATTTCTCTAAAATAGGAAAAAACTAAACTATATAGACTAAATAAATGTTCGAATTGTATATAGACTAAAAAATATTACTAATAAATGTGTTTTACTTTCATACTACTATGCCCAATTTTTTTCAAGAATTTCTTATGGCATAGTTTCTTGGGGCTCTTCTCGTCTTCTCATCACGTTGATAGAGTATTAAAATGACAAAAACGTGCAGTTAGGAATATAGTGGGAATTTCAAATCGTACTTCGTGTAGAAAGTATTTTAGAGAACTGCAAACACTACCAATAGCTTGCGTGTATATTTTAGAAATAATAGTGCATGTTGAAATTAACTCGAATCATTTTATGTCAAATAACTTTAATCATAATTATGATACTCGCGGCCAAGATAATTTATTAGTTCCATCGCACAATTTGTCAAGTTACGAGAGGAGTCCAAAGTTTATGGGAATAAAATTGTACCTATAATAAGTTACCAAACACACTAAAGCAAATTAGTAATTTAAAGGAATTTAAAAGTGTACTACGTAGGTTTTTACTGGACAACACGTTTTATACTATAGTGTACAAGAATTTTTACAACATATATTTTAAACCTGTTTTTAACTGTTAGTGTTTAATGTTTTTTAATTTTTTAAATTGTCAACTGTTATTTAAACCTGTTTACTAAATCTGTTTAAATCATTAGTGTTTAGTGCTATAAAAGTTTTATTAGTATTTAACTACTGTTACTGTAAAAATATCGTTTTATACATGAATTTCTAATAGATGTAATTTTTGTCTCTTCTGTCTACTTTGGACGAGTCCCATACCTTTATAATTTTGGTCTAGTGGATTTTTTTTTTTTTTCGGTTTCCCGAACCTAATGCTGGACAGTCTCCCTGTGGCCTCCGACACCACACAGAGAGAGCGCCAGCGAATAATCTACAGCAACTCCCCACATCCCGCTGGGTTAGTCACTGTAGATTCCAGACTCGTGTGCCCTAAGTAGACGGAGGGATCCCAGGATGACCGCTTTCTGCATTTGACCAGCCAACCATTCTGCCGATGTTTGGCAGGCAGGCATGGTCTTTAATGCGGAGAGCAGCGTGGGCTTCATACCTCCGAGTACACCGATTATCAGGACGACCATCTTGACAGAGTAGCCTGGGTATAGCACTTGGAGCTCGTACCGGAGATCTCTGTATTTAGTCCGTTTCTCCTCCTCCTTCAAGGCGATGTTTGTCTCAGCAGGTGCTGAGAACTCGATGACATACATCACCTTGGTCTGATGGTCGAGGAGGACTATGTCAGGCTTATTGGCTTGAATTCGCCTGACGGTCGGGAACGAGTAGTTCCAGTAAATCCGGCATTTCTCGTTCTCGACAACGGACTCGATATCTCCGGGGATATAAGGCAGCACTGGTGTTTGGTCTATCTTGTACGAGTGCCGAAGATGGTAGTATAGCACTCGTAAAGCCGCGTTATGACGTTGGATGTAGGCCGAAGTCGCATAAATCGGACATGCAGATAATAGATGCATGAGCGACTCCGGCGCCTGACGGCAGGTCCTGCAGTTAATATCAGGAACCTCTACACCCATCACGCGACTCCGATAGACCAATGTGTTAATAACACCATCTTGGCAGGCCACAATGAATCCCTCGGTCTCCGACTTCAGCCCCGCTGACCTTAAGAATGCGAAGGTCAGCTCTGTCGATAAACCCAGTGCTTCTATGTTGTTAAAGAAAACACCGTGCAGGGGCTTATCGACGTGCTGCCTGAACAGATTCCTCTGTTCGGCAGCCTTAATTTGGGCTGTCAGACGATTCGGCGGAAGCTCAGTAACTGATTCTGCATCAGCACCTCGCCTGCCTCCTCGCCTGTAGTCGAACACGAGACCGAGTTCATCTGCGGCCCTCTGTGCTGCCTTAAACAATAAAGCGCCAACTCCCACGGTTTCATGATCTCTCACTAACCGTAGGAGCGGATCCGAGCTCCTTAGGATGTTACATGCCATACTTAGTGCTACTCTGCATGCATACACTCCAGACTCAAGAGTCCTCGCCCCCCCCGTTGACGTGGGATGTACACACGAGGAACGGACGATCTAGGATGAATACTCCTATGGATTTTCATCATTTTGCGGGTATCCCTGTCCAATTGGCGCAGCTCATCTACTCGCCATTTAACTACTCCAAAGGAGTAGAGCAGAATCGGAACGGCAAGCATATTAGTGGCAGACACCTTGTTCTTCCCCGAAAGTTCAGAAGACCAACCCAGCAAACACCAATGATTGGCCCATTGTTAATAAACTGCATACATGCCTTTACTGCATCATTGGCAGAGTACTGGCAAGAAATGCTAAATTAATGAATAAAGTGAAACACCGGCCAGCGCTCGGCCACGGAACACTTTGCCAATGATGGCTGTGCAGTGCTTTTTTTACACTTATTCTTTACACGACATGAATGAAAAGTACGATTGTTTTGCCATTACAATATATGCAGTGGGGACCATTGTTGGCACTGTATCGAATATTTAACATTTATGTGATGAGAAAGTGAATACTAGCAATGTTTTGCCATTACAATATATGCAGTTGTGGCTACTGGAATTAGATAGACCTCCACCCATACTGTTCCCTAATACGGAAATAGCAAATATAATTAAGGCTGACATTTATTAACATTACACCATCGTAATTAATGAAAAACTGCTCATAATTTTATTAAGATACCATGGATGGTTTATCATTGATTACCATAAATTGAAATTTTAATGCTATTTTCTCTTTCAAGTAAATGTCAACCTCAGTAATATCTACAATTCCTGTATTTTGGGACAGTACGTGCAGGTGCAAGGCCTCTCAAACTCCGATAGTCACTATACTGCATATACATACCTACCTTTTTTTAACCAAAGGACTGTTGTGACAATAACGTGCAAAAGTTTTGGAAGATTTTTTTATCGTCAAAGAAATACCAATAAATTTTAAACAGCAATGATTGGGCGCCTAAAGAGACACTACATACTATGGAACCCAACGGACCCTTATAGCAGTAGTCTTATTGTTTTTTTTTTCTGTTTAATTGCGATAAATTAGCTAATTTGATTTGATAGTTGTACAGTATTTAAGTATAGGGATAAGTAAATAAATAAAAATCCCCAAAACTTTTGCAACATACGTAATTTTCATACCTACCTTGAAACAGTGCTTGTTTTTCTGTAACAACTTGACAGCTGATCTTCTATCATTCTATGAAGGCTACTTCTTATTAATGCTCATCACCACCAAACGTAGGTAGTATTAATAAAGGATACATCTTTTAGTAAAAAGTTAATGGTTACCTATTATTATTTTTTTACAAGTTAGTTGGAGTTCTGGATTTAGCTTAAAATAGTTCAACATACGATTTCAAAGAAACACCTATACTATTTCCATTTTCAAAACTGTATTATTCTTCTCAACTTTCATAAAAGAAAGAATAATTACAGTCAGTCTTCATAACAGAAAGTTATTTTTTCAAAACATTGACGGTTTTTTTATTTTCATAATTTGTTTTAATAGTTTATTATTTTAATTCTTCAAGTGAAAGGTATAATGTACTAATTAAAAAAGTCTATACAAACAAACTTGAAGAAAAGCATAATAATATAGGTATTTAACATATAAACCTATTAGGTGACGACTAATGAATAACGCTAAATTGTCGGTATATTAAACTCATATAGATACTAAAAGATAAAATATATATATTTTTTTTATTAACAACACAAGTATAACTGCCAATAGACTTACTTATTATTAAATAAATAGTAATGAAACCATAAATTAATTCTAATTATCCATCTCGTCTTCTTAAATTAGTGGTCCTATTTGTACATCCTCCTTCGCGGTCCATTGAACCCCGTAACCAAGTTTTTATAATATCTTTAATATTTTTTTTTGGATGAATCTTTACACAAAGGATTTATTCTTACGGAATCTAAAAAAAAAAAATTATGTGACAGTTAAGGTGGTGCAAATAGGCTTCAAATCACAATGAAAGAAGGTCTATACCTTCACATAACGCCCAACAGGCAACAATCATTCTTTAATAGAACGCGAAAGACAAAAAAAATCAAGATTAACGTTAATATACCTAAGAATTTCTCAAAGAAAAGTATTACAAGGTATTATCTCAAAATAAAAACGTAAAAATATGGGCTTATTAGGTAAACATTCCTAATGTTTGATAAATAAACTAGTTAAACGAATGTTTTTTTTAATTGGGATGTTAAATATTATGACACAAAGAAATGAAGAATCCATAGTATTTTTGTGTTTGATGAATTATCTTAATAAAATATAAGGCGACTTTTATTACTTACCTATATGCCATTTTTTTTTGAGTAGAAGATGACATCCTTCGACATGTAAAACTTTTCTTTTCAATCATACGGCACTATTCCACAAGAGATTCCACAAAACACAAACGCACAATAAATGAGGAATTCAAACTGGAACTAAAATAACCACAAAACTTATATGATTTATATGAATATTATAAGAAATCAACCATAAATTATTTAAGCGTCCCTTCACCTTCTCGGTTTTCGTCTAGCTGTCAAACGTCAAAAGTTTCGCTGTTCTCATCGCGGGAATTTTAAAAGTAAGGTTACAACACGTTTTGTAAATTGTAATGCACTTATAATTCGCTTTTTTTGTATTAACAAAATATTACAATTACAGTCTCAAGAATAGAATAATGGCCCATTGATACATTTACTGTATATTGGTTACTATGTATCCGGCCAACAATGAATTATTGATGGCAAATAACGATATAATAAACGATTTTTTACATCACTTAAAAAACGTTGGTTTGTCACAGACAAAAAAGTGCTTTAACTTTGTTTAATGTACCAGCAACGTTAAAGTGATTCCAACTACCCAGTAACAGGAAGGGCATATTTAACACACAAAACCATCAATTCACCATTACAACACGGAGGTTATAATGGTTAGACTGTACTCTATATTCACTTTCCAGGTATTGGCAAAAATTGCCATCACTCTACCAGCAATAACTGTAATGGCCCATTGTTTTGCCAGACATTTTGTGTTTGCTGGGAAATCTTTCGGAGTCGGTATCTGTACTTGCCACGGAGAGAATCCTTTATTTGGTTCACATCCTGGATGTGACGTTGTTCCACACCCAGGTATGTGTAGGTCTCTCCGGCATCCAAATGTCGTAGGATGCTTCCGTCTGCGAGCTGCGCATCTTCGTGGAAATCCCCGCATCGTCCTCTCTTGAGGTGGACGACTGCGCATTTGTCCAACCCAAACTCCATTCCAATTGCCCGCGTGTATTCCTCGACCACCCTGAGAGCATTTTGAAGTTCTCGCTCTCCGGAGGTATAGAGTTTAAGGTCATCCATATAAAATAGATGGGTGACCTTATGCCTCCGGTTGCTGGGTGGCCCACACTGATACCCGCGGGTTTGGCGGAGTCCAACAGATAGCGGCAGCAGTGAGATGCAGAAGAGGAGCAGACTCAAAGAGTCACCCTGAAACACTCCTCTCTTAAATGTCACCAACTCTGTCGAAACTCGCTCGGCACCGGATGTTATGGTGAAGCGAGTTCTCCAAAGCGGCAACAGTTGTTCGATGCATCTCACTAGTGGTGCTGGTACCGCAAGACATCCGAGCAAGTGTAACAAAAGCTCGTGGGATGTTGTATCAAATGCCTTGCGATAATCAATCCAGGCCATTGACAGATTCCGCTTGTACTGCACAGAATCCTGTGTAATACAGCGGTCTATCAGCAGGTTTTCCTTGCAACCTGCCAGGCCCTTCTTGGCACCACGCTGTTCGTTTATCTGTTGGTATACCGGATCAACAGACCTCAACATCCTGGTATACAAGATACGAGTAAATAACTTGTAGCAGGAGTTGAGGCAGGTAATCGGCCTATAATTTTTTGGGTCAGACAGATCCCCCTTTTTGGGGATTAGCACAGTTCGCCCCTCGACAAACCAGTATTATTATTATTTTTTTTTTTTTTTTTTTTTTTTTCCGTTTCCGGAAGAAATTGCTGGACAGTCTCCCTGTGGCCTCCGACACCACACAGAGAGAGCGCCAGCGAATAATCTACAGCAACTCCCCACATCCCGCAGGGTTAGTCACTGTAGATTCCAGACTCATGTGCCCTAAGTAGACGAAGGGATCCCAGGATGACCGCTTTCTGCATTTGACCAGCCAACCATTCTGCCGATGTTTGGCAGGCAGGCATGGTCTTCAATGCGGAGAGCAGCGTGGGCTTCATACCTCCGAGTACACCGATTATCAGGACGACCATTTTGACAGAGTAGCCTGGGTATAGCACTTGGAGCTCGTACCGGAGATCTCTGTATTTAGTCCGTTTCTCCTCCTCCTTCAAGGCGATGTTTGTCTCAGCAGGTGCTGAGAACTCGATGACATACATCACCTTGGTCTGATGGTCGAGGAGGACTATGTCAGGCTTATTGGCGTGAGTTCGCCTGACGGTCGGGAACGAGTAGTTCCAGTAAATCCGGCATTTCTCGTTCTCGACAACGGACTCGATATCTCCGGGGACGTAAGGCAGCACTGGTGTTTGGTCTATCTGGTACGAGTGCCGTAGATGGTAGTATAGCACTCGTAAAGCCGCGTTATGTCGTTGGATGTAGACCGAAGTCGCATAAATCGGGCATGCAGATAATAAATGCATGAGCGACTCCGGCGCCTGACGGCAGGTCCTGCAGTTGATATCAGGTACCTCTACACCCATCACGCGACTGCGATAGACCAATGTGTTAATAACACCATCTTGGCAGGCCACAATGTATCCCTCGGTCTCCGACTTCAGCCCCGCTGACCTTAAAAATGCGAAGGTCAGCTCTGTCGATAAACCCAGTGCTTCTATGTTGTTATAGAAAACACCGTGCAGGGGTTTATCGACGTGCTGCCTGAACAGATTTCTCTGTTCGGCAGCTTTGATGTGGGCTGTCAGACGATTAGGCGGAAGCTCAGTGACTGAGTCACCTCGCCGGCCTTCTCGCCTGTGGTCGAACACGAGACCGAGTTCATCTGCGGCCCTCTGTGCTACCCTAAACAATAAAGCGCCAACTCCCACAGTTTCATGATCTCTCACTAACTGTAGGAGTGGGTCCGAGCTCCTGATGATATTACATGCCATACTCAGTGCCACTCTGCCATGCATGCACTCCAGACTCAAGAGTCCTCGGCCCCCCCGTTGACGTGGGAGGTACACACGAGGACCGGACGATCTAGGATGAATACTCCTATGAATATTCATCATCTTGCGGGTATTCCTGTCCAATTGACGCAGCTCATCTACTCCCCATTTGACTACGCCAAAGGAGTAGAGCAGAATCGGAACGGCAAGCATATTAGTGGCAGACACCTTGTTCTTCCCCGAAAGTTCTGATGACCAGATCTTTCGGAGTCGGTGTCTGTACTTGCCACGGAGAGAATCCTTTATTTGGTTCACATTCTGGATGTGGCGTTGTTCCACACCCAGGTATGTGTAGGTCTCTCCGGCATCCAAATGTCGTAGGATGCTTCCATCTGCGAGCTGCGCATCTTCGTGGAATTCCCCGCATCGTCCTCTCTTGAGGTGGACGACTGCGCATTTGTCCAACCCAAACTCCATTCCAATTGCCCGCGTGTATTCCTCGACCACCCTGAGAGCATTTTGAAGTTCTCGCTCTCCGGAGGTATACAGTTTAAGGTCATCCATATAAAATAGATGGGTGACCTTATGCCTCCGGTTGCTGGGTGGCCCGCACTGATACCCGCGGGTTTGGCGGAGTCCAACAGATAGCGGCAGCAGTGAGATGCAGAAGAGGAGCGGACTCAAAGAGTCACCCTGAAACACTCCTCTCTTAAATGTCACCAACTCTGTCGAAACTCGCTCGGCACCGGATGTTATGGTGAAGCGAGTTCTCCAAAGCGGCAACAGTTGTTCGATGCATCTCACTAGTGGTGCTGGTACCGCAAGACATCCGAGCAAGTGTAACAAAAGCTCGTGGGATGTTGTATCAAATGCCTTGCGATAATCAATCCAGGCCATTGACAGATTCCGCTTGTACTGCACAGAATCCTGTGTAATACAGCGGTCTATCAGCAGGTTTTCCTTGCAACCTGCCAGGCCCTTCTTGGCACCACGCTGTTCGTTTATCTGTTGGTATACCGGATCAACAGACCTCAACATCCTGGTATACAAGATACGAGTAAATAACTTGTAGCAGGAGTTGAGGCAGGTAATCGGCCTATAATTTTTTGGGTCAGACAGATCCCCCTTTTTGGGGATTAGCACAGTTCGCCCCTCGACAAACCAGTATTATTATTATTATTATTATTATTATTATTATTATTATTATTATTATTATTATTATAAATAAATATCTGTAAAAGGATGTAAAAATAGGTGGCCCTCCAAGCGCTGCCCTTTCACTGACGGGATCCCTAATGCTCCAGTCGACTGTATTACTATTCGTAAACCTGAATCCTCCGTAGAACGACCAGCTTTGCACACCGGGATTACATTTCTACATCCTCATGTTCACTTCTCCCTAAGTAAGGTACCTCGTGTAAGTACAATTCGAACTCGTGCATGCGGATCGCCCGGGTATAGATCCTCGAGGTTATCCTTAAGTTGTGACATGATTATTCTGGCTCCAACGCTTAAGACGAATGAATGTACGCCGTAAACACACATCATCGATGGAACAACCTGCTTTGCACACAGGGATTACCGATCCAACTAATATGTTCACTTGCCCCTTAATAAGGGAACTAACGTACTAATAAATTCGACCTTTTGCGTTTTAATTAGCCTCATAATCAATTAATTTCATGTTGATGCATTGTTTGATTGTTACCAAACGAAATCAGCAATGAAAAAACCTGAGGAGCACGCGGGATTTGAACCGGGGCTTTCTGCGTGGAAGCCCAACGCTTTAACCAACTAGGCCATGAGGGTCGCCGACAGCGTTCTGCTATTTGTGAATACCTTGTTAAAATATTAAGCGGAATCATCGCATCTGCTTTGCTTTTATTTATGAATTAAAATATTCCCCTCTGAAAAAGTATTTCTACGGCGCCAGTGCACTCCATTGGCTAACCTACGATTCATCAGGACTAATTTTAGATTTCCGACCCCTCTAGGAAAATATTTTTACGACGCCAATGAACTCTAGTAGCTAACCTACGATTCAGTTGAACAAATTTTAGAAAACATGGCACCGGCGCTGATTAAACTCGAAAATCGTCTTTTACGCCTCCCTGTCATATTCATCACCAAAATTAGAGAGAAAGTATTCACAAACCATTCGTTCAACAGATGATTGACGTGTGTGGTAGGTTTGTATTCTCGTAGTTCGAACGGCTCTGTTGCTAACTTCAGATCAATACACAGAAGGTTGTAGCGTGTGGTGTTATGTATTTTACTTCATCGTCTCTTATTCTCTACCGTTGTTGGATATAAATCATATAAACATAATATAAAACACTGCAGAAATTAATAAATACAAGATGTTGTTTTAAATCGGGCTATTCTTTTGGTTAGTATGAATCAATTTTTAATGATATGAAAAACTGTCAATAAAAAAAAATGTCAGAATTCCAAGTTGCGGTTGAATCTACCTACTTCGACTTTCTACATTTATAAATAATCGTTAGTAGGAAATAATGTAGTAAAATAACATATCGAAATTAAACACCTATCACTATCAACCACAAACCAACTTCTCGCAATTATACAGTGTTTCATTTTTGTACCATTTGTTACTACTAAAAAAATTTAAAATAAAATCTATTTAGACAGTTTTACCCACAAATTGAAATTCTACCATAAATTTTGTTTCCAAACAACTTCCCTTATTGACAATTTTTCATAATACATATAACTAAATTTGAACGTAATTTAGTCTTGCATAATTTTCAAATTTTTTTATTTTCTGAACTCCCTGTACACGAAATTGTAATACTGACACCAGAACAATCATATATTTAACAAGAGCAAACCTTTTTATGAATACCGTACACCGTACACTGATATGATATATAAAAAAGTTAGTCCTCTTATCCACTCTAACTCCAAACATACTATATATAATGCAACCACATTTATATATTATCTTCTATCTGCTATTACATTAATTACTCTATATAAGGCATTAATTACATTTCTATTTACAGAATACCCCCCTACTGGCTAAAAAACCTCCACCTATTCCTCCTCAACCCCCTGTAAGAATTGATTATTTATTTAAATTTTTAATTTAAGAAGTACGGGATGAATCAGTTTTAAATGGGACAAACGAAATCAGTCGATGGAAAAGCTGAAAATAATAAGATTTTGTTATATACGCATATACTCAAAACTAACAAATAACTAACAATAACAAAACAGCAAGAGGTGCATAGCACACAGATGAGCTCCCTCATAGAAGCTCATTTGGTGTTACGCATGTCTATGTGCCCTATTCGGCCTCCTCCGCCCCAACAAGATGAAGCTCGACGAGGGCGAGGAAGACCGGGCCACTATTAATTTGTTTTTAAAAATATGTATATCGATTTCTGAGGTATTTTTTTTTTTTTTTTTTTTGATTTATGTATTTTCCACCGTTTACATATCTATTATTCTTATACCATAAACATTTCAAAGACAAGTTGCCAACTCCAACAAGTAATATTACATAGTAACTACTGTTCGTATAGTGTATTTGTTAGTTTGTTCTTTTTATTATTGTAACATGTGTTTCGTCATTATACCCTAAACTTACCTGTTTTATTTTATTTTATTTATATTAAAAAAAAAAAAAAAGAAGTTTGTACTTATGCCTCTATATGTTATTATTTATATTGATAGCTTTTTTTTCTGCCAGCTTCTTATCTTATTTTATTCTATTTTTTTTTTGTATACCATTTTTAACATAATTGTATCATGTTGACTTGCCATATATACTTTCATGTATCCAAAGTGGTTAATAAATTATTACTATTACTATTACTATTACCAATGTTATGTTTCACATATCAACACACTTCAGTCTGAAACTTCAGAACATAACGAACAAATTTGGGCCTTTCAAGACTGTTACGAAACATTGAGCAAACAATGTACAGAGTGAGTCATATTAAAGTCTCTCCCGAAAAGAAACCGTTAGAAATTGAAAAATTATACGTTTTTCTTTGCAAAACTGCACAGGGTGAGTGAAATTGTTTATTTAATTTTGAATTTGAAAAGAGTCGCTCATCTTGTGTGTGTTAGCGGATTTCTCAAAATTTCTGTTGGAAGTCTCACTGAATTTGCGACACAATTTGGATAAGTGGGGGGCATTAGTATATCGTTGCTATAAGGCATAATTTTAGATTTATAGCGTAGACTTTATCCAAGTGTGTCCAAAATTTTTTTTTTTTTCATATATCGCGTGTGGTTCAAGTATATCTTACCTGAAAATTTTATCTTGTTATTTAGCTTATATCTATGGTGGTCTAAACAAATTTTGCTGAAGTATTTTTTTATCTTATCTAATTGAATAATTTAGTATCGTTATTTTCTATCTGATAAAATAAATTTACACTGCTACCGACCGTTCATACCTTTTTTTCTCATATTTTGACTTACTACTTAATTAGTCCTATTTCGAGTACGAAGCTACCACGATAACAATTTTTTCGTAGCTCTATGATTGCAATTAACTTTTCGTATCGATAATATTTTTGCTTATAACGTTTTTAGTATTTCTCATTTTGCAATCTATATATTTTTGAATTTTGCTAAATTCACCATTTTGGTTAAGAGCCATCTGCTCAAGAAATTTCAGATACATATTATCACTTTACTCATTTTATAATTCTGTCATATTTGTCAGTTTTTAACTTTCATAATAACTTTAACTTTTGCTTGGTCAATTTAACTTCAAATGTTCACTTTTTCAAATTTTCGTTCTTGATAATTTTATTTGGTCAACTTTTGTTAACTATTTTATTTACAATTTCTAATTTAATCATTGTTCCATCGTTTCTTTAATTGTTTAAAATTAATTTTTTAATTCACTGGTTATTAAATTACTACTCTCCCTTCTTTTATGTAAATTCCCTGGACCAATCTTCACATCGAGGAACAACTGAATCTAAAGTACTGACGCTTACAAACTGGAAAATATACTGGATGGCCCAACATTTTATCTCTGGCTGTGGAACAGGACTGATATACCTGGTGGCTCAACCTCGCTGGCTGTGAAACAGGACTATTCCTGACATTTCCCGAGTACTCGGAGGACATATTCCAGATCGTTGCTACTGAGACCACATCATTCAGTTACGTAAGACTGCGGTACTTTCACCACATACCGGGTGACACAGGAGACATGTAACACTCTGTAACTTTGCTATTTAAAAAGTTAAAATTTTGAACTTTGGGAGAGTTGTATATTACATAATTGTCCTTTTTTTGAGCATATCAAACATTTCCTTAAACTTCCGGTTTAAGCGGAAGCGACCCAAACTTTGTTATTTTAAATGGTACCCTGTATATTTTTTTTTCCTATCTGATTCGTCTTTAAATTCTCTTTTCAACCATGTATCGCACCATGGCATTTGTTTTTAAACTGACAGTTAATAATCATTTTATTGTATTAAGTAAACCGATCTCCCACTTCGCCTTAGGGTGGAATGTCGGTAATTCCACCCTAAGCAATAATTTAAATGTATGTTTTCGAATAAACCAAACAATGATTCAAAGAGATATCTATTTGGGATGCCCGTATACATGTTTATTAATTTGTCATCGTGCTGTATATGTTCAAATGAAAATGAAATGGTCAATTTTATTGCAGTCCATGAACATATTTTTTTTTCTCTAAAAAATAAATTTTTGCCTCCTGTTGAGCACTTCCACTACCGCTTAGCGTAAGATCACCAACTCCTTTCTGTAACCTGGACAAACTGTGACTATCGCTATCTGATGCTTCTTGTTTCGAAGAACTACGGCTATCTGTTGCATATCCTTGCAGCTCTGATGAACTGCGACTTTCTGAAGGTATCGCACTTTCCTTCTCAACAAGCCCTGCTGCATTAGATGTTGATGGAACATCCCATATAGTAATGGACGGGTCACTAGATGCTGGTGTAGATGGAAGTGCATGTGATTTTCTAAATAAAAATAATAGGATTTTTACTATTTTTGTATGTATGGCCAGCCCTAAACGAACTGGCGGGTATTTCCGGACATCCTGTATATGTAAAATGTAATAAGGCTATTACATGTATCTGTATTGAATAAAATCAACTAAAATTAAAAAGTGACTGGACATTACGTGCAAAATATTAAAATCAAAAGAAAATATGATAACGAAATAAATTTAAATAATATAACGCCCTATGTATCAATATGTCTTGGAACTTATAATTGTGGTAAAATTAGATAAATAGAATAAATTAAAAAGTTAAGGACGCCGTTAGGCTGTCAGTTTCACACTATCGCAATAAAGTGTGTACATTTTTAGATTAATCTGAATTTCACTTTTCTTACCTGTCATTGAGTGGTATGGATGTGCAGTAGGTGACTATGAGTTGTATGGATGCGCAGTAGGTAGTTTTGAGGTGCGTGGATGTGCAGTAGTTTGCTGCATATTTTTTTACTAAGATTTCCTTTCATTTGGGGTTAAAAAAGGGTTTATTCTAACTACTAGTTAGGCAAGAATTGATTTATTTGTTACAGGGTGTTCAGAAAATGTTGCCATTTTCAGAGAACTTCGATGAAAGCTCATTTTATATTATTTCAATTGGAACGCCCCATATTTTTTACAGAATCTTATAGGCCTATTTAATCTCTAGAACTTTTGTTAAATATGTCCTATACCTATCAAGGATTTATAAGGAGATATCTTTTTTGAAATTTTTGAAATCAAAATTTTTTTTGACATATTTGTATTGTCATCGATCCTTGATAAGTGTGCAAAGTTTTCAGTTTAATCTGACGCTTTTGAAGTGGGTGAAAATCTCGTTGAAAGATTCCATTACAAACAAACATACAGGTGAAGCTAATAAAAAATTTAAAAAAAATAAAATAAAAATAAACAAAAGCGTGTTAAAAATAAAATACAATTTATTCTGGCATCATTCAATACAACAGACCTACCTAATATTTTAAAATTTCTAATTCTTATAATATATGACTTATGGAACTACGGAGATTTGAAGAAGGCTTACAAATTGTTGATAACACATTGATTATTACAGTACACACTTCGTTACGCTGCATGTTCCATGCCAAGAACGATAGACAAGAGGGATAGCTCAGTTCCATAAGAGCAACGTTAACCTGTTGGCGGACCGGCATTGAACGGTAGTGACGTAGCCATCAGTACAGAATTGGCTGTCGTCAATTAAAGCCTGTGTGTTTACGTTGTACTTTGATGTGTTTTTTCTTCAGTTCTTAGTGACTATTTTTTAATTTTTAAACGTAGAGTGATAATGAACATTCAGGAATATCATAAAACGAAGATTTTGTGACAAACTTGATTGTGTGTGTTTTTTTGTTTGTGTTTACAAAGTCCCAATTTGTGATTAGTATTTCGACATTTTTGTATTCTAATCTGTTTTTCGGACGTGTTTTGGTTTTGGTTTTAGATTGCACTGAGGGCAGATTTGTGCTGTTGCCTCGTGTAAAAGCAATAGAATTAACCCTTAAGAAAGAAGGTGTTAAGTTAACATTTCATTCATTTCCAAAGATAAATGATTTAGTTTCATCCAAAATAAAAAAAGAGTGAATAAATCGTTGTTAAAGAGAGCATAAATTCAACCCAAATACATGTTCAATATGCTCCCTATATTTTACATCAAATGATTATGAAAGAGACCTACAAAATGAACTTCTAGGTATAGTAATATATTTATTATTCATATTAAAATACATTTTAATAATTAAATTTTTTTTCAATAAAAAATTTGTAGTTTGTTTAAACATCAATATCAATATTAAACTTTAAAATCAGTTAAATAAATAGTTAATTTGTTTGCTTTAATATCCATTGTGGTCTGTGGAAAAAAGTAAAACCTTTTTACATGAACTATAATAATAAATACTTTTTATAATAACTATAATTTTATATACCTACCTATTATTTAATTATTACATACCTATAATTATTCCTTTCTTATTTTCTTAATATTAATAATTATCATTGTGTAAAAAAATATATATTTGAAATGGCTATTACGCGTGTCTAAAAGAAAGGTAGGTACCTGTTTGTTTTTAAATATGAATATTTTTAAGCAATAAACAATTTTTTACACTTTTAGCACTTTGATATATCAAAAAATATAAATTTGGACTTACAGACCAAATTTCTCAAATTATATATGTCTCATTTAATAAATATTTTATAATAAAACGGCTATTATAAATAGTCGTCTGACTAAAACTAAAATTCTAATAATTTATTACTCATACAAACCTCAGATAATATGTTTAATAGTTTTCTTGGTTGAATGCTCATTTTAAAGATCTAAACCATACTTTTTATTCTAAAAATATAAATGATTTAAAACAGTGTAATTTAAAAAAAGACAATGCGTCGCCGTACATTTTAAATGAAGTGCGTCTGAAAGTGTACTGATGGTGACGTCACGGCTTTCGACCTTGGGTAAGAGATCTGTCGAACTGAGCTATCCTTCTTGTCTATAGTCGTTGGTTCCATGCACCATCCTATTTCAAGTCCTACTTTAAACTGTCATAATCCACAACGTAACGAGGGTAATATTCACAGTCGGAATACTTAACATAAGTTCTTGCTTTAGGATCCGAAACGGTGTCGTAGCCGAAAGAAGGTAAAAATATCTCTCCCTTTCCCAGCAAACACCAATGATTGGCCCATTGTTAATAAACTGCATACATGCCTTTACTGCATCATTGGCAGAGTACTGGCAAGAAATGCTAAATTAATGAATAAAGTGAAACACCGGCCAGCGCTCGGCCACGGAACACTTTGCCAATGATGGCTGTGCAGTGCTTTTTTTACACTTATTCTTTACACGACATGAATGAAAAGTACGATTGTTTTGCCATTACAATATATGCAGTGGGGACCATTGTTGGCACTGTATCGAATATTTAACATTTATGTGATGAGAAAGTGAATACTATCAATGGTTTGCCATTACAATATATGCAGTTGTGGCTACTGGAATTAGAGAGACCTCCACCCATATGCTGTTCCCTAATACGGAAATAGCAAATATAATTAAGGCTGACATTTATTTACATTACACCATCGTAATTAATGAAAAACTGCTCATAATTTTATTAAGATACCATGGATGGTTTATCATTGATTACCATAAATTGAAATTTTTATTCTATTTTCTCTTTCAAGTAAATGTCAATCTCAGTTATATCTACAATTCCTGTATTTTGGGACAGTACGTGCAGGTGCAAGGCCTCTCAAACTCCGATAGTCACTATACTGCATATACATACCTACCTTTTTTTACTCAAAGGACTGTTGTGACAATAACGTGCAAAAGTTTTGGAAGATTTTTTTATCGTTAAAAAAATACCAATAAATTTTAAACAGCAATGATTGGGCGCCTAAAGAGACACTACATACTATCGAACCCAACGGACCCTTAGCAGTAGTCTTATTGTATTTTTTTCTGTTTGAGATAAATTAGCTAATTTGATTTGATAGTTGTACAGTATTTCAGTAGGGATAAGTAAATAAATAAAAATCCCTAAAACTTTTGCAACATACGTAATTTTCATACCTACCTTGAAACAGTGCTTGTTTTTCTGTAACGACTTGACAGCTGATCTTCTATCATTCTATGCAGGCTACTTCTTATTAATGCTCATCACCACCAAACGTAGGTAGTATTAATAAAGGATAAAGGATACATCTTTTAGTAAAAATTAATGGTTACCTATTATTATTTTTTTACAATTTAGTTGGAGTTCTGGATTTAGCTTAAAATAGTTCAACATACGATTTCAAAGAAACACCTATACTATTTCCATTTTCAAAACTGTATTATTCTTCTCAACTTTCATAAAAGAAAGAATAATTACAGTCAGTCTTCATAATAGAAAGTTATTTTTTCAAAACATTGACGGTTTTTTTATTTTCATAATTTGTTTTAATAGTATATTATTTTAATTCTTCAAGTGAAAGGTATAATGTACTTATTAAAATATTTTTCAAAAAGTCTATACAAACAAAATTGAAGAAAAGCATATATGTAGGTATATTAGGTGATGACTAATGAATAACGCTAAATTGTCGGTATATTAAACTCATATAGGTACTGAAAGATAAAATATATATATTTTTTTTATTAACAACAGAAGTATAACTGCCAATAGACTTACTTATTATTAAATAAATAGTAATGAAACCATAAATTAATTCTAATTATCCATCTCGTCTTCTTAAATTAGTGGTCCTATTTGTACATCCTCCTTCGCGGTCCATTGAACCCCGTAACCACGTTTTTATAATATCTTTAATATTTTTGCTTATGGTATATTTCTTGGGCATATCGGTCATATATATTAAAACAAATTTATTTTTTTCCAACGTTTCGGTTTATTAAAACCATCATCAGGGACTACAAGGTGAAATGTTTAGTGAACAAGGTATATATAAATTTTACACATAACTTATGGTGAACCAACTTACAATTTTTTTTTTTTTTTTTTTTGTTTGTTTGAAATTAAAATGTATTACACATATTGTATAAAGTAGATGTTATTCTTTGAGAGTCTTAAAAGCAACTGAAAATATTTTTGTCAGTTTCACATTTAAAATAATGCGTAAGTGAGGGTTTATTTATGTTATGGACAAGATAAGGGCTAGCAGGTATACATTATAAGTGGATGTTTTTTGTGACATGAGTAATAAATATTAGAATTAAGTATTTGGTGTTAACAATTTTTGTAAAGTAAATTGGGAAGATGTATAAACTTACTAATTATATTATACCCCATTTGTTTTATTTTAGTAAATTAAAATAGGTATTGCTTAAGTTCTCTATATCAGTTCGGCTATTTATTGAATTAGAATGTCTTTTTATTTGCAACATTTCATGTACGATTCTTCGGTGATAATTGGGCTCTTTTTCCAAGATTCATATCTTGGAAAGAGAGCCCAATTATCACCGAAGAATCGTACATGAAATGTTGCAAATAAAAAGACATTCTAATTCAATAAATAGCCGAACTGATATAGAGAACTTAAGCAATACCTATTTTAATTTACTAAAATAAAACAAATGGGGTATAATATAATTAGTAAGTTTATACATCTTCCCAATTTACTTTACAAAAATTGTTAACACCAAATACTTAATTCTAATATTTATTACTCATGTCACAAAAAACATCCACTTATAATGTATACCTGCTAGCCCTTATCTTGTCCATAACATAAATAAACCCTCACTTACGCATTATTTTAAATGTGAAACTGACAAAAATATTTTCAGTTGCTTTTAAGACTCTCAAAGAATAACATCTACTTTATACAATATGTGTAATACATTTTAATTTCAAACAAACAAAAAAAAAAAAAAAAAATTGTAAGTTGGTTCACCATAAGTTATGTGTAAAATTTATATATACCTTGTTCACTAAACATTTCACCTTGTAGTCCCTGATGATGGTTTTAATAAACCGAAACGTTGGAAAAAAATAAATTTGTTTTAATATATATGACCGATATGCCCAAGAAATATACCATAAGCATTTGAATTTCAACGGTCAAGAAATAAAAAACTAAAACTATTTAATATTTTTTGTTGGATGAATCTTTACACAAAGGATTTATTCTTACGGAATCTAAAAAAAAAAAAATTATGTGACAGTTAAGGTGGTGCATATAGGCTTCAAATCACAATGAAAGAAGGTCTATACCTTCACATAACACCCAACAGGCAACAATCATTCTCTAATAGAACGCGAAAGACAAAAAAAATCAAGATTAACGTTAATATACCTAAGAATTTCTCAAAGAAAAGTATTACAAGGTATTATCTCAAAATAAAAACGTAAAAATATGGGCTTATTAGGTAAACATTCCTAATGTTTTATAAATAAACTAGTTAAACGAATGTTTTTTTTAATTAGGATGTTAAATATTATGACACAAAGAAATGAAGAATCCATATTATTTTTGTGTTTGATGAATTATCTTAATAAAATATAAGGCGACTTTTATATACCTACCTATATGCCATTTTTTTTTGAGTAGAAGATGACATCCTTCGACATGTAAAACTTTTCTTTTCAATTACATCTGCACTATTCCACAAAACACAAACGCACAATAAATGAGGAATTCAAACTGGAACTAAAATAACCACAAAACTTATATGATTTATATGAATATTATAAGAAATCAACCATAAATTATTTAAGCGTGCCTTCACCTTCTCGGTTCTCGTCTAGCTGTCAAATGTCAAAAGTTTCGCTGTTCTCATCGCGGGAATTTTAAAAGTAAGGTTACAACACGATTTACAAATCGTAATGCACTTTTAATTCGCTTTTTTTGTATTAACAAAATATTACAATTACATTCGCAAGAATAGAATAATGGCCCATTGATACATTTACTGTATATTGGTTACTATGTATCCGGCCAACAATGAATTATTGATGGCAAATAACGATATAATAAACGATTTTTTACATCACTTAAAAAACGTTGGTTTGTCACAGACAAAAAAGTGCTTTAACTTGTTTAATGTACCAGCAACGTTAAAGTGATTCCAACTACCCAGTAACAGGAAGGGCATATTTAACACACAAAACCATCAATTCACCATTACAACACGGAGGTTATAATGGTTAGACTGTACTCTATATTCACTTTCCAAGTATTGGCAAAAATTGCCATCACTCTACCAGCAATAACTGTAATGGCCCATTGTTTTGCCAGACATTTTGTGTTTGCTGGGTTACTTTCTGCACGTTCTGCACAAGAACGTCCATAACGAGCATTGATCTCGCTAGAGGCCGTTGTAGGTTGTTCTCACGAGAGCGTTTGTTTGCTAAAGAAGCGGATGAGTAAAAGTAGACACCTTTTCCGTACTCCTTTCCATGCCGCCAGTTAAGGTTGAGCTCAGCAATAGCAGTAACGGTTTCTCTAGAGATATCATGGAAAAGTGTCAATACTTCCTTTGGCCCTTTTTGGTCAAATTGATGCGTTTTTAATTTATATTTAGCATATAAATATGGGTTCTGTAACGTGTAGATGGCGCTGATGGACGTAAAAAAATTACCCTGCATTTTGAGCTCTAAATCGCGATATTCCTTGCTCGAGGAAGGGATCGGCACAAGTTTGAACCTTTCATTTTCTATGTCCATCGGAGACCAGTCCTTGGGTAGAATTTGTTTCACGTCTTTCGGTCGCATTGTTCTGAAAATTACAACGGATTATTCTATATTTGTTATGTCCTGAAGCCGTCCCTGGGATTAAATAGTTGACAGTGACAAGCAGGGCAGCCAACAGTGTAAAAAGAGACCGTCCTTGGAGCTCATAAAAAGTATTGTTTATGTTTTAAGTTTGATATATTTTAGTGCCGTTTGAGCCTGTATATATGTTTGATTTGAGTTCAATAAATCCTTTCCATAGAACTACGCATTCCGTTTTACATAAAGACATAACAATTTATATATACCTATTTCATAATTTTGATTATTGAAAAAGGCGCCTCCACCATATGTCACGATTTGGTTTAACTACGTTACGTTTGGGGGTTTAAACTCTCTACCATGTGACTCAAGGGTTAATTGGGTTAACTGAGACAAATACTAAGATACTCTAATATAGTTATTTTACTAAATTGTAGACTCGCTTGGCATAAGTTATATTAAGAAGTAGAATACTTTAATATGAATGACTCGCTTAGCACACGAGAGGGTTTTATTTATAAAGGTGGTATTTGGTAAATCAAAACATGGTGATAAGGTTCCAACAATAACATGATTTATTAAAATAAAGAGACAATAACGATTATGAAAATATTATTACTTACAACGGGGTCAGAGTAACCTGGGGAGGAGAATGCACTTTAACCGAGGGGCCCTGACGGGGTAACCCTTGAGGCGTCTTGCCTCTTAAAACCCAAGAAAACAACTAACTTTAACACCTCATTTCTGTACCTACGGTCGCGAGTTTTCTCTCGTCAGCAAAACTTTTCAAACTCAGCAATTGTAAAAATGATTGCATTAATTTACTATTAAACTTATCAAAACATAAACATGCACTAGTTTTGAATGTAAACTTCATGTACAGGGTGTTGCAGCATATAATATTTAAAATGATTGGCCATTCATGACAATATCCAAATAGATAATTTGTAAAGCGTCTTTTTTATGTAAATATCACTTTTCAGACAGCATTTCTTAATCACAATTTTTTTTTAAATCTTCGTTTATTGATTGCCTATCGATCTGTCGAGCTAACTCTTCAAAAATTTTCAAATATACATAAGGCGTCGCCGCGTTACGACGTATAATTAAAAACATCATTTGCCACTATCACGGTGTAAGACAATTAGGTGATGAAACGCCTCAATGTATCGTATGGTTAGAGTGTCGCCAAACTGTTAACGCAAGAGACGCGAAATCGTAAGACAAAGAGACAGAGAGTAGGTGGCCACGAGGACAGCGCGGGCTGCACCTCGCATCGTCCCTAGTTAATTTCCACTTCATTTTACCAGGTCGAAAAATATACCATTCGATGCAGAAAAATATGTAGAACACGATTGTTGAAAAATTATGTGTCTAAATTGTCGGCTACTGTGCAAAAAAAATATAAACCATAAATGAAATTGGACGCCGGCACGTTTAACTCGAAACGCTGCCAAAACCGTTAGAGTTATGAAAAAAATGGACATAAACAATTTTATAGAGAATTAAATTTCCTATAAAAAAGTCAGTGACGACATATGTCTATCATGAATATTTTAGGCGTGAGGGTGGCTGAAAGTTGTGCGCTGGAAAACGATAAGTTTAATTTAACAAAAGATCAGCGCGCGAATTTGAGGCGCCCTCACACCAAAACTATTAAAGATAGACTAATGCCACCACTGACTTTTTTATAGGAAATTTAGTTCTCTATAAAATTGTTTATGTTAATTTTTTACATAACTCGAACGGTTTTAGCAGCGTTTCGAGTTAAACGTGCCGGCGTCCAATTTCATTTATGGTTTTTATTTTTTTTTGCACAGTAGCCGACAATTTAGACACATAATTTTTCAACAATCGTGTTCTACATATTTTTCTGCATCGAATGGTATACTTTTCGACCTGGTAAAATGAAGTGGAAATTAACTAGGGACGATGCGAGGCGCAGCCCGCGCGGCCCTCGCGGCCACTTACTCTCTCTCTTTGTCTTACGATTTCGCGTCTCTTGCGTTAACAGTTTGGAGACACTCTAATTGAGGCGTTTCATCACCTAATTGTCTTACACCGTGGCCACTATCTTTGTTAAAATAAAGTAATATAAGTGAAGCTCGAAACCATCTAAAATATCTCATTCTGTTTATATAGAAAATAAATGCCCTACATAACATACACCCTGTACATATATATTGTTTACGAGTATTGTTTAACACTCACCTAGGTGTTCCGTGGGTATTTCGAGTAAAATTTTTTACTGTGTATATCCGATATAGGTACGTACACGCAACACACCGACCAAATGCACAGAACAAATGACCACAAAACACCAAACCAATCTTTGTAAACACTTGGCATTAACTATTGTCAAATAAATCTACGATGTACGAAATTTGCGGAAAGCACCCGGTACGAAAGAAAGCTCGAAGTGTAAAGCGCGCGATCGGCGATGGGCGCGATGGCGGTTGGCCATGTGCTCCTATTGGCTGACTGCCCCCTAACAACAGTCCGAGCTGAATTCTCGACTTCCATTGGCTGTTGGCTTTTCAATAGTGGGTAGGCACAGAGAAAGTGGAATAAGGAACTGGGACTGTGGATTTCGGTGTTGCCAAGTTGTAAGTTAGATATTCTGTGCCAAGTTGGAGGGTTTGTCGCAATCATGGTGAATTATAAAGGTATAAGTGCGAGGGCCATTTTTTTTTCAATCTCATTTTCCTCAAAAACCATAAAGACTAGAAAAATAAAACCAACACTTGCCAACACCAATCTTTGGGGAATACTTCAGAGAATATTAGATATACAGGGTGTTCTGAAAAACACTAGCATAAATTCAGGGGCTGATGGAATTTCAAAAAATATTACAATTTGTTCCTATGAACCATGGGCGTATCTTTTTCCGTTTTCAAGATACAGGGCGTTGAATATAGTTTTCCTTAAATTTTAATTTTTTGTTAGTAATAATAGACCTATCCAGGTAGTGCAAGCGAGAAAGATAAATACAGCGTACTATGTGTTAAGTAAAGCAGTAGAGCCGTGCGTAGTTCGTTCTGCGCAATACAAGGGCAACTGTGCGGCCGAGAACCCTTGCATGTATTTGTGCATGTTTTTATATCTAATCCATTTTCATGGAAACGGTTAACTTTATTAAAAAATCATAGAACGACTTTTTTATAGCAGACAAAATTTCCTTTCGAACAATGTATAGCACAAACCATATTATGCTTTTTGTATAACGGCCCCAGATACGTTTCAATTACGGACAAATTCAAAAATGAATGAGTTTATTAAGATTCCTTAAATTTTGAACCACTCTTACGTCTAAACTATTAAAGATAGATATATGCCATCACTGACTTTCATATAGAAAATTTTATAATTCTCTATAAATTTGTTTATATACATTTTCATCATATTTGTAACGGTTTTGGCAGCGTTTCGAGTCAAACATGCCGCAGTAAATCGATGCGTGGTTCGTTCTAAGCACCTGAAGAGACACGCGCTTACCGTGGCTGCCTAATTCTATTGAAATACAATGGTCCATAACTATTATGATTACATTTACGTGTGATTTCAACGTAGTAAGATGTGGGGGAAAAGTTTAGGTAGCTTTAAAGAATTTAATTTTGAAATGGCAGAGTCATTTAAAAAAAAAATGGGTGGACTGTCCGACAAAAGTTACCAAGACTTGCAGCTGAGAATTGGACTCGAAACGCTGCCGAAACCATTACAGTTATGGCAAAATGCATATAAACAATTTTATAGAGAATCAAATTTCCTATAAAAAAGTCCGTGATGGCATATATCTATATTCAATAGTTTATACGTGAGAGCGGTTCAAAGGTTAAAGAGTCGTAAAAAAAATGAATTAATTTTTAAATTAGCCCCTTAATTGAAACGTATCCGGGTCGTTATACAAAAAGAATATAGGTTGCGTTATACATCGTTGGAAAGGAAATTTTGTCTGCTACAAAAAAGTCATTCTATGATTTTTTTATAAAGTTAACCGTTTTTATGAAAATGGAAAAAATATAAGAACGTGCACAAAAATCTATTTATTCTCTCGTCCACGCTATTGCCCTTCTGTTGCGCACGCACCATACTGTGTGACGTATTTACCGCATCTCGCCAGGATCGGTGTATTAGTTATTCTTTTTTTCAATTGTATTCAGTATGTGTTAAACTTTTCCAGAAATAAACTAACTATTAAATTTTATCATTACCATTCAAATATAATAACTTTGATTTTGAGTTTTATTAATGAAACTAATAGTAGGTAATAACAACTATACTCGGGCCAAAAAGAGTAGTCAGTAGAGCCAGGGGCGTACGGATTTACGAATTTCATAAATTCCATAATTCGAACAAATGAAAGCGGATTGTGTTAATTATGCATGAGTATGAGTTACCATGTCTTAAATTTTAAATAATATGCTTACATCTGGCAACATTATCTCCACGAATTAGGTATAGCAACGCAGTTGAACAATGCACATCCTTTGCGTTGCAGCATATGTGACGCCACTGAATGCGCTATCTAAGCCCTCTCGACGACCTTTATAATAGCCGAACAAATTATTGGGTATAAGGGCGGCACGTTCAAGCATGTACTTTATTTGGTTGACTATACCAATTAAACATAATGACCTAGTTGTGGTTTTCATCTCTGGTAGGCGGAGAAAACTGGATATATTTCTCTGAATTATATGGGATTATATGGTAAAACGAGCTGCCGCTTCTGTATTCCATAACAGCTAAATCCTTTGAAGAATTGCCGGTAAGTTTTTTGCTCTACTGACTACTCTTTTTGGCCCGAGTATAGGTGCCAAAGCCTACTTGAAATAAAAACCAACAATTTGGGATACCAGCGCTGCTTGACTTTGGTGCACTATAGGTACCTGGTTTTTCTCGAAAACGGGCAAATTTTAGCACTTCTTACAAGAGCACCTTTTTTGTTTATATAGAATAAAAATCATAACGGCAAGTGACAAAAGGGCCAAAAAGACTAATCTCAAAAAAGTTAGGACCTAAAATGTTCCCACGGAGTACTGTACTGAACGCCCTGCGTATGATATAGCCAAATATTAATAACACCAGAGCATTTAGCAAATCCAGAAACCTCATGCACATAGCAAAATGTCAGCTCATTTATGGTCGAATTTTGTAGAAGATAGGACCGAAACTAGATTTAAAAAAATTATTTTTAACGCCCTGTATCTTGAAAACGGAAAAGATACGCCCATATGGTTCATATAGGAACAAATTGTAATATTTTTTGAAATTCTATCAGCCCCTGAATTTACGCTGGTGGTTTTTCAGAACACCCTGTATATCTTTTCCAGATGTTTGGCGTTTAAATACCGGTTATGACCAAAGTGATAACATTAATCTGAATTCTGAATAAGAAATTAAATTTAAGCAACCCCGCAGCCCGCCTCTGTTCGTAGTTATAGAACCTTATACTGTGGTTATAGCACAGGCAAGTTATAGAGCACAGAACATAAAGTATAGAGGTTCGCCCACGGTGTAAGATAATTAGGTGGTGAAACGCCTTAATGTATCGTATGGTTAGAATGTCTCCAAACTGTTAACGCATCCTAAGACAAAGAGAGAGAGTGTGTGGCCGCGAGGGCACCGCGGGCTAAGCCCCGCATCGTCCCTAGTTAATTTCCACTTCATTTTACCAGGTCGAAAAATATACCATTCGATGCAGAAAAATATGTAGAACACGATTGTTGAAAAATTATGTGTCTAAATTGTCGGCTACTGTGCAAAAAAAAATAAAAACCATTAATGAAATTGGACGCCGGCACGTTTAACTCGAAACGCTGCTAAAACCGTTCGAGTTATGAAAAAAATTAACATAAACAATTTTATAGAGAACTAAATTTCCTATAAAAAAGTCAGTGGTGGCATTAGTCTATCTTTAATAGTTTTGGTGTGAGGGCGCCTCAAATTCGCGCGCTGATCTTTTGTTAAATTAAACTTATCGTTTTCCAGCGCACAACTTTCAGGCCCACGGTGTAAGAATTGTCTTACACCGTGCTCACGCCTAAAATATTTAAGATAGACATATGCCGTCACTGACTTTTTTATAGGAAATTTAGTTCTCTATAAAATTGTTTATGTTAATTTTTTTCATAACTCGAACGGTTTTAGCAGCGTTTCGAGTTAAACGTGCCGGCGTCCAATTTCATTTATGGTTTTTATTTTTTTTTGCACAGTAGCCGACAATTTAGACACATAATTTTTCAACAATCGTGTTCTACACATTTTTCTGCATCGAATGGTATATTTTTCGACCTGGTAAAATGAAGTGGAAATTAACTAGGGACGATACGGGCCGCAGCCCGCGCGGCCCTGGTGGCCACACACTCTTTGTCTTACGATTCTAGCGTTAACAGTTTGGAGACATTCTAATTGAGGCGTTTCATCACCTAATTATCTTACACCATGGGTTCGCCACATGTCATTGCTGTTGCCTTCTCATCTTAGGAGCTCTCAACTATCGGTTCTTCATTGTTTACGTTGGTGCCTCCTACCGATTTTCCCTGCGCCAACGGCCAATAGAAATCACGGATTTGACTCGGGATTGTTGCTGTGATGTCGTCAGCCAATAGGAGCATTTTGCGCGCTTTACTTGTTTACGTTTGTTTAACGGATTCTGTGCCCGTGTAGTGTGTGCTTAAGTCTTTTTGTTTGTGCAGTTTCGCAATACAAAATGTCTGATACTGTCTGTGCGTGGTCTGCGTTGTTAGGTGTCTTGGTAGATATTTTACTCGGAATAGTCGGAATATAATACATTATTATTGGTAAGTAAAACAATAATCGTCTTTCATGTGTACAGGGTGTCCTTTAACTTCAGCCACGGCTTTTATTTTCAACGGACAACGGATGTCGCGGCCCTCTTTATGCCTATATTTGTTTCAAGAATATTCAATTTCTTCTGATAATTTATAATATAATTTATTGTCGAATTATAGGTACCTAAGCATTAAGCAAGCAAAAGGCTGATATTTCTATATACAGGGTGCCTCACTGGCAACTGAATCGATCGATATAGGGAAAAGTATGTAAAAAAAAATTTGGAAATTTAAAAAACAGTTCTTGGAAAAAGTTGTAGGATTTTCCCCGTTTCAAAGTTCTTTGCTGATGCCGATGAATTAAAGTGCATTGCTTAATTAGCAAGGAGCGAACATAACCTCATTTTTGTCAACTGGAACACCCCGAATATTATTATACTTTTCTATAGAGAAATTCACTGCCACACTTCTGAACATTACCCAGACAATCTAAAAAATATCTGGATTTTTAAAAAATAACCTTTACGCTTGTGACTTTATGTCAAAGGAAAAAAGAAACGTCTTAGAAACATCATTGTTTTTATTTTAGTTTATTTATATTCTATGTCAAAAACTAACCTTTAACTGTTCCGTTGACGTAAAGTCCCAGGCGTAAAGGTTGTCTTTTAAAAATCCAGATATGTTTTTAGATTGTCTGGGTAATTTTCGGAAGTGTGGCAGTAAATCCCAAATAAGAACAGAAAGAAAAAACTAAAGATAAATGCCATATTTTTCAAATAAAAAAATAATTTTAAACTTATTGTGGCAGCTGATTAAGATAGATATTAGAATTTAAACTTTCATCTACCTACAGGGTGTTCATAATTTTAAGCATCTTGTATTGTAAATAATCGCTAGGACAATTCCCATTATCTACTTAAAAGCTTTACTTTTCGTTAATGAAAATTATTTAACACAGAAATATATAATAATCCGTTATATTTTTCAGAACGATGCAACTGGAAGATATGCAACATCATCTGCCACAAGACTGGTGCCCGATGGACCTAAAGACTGAGTGTTACAAAATTGTTCCGGTGCCACCTTCGAGTCATGAATACAGCGATATACTGCTCAGAATGAATGGTAATTATTATAGCACAATTACTGGAATATACAAGTTACAGAACCCGTATTTATATACCAGATATTCAATGATAATCTCAAAATACCAGCAACGAGGACCTTATAGAATTTTATCCCTCTATCACGACAGTGCGAGGGAGTTCGTCGAGTCTATTGCGACGTACAATCTAGACTGGCGCTTTGGATCCAGATTTAAGTACGGACCTGGAGTGTACTTTTCTATATTACCGCATTTAGCCAACAGACATTCCTCTAGGAACAACTCGTCGTCATTGAGGTCCATGTTCATCGTAGATGTTGTAGTGCAAAACGTGCAGACAGTTGATGGAAATATTTTATTACCGGATTTTGGTTATGATACCGTTTTAGCTCATAACGCAGAAACTTACGTTAAGTACTATGACTGTGAATATTACCCACGTTACATTGTCGACTATGTTAGTGTACGGTAAAGTACTTAGTACTTACTTTAAATACTAGTGGCGCGTGTCTTTTTGCGTGCCCAATGAGATATTTTTTAAACAGCAAGAAAATGTTTATTTGGTTTAAATTAAATTTTTTTATCCTACTTATAATTAGTGTATTTTAATTTTTTATTTTCCAGTTCTGATACCTATTCTATCATTTGCGTGTCATTGGCAATATTAAAAATGGCGATTTGCACATTTTCAGGATATATCTGAAACTATTGAACATCCCATTGAAAAAGTGGACACCCTGCATACAGTAAGGTCGAAAAGTAAAGAACAAATTCTGTGATCCCTAAAAATTAAAAAAAAATACAAGTAAACTATATAGATAGAAAATTCTATAACCGGAACTTATTTTCGAACATACAGGGCGAGCCAAGACAATAATACAGGAGCAAATGCCGTTTTTTTTTAAATGGCTATGTATCAATATATTTGTGAAGCCTCTTTCCGGACTCCTTTCACTCCTATATTAGGTATTATTGACTATTTCCCCTTAATGTAATGAATTTTTTTGTTGAAATAATGTTCCGTCCCGACGCCATTTATTTTTAATTATTGTTTTTTGTATATATATATATAATTTTGTTAGAAATAAAATACATTTCATTTTCATTTATACTCACCGTGTAATTTATGCGCGGTAAAAAAGAGATTTTTTGTGACTCCTATCCCCTCCATGGGAGACGAAGAATAAAAATCGATGAGTTCTCGATAAACTGTCAATGTGATCAGACCCGCTTTTATATTTATATTTTTCAACCGCATTTTTTTATTCCGTTATATTGCATCGCCGACTTTTTTGTGTTTGTTATATTTGTGTGCAAGAGAAGAGAACCTGCCTAGAAACTTTAAGAGCGCCACCGGTACCGGCCCAAACGGCCTCTAGAAGCACCCACATCGGCTTTTCTGACATCAGGATTTATAAAAAATAGGTAGGTCCAATTCATCTCTTTTTCGTTAAACCCGCAAAAATACAGTCCACTGATACGGTTATTATTTAACCGCAACAAATAATATGCCATCTGCAGATGCATATTGAAAAAATCACTGCAGCCACAATTATGAGATTATAAGAGAAAAATTAGTGAATTTGTACTAGTTACGAGACATCTAATTAATGTTTTTGAATCATTTTCGCTTTTGAAAAATAATTTTTTAATTTGGAACTTTTTGAATTGAACTTTCTCATTTTTTCAAATGGAACACCCTGTTTATTTTTCGACGATGTGATGTAGAAGTGAAAAACGAACATTTTTTTGTGTGTACAGGGCGAGTCAAATTTGATGCTCACCACTGGGAACTTGGAATCGGTAGGGAATAGAGAGTTGGTTAAATGGGGGCAATTTTATATCCACTAATGCAATAATATACCGGGATGAAATCAAGAATATCTTGTTTGGTCTTTATGAGATATTTGAAAACAAAACAGAATTTTGAGTTTTCGTTTTTGATTTTTTTTGCGTTTGTTTGAAGATATATCAAAACAGAAAGAACTTCTTCATTTCAATTTTTCCAGCTCTACAGCAAAGAGTTAAAATATTTTAAACAGAACGTTTCACCAGTCGGGGGGGCCACCCTTAATTGTTTTTTCAAATACTGATCTGGCATTATTTTTCCTAAATTCATAAATATTTTTCATCCTGATTCCAACGATAAGTGACACTCGTTGATTTGAACAATTTTTTCAGTTTAAAAACTTAAATTAGGTAAAAACAGGGCTGTAATGAATGGATTTATTCACTTAAAAAGACTTAATTTACGTTTTGGAACTGAAAATATTGTTCAAATTAACGAGTGTCATATATCGTTGGAATCAGGATGAGAAATACCAGTGAATTAGGAGAAACAATATCAGGTCCATATTTGAAAAAACAAAGTTGAGGGTGGTCCCGATCTGACGAAACGTTCTATTCAAAATATTGTAATTCTATGTTGTAGTACTGGAAAAGTTGCAACGACGTGATCTCAACGGTGAGCATCAAATTTGACTCCCTGCAAGAAGCTCACTCGATTTTCTGGCTTTATTATTGGGCTAAAATAAAAAACCAAACTCAATTCTCATGAATTTTTTTATGAGAAATCCGATTATGAGGTCGAATAAGCAATAGAACCTGTAATAAGTGTACGAGGTATGACATAAAAACAATTTGCCAAATTTTTTTCACCCTGTATATTGTTACGGAAATCGATAGGGTTATATGATTGTGTCCAAACCACGAAACTTTAATCAATCATATTTTCACCTCCATGTACAGAGGGTGATCATTTGAAAATTCTACTTTTTAAACCCGTTTACTTCTCTTAAAAATATAGCTAGAAAAAAAATAAAAAACAGATCTGTAGCATATTTTACCAAGTTTTTGTAGATGTTATGAGTCTGCATCTATATCTTAATGAATATACAGGGAGCGCCACATAGTCACATTTTTTTTAACGGCACACCTTTTATATTTTTAGATATTTGGATAGCCCTTTTCATCCCCTTTATAAATATATACATATAATTGTTGTATATTTCATCTTCAAATAACTTAGTTATTCCAATAAATAATTCTTTTTAAAGTTTGGGTTGCAACCAAATTATTTTTTTTTGACAATTTTTTTTTAGACAAAATTTCATAAAAAATTAAACCTTTGTTTAGAAAATAATGGTGGAATTTTTGAAAACATGTTATAATTTTTACTTTTTGTATGTTGCTATTTTTATTAAAAAATTGTTTAAATGAAAATGTAAACTTGTCTTTCTTGGATTTATAGGTGTATTTATTTCAATAACTCAGTTATTTGAGGATGAAATATAATACAATGATATATTATATTTATAAAGGGGATGAAAAAGGCTACCTATCCAAATATCTAAAAATATACAGGGTGTTATGTCTAAAAAAATATGACTATGTGGCGCTCCCTGTATATTCATTAAGATAAATGCAGACTCATAACATACAAAAACTTGGTAAAATATGCTACAGATCTATTTTTTATTTTTTTTTCTAGCTATACAGGGTGATTCATTAAAGTGTACATACTTTACCTGCATAGTGCATAAATATGTAGGTTTACTTGGGCGATTCCATATCACCTATGGTTAGTGGGTCAATAATCCTTAATTACCAAGATACAGGGTGTTTTATTGATTTTGCGTATTTTTGTCTTGGACCATATAACTTTTAGAACCACTAAGTATAGTAAAGGAAAATTTGGTATGTATGTTTTACTCAATCAGCCATATCGATTTCTCAATTTAGCAGAATCAAAATACACAGGACCAGACAGAAAAAAATTATTTTTCTATGCTCTTTCCGAATCTTAAAACATTTTTAAAACTTTCAATACAGGGTGTTGTTTTTGAGATTTAACAATTCGGCCATTTTTTTCTGTCCGGTCCCTGTATTTTGATTCTGCTAAATTGAGAAATCGATATGGCTGGATTGAGTAAAACAAATTTTACTTTATTATAAGTACCTACCCAGACAGCACACTATAATCTTAGAATATTCCTGGAATATACTCTCGAGAATAAAGGATTATTCTTAGAAAAGTACTTGAATATATACATTCTTTAGGGAATATTCCTGGAATCAGCAAATGGGCATTTCTCAGATAATCCTAAATGATTCCTCAGGGAATATTTGCTGAATATTCCAGGAATAATCTAAGCATGTTTATATGATTCAAATATATTCATCATTTATTCCTAGAATGTACATAAACATATACCTGGAATAATCAGGATTATTCGTTGAATAATCTAGGATTATTCCCTGAATAATCTGGGATTATGAAATAAATCCCCCTACCCAGTTCCAGGAATATTCCCTTGAGAATGTATATATATGTAGTCCTGGGTGTTGATTCTGAAAGATTATTTTTATGATTTGGAAAAATCGCATAGCTATCCTCGTCTTCAGGATGGATATGCAATTTTTCCAAAACATAATAATGGTCATTCAGAATCAAAACAAACGCGAATCAACACCTAAGAATACATATATACATTCACAAGGGAATATTCGTGGAACAAGGTACGGTTAATTATTTCAAGGATTTTGCATTAATTATATTATTTTAAATATTTATTACAAATAATGACCGAGGCAGCAAAAATAAAACAGTAGTACTGTTCTGGTCACCTAAGTTGGCGAGATAAAAGAATATTTCTCTTGCATACGTACCTTAATATCTGAGTCCGAGTCCACTATAGTAGCACATATTATCTAGATTCTAAAGGAATTACATTAAAAAATACAAACATTAAGAACGCTAAACACATGTTTTTTTATTGCTATATAAAAAAAATCTAATGCATATAATAGTTGTACATATTAAAATTATGGTTTACAAATAAAGATGTAAACTATTTTTCCTTTCTAGACCTGCAAAAAAAATCAATTATTAGAATACTGGAAACCAATTATTATGCTTTCATTATAGTGATAAATAGTAAAAAAATTATTGGTGATTAAGGTACGATTTCTTTATTAAACTTAATAAAGCAGAAAAAACTAACATTGAGAATAAAATGTACGTTTTTTTTTGTACTATAGGTACTATTGAAATACTAGCATAATAAACAATTTTCTGTCATTTTGTGGATATACGATATAATATAAATATGTAGTACTTTGTGTTTTTACTGTACTGAAGTGAAATGTTTTTATTTGCATTTGTTAGTTTTAATAAAAGATATAAGTAAAAATTAAGTTTAATTGCACATTAAATGACAATTCAATTCACGGTCATAATTATTGCAACACTGTTTTAGTAATAGTTTTCGAATTATATATTAGAATTAAAAAAATACATAATGTTAATGAGTTTGTACCCAACACTTTTTTTTTTTTTTTTTTTTTTGAGGTTTAATCCAGTATTAATCATGTACCTATTAAAGAAAGTCCAATGAATTTAATAATAGCGTGTTTAGAGATGAAACATCAATATAAGTATATCAGTTTGGATATGTTTGTTGTTATTATGCTTGTATAAAGCCTAAACAAAGTCATTTAAAAACAACACTTTTTTAATACAACTTTTTTTATCAAGATGTGTAGCGTAATAAATAAATAAATGATCAATTAATATCACTTACATTTCCCTGCTGAACCTTAAAGTACTTTGTGTTAACCATACTGCTATTGCTTTTGATATTTCTTCCTCCGTTGCAGATGGAATATGTAAATGCACAGTAGTTAAAACCAATTTGTAACTATGAAGATCTTTATTAAATATGCGTTTCTTCTTTTCTTCATGGAGACTGTATTCACTTTGCAAAGCGTTGGACATTCAACGTTTCATAATATTTACAGTCACATCTTGTATACTTGTTCCGCCAATTCCTTTAAATAAATTAACCTGAAAACAAAAATCGTAGACTTTTTTTACAAATTATATAACAATCTTTACATACCCTCTTTTTAAAATAGCCATCCTCTTTTTCGAGTTTTTCTTCAAACTAGTCAAAACTGGCTCATAAAAATTTTCAACATTATCATTTGTATTTTCAGGCGTTGCAATAACACGTTCATTTGACAGAGTCATTTTTGTATCAATGACCATTGTCAATTTACTTTAGAAATAAGTACCGAGAACACAGAACGTGACTTAACCTAAAAATAGTTAATGTGATTATATATTTACCTAGGTACCAATAATTACCTATTTACTTACCTCTCGTTCTGACGTCATTTTAATGTTGAAATTCTGAACAAAAAATGTTTTTTCTCCCACAAAAAACACAACACACAATCAGCCACCAGGTCCGCGTCAGTCCGCGTCCGCGACCATGGAACAAAATAGAAAGACAGAAAACCGTGGAATAACAATTTCGATGACAAGTCAAGCGATTTCATTGGTCAAGTGGCAGCCCTTGGTCTTGGCTTGACCAATGAAATTGCTTTATTAGTCATCGAAGTCGTCTTCGGAATGCAGCCACTGCAATTAATCCATATTTATTATTACCTATTTAAAATATTAAAATTTCATCATTTCAACAATACAGAGATTCATTCTAAAATAAAATAAGAATTTAATGTAGGTATTCTCATAACAGATAAAAAAAAAAATTGTTTATTTCTGCAAGATATCTGAAATATTAGCAGAAATATATTACATTTTCAAGTTATAAGATATATGTCAGCAACATACAAAATGAAATATTTCAAACTTCATATCCCACAAATATTTCAGAAATATAAATACTGAAATGTAAGATTTGAGCAACATTGGGACATTTCTGAGATATTACTGAAACAGTGCGTGCTGTGTAGGTATGTGATACCATAAATATTCCAGTAATATGGTTTTAAGTATATGTCTAAATTATTCACCATGAATATGTCAGTAATATTCATCTTGGAATACACACATTTTGTCTTATTCTAAAAATATTCCATGAATATTCTTAGGAAATGAAGGAATAATTATTATTTAATAAATATTTCTGCATTTCAAAAGCATATTCTTGGAATATTCTTAACCTAGGACAAAATGTATATTCCAAGATGAATATTACCGACATATCCAAGGTGAATAATCTACACATATACTTGAAATTATATTCCTGGAATATTCTTTTATCACATATATATTCCGAGATTATTCCAAGATTAATCAGAATATATTTATTCCTTCTTGCATAATTACAGAATATTCTAGGATTATACGGTGCTGTCTGGGTAATAAGTGGTTCTAAAGTTATGGTTCAAGACAAAAATACGCAAAATCAATACAACACCCTGTATCTTGTACCTAATTAAGGATTATTGACCCACTAACCATAGGTGATATGGAATCGCACAAGTAACCTACATATGCAGGTAAAGTATATGTACACTTACCAATGAATCACCCTGTATATTTTTAAGCAAAATAAAAGGAAAAAGTAGAATTTTCAAACGATCACCCTGTACAGGTTCATATAATTTTAAATATACATATTATTAACGTTTTAAGGCATACCTATTCCTATTATTGAGGTAAATAAATAAATAAATGAAAATAATTGTAAAAGTAAAATAAAAACAAATGCTACGCCACTGTTGCAAGGATGAGATGTAGAAAAATCCTCTCACCTCTCGTGAGTTTCGCGTTCCTCGTCCACCACCACCAGTTTCTGAGAACAAACCAAACAAGATAAGCACGCGTGACGCGACCTCTATTTTTTGCTGCTTATTAAATCTCTCGTGTTCCACCCATTTAAATAGCGCCACATGCAACGATTGTTTCTATCTCTTTCGTGCTTGTATTTAGATGTTTATGTGCTTTTGTTTTAGTAAAATTTGATTTTGTGGTGGTAATTTTTTCATTGTGGCCATGCCCGTGACATTGTGAGTGCTGCTATGTTGATAAAAATATGTTGAAGTGTTTTATGTTCTATAACCTATGACTATTTTATTTGTTGAATCTAAATCTTATTTTGTTAATTTCTGTCGGCGTTGTTTATGCTTATTTGTGGAATTCAGTGGAAAGTCTTGTCAAAGTAGTTAACGGCGAGGGCTGAAAACTTGAAAAAGTGACAGTACCTGATCTAATAAAGGTAAGTTTAGATAAATTATTTAGACGCTTGTGTTTATTTAAACGACTAATTGATTTTGTCTCGCATTTAAAGTTTTTATAGATAATAATATACATAGGTACCTAACCTATACTTAATACAAAACAAAAACCGTGTCATACCTGATAGAGAGGCACTGTTGCCAAATCATCAAAATAGCATAAGATGTGGGAAATGTTATGGCATTTTACAAAGACTTATTTTCCAATTTAGTGACGTGTACATTCAAAATGGCCGACTTCCGGTTTCGACGGAAATATAACATCAAATGTAATTTTTTAATGCACTCTGTATATCTTATTATTTTTGGAATCTACAGTCCAAATTCTATCCAATCACGTTGCGAAATTTAAATATTTTTCAAAAATAAATTTAAAATTGGTCCATACACGCCGAGTTTCATTTAGAAAAAGTTGATTTTTTTTATCAACCAATCCCAATAAACACAGCATATGTGGCCCAGTAATGGCAAAGTACAAACTGCCATAACTGGCAGTACTGGCCCGGAAAAGATATGTCCCACCGGCCATCATAGATTTTGCCAGCAGCTTAACTCTACTGGGCCATTACCGAACCACTATTGGTACGGAAATGGTTCGGAGAACTCAGTAAACCATTATTGGTACTAAAATGGCAAAATGTCACTCATAAACTACTGGTAGGACTGTACACAACTTGTAATGGGCCATTAATGCTTAACCAGTAACATCACAAAACCATCAATAACTCTACTGGGCAACAGAATGCCACACATCATGTGTTTACTGGGAATACTTTAAAATTTATCACTTAATACTATTAACTTACTAGGTACTAAGAATTATTATTTGTGTGAATAACAGAATGGAGAAGGATACATTTTTACCATAGTTCTGGGTTGAAAAATAAAATTAAAAATTTTTAAATTATTTTTGATTCCGCAGATTCCAAAAATAATAAAATATACAGGATGTTCCATTTAAAAAATCGAATTTGATGTGGCCGGTTGTCGTGATCACCCGGTGTAGTGGTGCAATGTATGATGGATTTTGTAATGTTCAAATTCAAATGATGATTTGCTTGCACAGCCAGCTATGATATGACTTGTATTTGAAAAATGAAAGTTGGTGTTAATATCTCAAAATCTAAAAGAGTTAGCAAAAATATTGTAATTTTTTTTTAAAAACAATAGATTTAGGTAAAATAATTGTAAATTGCCAAATTCTATACACATTTAGTGGTTACATTTAGATAGATTTTTTGTCATCAAATTATACAGAGTTTGGCAATAGTGCGGCAGAAATTAAAATAAAAAAAAAGTAAACTAGATAAAAAAGTCTATGACCGAAGATAATATTACAGGATTTCAGGATATTAAGTGCCTTTTTGTAAATGGAATGCTGCCTACACATATAGGGACCGAGGTAATTAAGTGTATTTTTTGAAGCATCTTGTAGACTCCTTTCACTTCTATATTTTTAGTGACTGTCTTCCAACCACGTCATGAAATTCTAATTTCAGATGTTACAAGTTGGCATTTGTTTTAAAAATGGCGCCGAAAATTTGAAAAAACTAAAAAACGCAAGTAGGTAGGCCCCTGCAGGATTTTATTTTTCAATTTTACAGAAAGTGGGCGCTGATTTTGACGTATGGGCGTTAAAGAAACGTGTTTTGGCATTTTTTAAAACTTATGGAAAACATTTAAATTTTGTGATCGATTTTTAACAATAAAATGGAGCCGACAGTATATGGGCTTTCATTTGATATACATCATGTCTCGTAAAATTTTATTATTCTTATTCTGATGGATAACACAACAATGATTTTCAACAAATTTTATTAAATATGTTACATTATATTCTATTATTGTTAATGTGAAAAACCGTTTAATAATTAAATATATTTACGATCATTTAAATTTACCGCCTAATCCTAGCTAGCGAATTAATTTCCAAAATAGGTTGCTGTGCATTTGACAAATAGCAACCTAGGCGGCGGCAAATTTAAACTATCGAGAGTTGCCTACACATATGGGATGGGATTTATCTAGAAATAAAGTTATTTACTTAATTCTAGTTGTCGTTTTAACCAATTTAACCAATTTAAAATTTTCTTATTAAACGGTTTTTGAATTTTTAAATTTTATTTATTCTGTTTACTTTCACCATCGATTTCGGTTCAATGTTGCATCCCTAGCTGGACTGCGTTCAGGAACGCTTACCGAGTACACACAGTGTACCTGTACTCGTTCAGAAATAGTAAAGTTACTCTTAGGTCAACTACCCTACAACGTTCAGAAATGGCTTAGTATGTCGCCAAAAGTAAACCATGATCGCCGCGCTCCGGAGCCCAGCGATAATCGCTGCACATGCGTAGTATAAAAAGTGAATTAAGTTTGAAAGGCAAAAGCTATATCTTTGTTTGAAGTGAGGTTATATAGAAAATATTTTTTTATTAACAATTAACAATCTTTAACTTTTTCTTAAGTAAATGGGAAGCATGTTCTCAACATGGGTCAGATTTGTCTCCAAAATGTTGTGTTTTATAATTTTATAAGATTTGAATAATTTGATCGCCGTAACGCGTTCATAAACGAACATCGCCTCGGTACACTACGCAAAGTTTCATTGTTTACCATTACCCCGGTATTACTTTCTCTTTCTGAACAGGCTCCTCGCGATATAAGCCAACCCTGTTTTATTCCGTGCCGAGTCATATGGTGGGGTGCGCAATAACGAGAGAAACAAAATGGGGAATGTAGACAGAGATCATAAATGGGCAATGGCAATGGCAGATAGACATTTGTTCACGTCTAGATCACTAGGATGTAAGGTACCGCCATGCCAAGTGTTGCCAGATTTATTCAATTATTCTCCAAATGTACAGGGTTATGCACGTAACATTTTACCCCCGCTACATTGTTGCTAGATAGCCCACGCGATCTCTATTTTCATTTTCCCATGTGGCTATAACATATATTTTATGAATTTTACTAAACTCAGTCTAAGCGATAAAAAATTTACTTCAAAAGAAAGAGTTTATTTTGAAAATTTTTATTTATGTAATTAAAAATTAATTACTAGTTGAGACAGGGCAACGAAATCGAACTCTTTTTTAAATGGAGCACCCTGTATATTTTTTTATTTTTAGAAGCTGTCATCTATGGACTTTACAAAAATATTTTATTTTGGATATCAGATGCAACGTTGCCAAGTTAATTACGTTTTAATAAAATTTAATGAAAAATCGTCGACAAGGAAAAACAAAATCAATAAACTTAAATTTTTGGAGATTAGTTAAAAAATCCAGGTATGCAAGTCTTGGTATGTACTGAAACTTGGACATTATTTAGGTTCATTTAAAATGTACAGGGCGAATATGAGTCAACTATCCAATTTCGCTATGAGTTTTAGCGGTTTGAAAATGGGGAAATTGGATCGTTGACTCAGAACACCATGTACATTTCAAATCCAAGTTTTAGTACCTACCTTGGCTACTTGCATACCTGGATTTTTTAATTAATCTCTAAACATGAAAGTTTATTAATTGTTTTTCCGTGTCGATGATTTTTCATTAAACTTTGGCAACGTTGCATCTGGTCCCCGAAATAAAATATTTGTCTGTCCATAAAAGACAGATTCTAAAAATAAAAGAATATACAGGGTGTTCCATTAAAAAAAGTCCGATTTCGTTGTCCCGGATTTATGGTACACCCTGTACACTCAAAAATAATTTTAAAAAGTAGCACATTTACGGTCCTATAACTTACAATTAGATTTTTTACTTATTTTTCATTGGCCTAGTAGCTATATGGTCCGAGCGAGAGTAGGTGGGCCACCCTGTATGTATAAATAACTATACAGGCTGTTACAAATTCGCTTCTCACTACGGGGATCTCGTAAACGATACAGCATCGGTTAAATTGGGGCAAAGTTGCAGAATTTGGCAATCAGGAATAGGTATGCTGTTGAGAAATCGAAAATATCTCCTGCTGTTCTCGAGATTTTTGACCAAAACTAAATTCTCAATTTGGCCACTCTTAATTTTCTAGAGAACGAGGTCGTGTGCCAACTTCTAAATTTAACGTGAGATACAATATATCAAGTACTAACTTCCACCAGAAAATCATCCCCCTAGCTAGGGGATTACACCTTCAAAAAAATGAATAACTAAATTCTCAATTTGGCCACTCTTAATTTTCTAGAGAACGAGGTCGTGTGCCAACTTCTAAATTTAACGTGAGATACAATATATCAAGTACTAACTTCCACCAGAAAATCATCCCCCTAGCTAGGGGATTACACCTTCAAAAAAATGAATAACTAAATTCTCAATTTGGCCACTCTTAATTTTCTAGGGAACGAGGTCGTTTGCTAACTTCTCTAAATTTAACGTGAGATACAATATATCAAGAACTATCTTCCACCAGAAAATCATCCCCCTAGCTAGGGGATTACACCTCCAAAAAAATGAATAACTAAATTCTCAATTTGGCCACTCTTAATTTTCTAGGGAACGAGGTCGTTTGCTAACTTCTCTAAATTTAACGTGAGATACAATATATCAAGAACTATCTTCCACCAGAAAATCATCCCCCTAGCTAGGGGATTACACCTCCAAAAAAATGAATAACTAAATTCTCAATTTGGCCACTCTTAATTTTCTAGAGAACGAGGTCGTGTGCCAACTTCTAAATTTAACGTGAGATACAATATATCAAGAACTATCTTCCACCAGAAAATCATCCCCCTAGCTAGGGGATTACACCTTCAAAAAAATGAATAACTAAATTCTCAATTTGGCCACTCTTAATTTTCTAGAGAACGAGGTCGTGTGCCAACTTCTAAATTTAACGTGAGATACAATATATCAAGAACTATCTTCCACCAGAAAATCATCCCCCTAGCTAGGGGATTACACCTTCAAAAAAATGAACAACTAAATTCTCAATTTGGCCACTCTTAATTTTCTAGAGAACGAGGTCGTGTGCCAACTTCTAAATTTAACGTGAGATACAATATATCAAGAACTATCTTCCACCAGAAAATCATCCCCCTAGCTAGGGGATTACACCTCCAAAAAAATGAATAACTAAATTCTCAATTTGGCCACTCTTAATTTTCTAGAGAACGAGGTCGTGTGCCAACTTCTAAATTTAACGTGAGATACAATATATCAAGTACTATCTTCCACCAGAAAATCATCCCCCTAGCTAGGGGATTACACCTTCAAAAAAATGAATAACTAAATTCTCAATTTGGCCACTCTTAATTTTCTAGAGAACGAGGTCGTGTGCCAACTTCTAAATTTAACGTGAGATACAATATATCAAGAACTATCTTCCACCAGAAAATCATCCCCCTAGCTAGGGGATTACACCTCCAAAAAAATGAATAACTAAATTCTCAATTTGGCCACTCTTAATTTTCTAGAGAACGAGGTCGTGTGCCAACTTCTAAATTTAACGTGAGATACAATATATCAAGTACTATCTTCCACCAGAAAATCATCCCCCTAGCTAGGGGATTACACCTTCAAAAAAATGAATAACTAAATTCTCAATTTGGCCACTCTTAATTTTCTAGAGAACGAGGTCGTGTGCCAACTTCTAAATTTAACGTGAGATACAATACGTGAGATACAATATATCAAGAACTATCTTCCACCAGAAAATCATCCCCCTAGCTAGGGGATTACACCTTCAAAAAAATGAACAACTAAATTCTCAATTTGGCCACTCTTAATTTTCTAGAGAACGAGGTCGTGTGCCAACTTCTAAATTTAACGTGAGATACAATATATCAAGAACTATCTTCCACCAGAAAATCATCCCCCTAGCTAGGGGATTACACCTTCAAAAAAATGAACAACTAAATTCTCAATTTGGCCACTCTTAATTTTCTAGAGAACGAGGTCGTGTGCCAACTTCTAAATTTAACGTGAGATACAATATATCAAGTACTATCTTCCGCCAGAAAATCATCCCCCTAGCTAGGGGATTACACCTTCAAAAAAATGAACAACTAAATTCTCAATTTGGCCACTCTTAATTTTCTAGAGAACGAGGTCGTGTGCCAACTTCTAAATTTAACGTGAGATACAATATATCAAGAACTATCTTCCACCAGAAAATCATCCCCCTAGCTAGGGGATTACACCTTCAAAAAAATGAACAACTAAATTCTCAATTTGGCCACTCTTAATTTTCTAGAGAACGAGGTCGTGTGCCAACTTCTAAATTTAACGTGAGATACAATATATCAAGTACTATCTTCCGCCAGAAAATCATCCCCCTAGCTAGGGGATTACACCTTCAAAAAAATGAATAACTAAATTCTCAATTTGGCCACTCTTAATTTTCTAGAGAACGAGGTCGTGTGCCAACTTCTAAATTTAACGTGAGATACAATATATCAAGAACTATCTTCCACCAGAAAATCATCCCCCTAGCTAGGGGATTACACCTTCAAAAAAATGAACAACTAAATTCTCAATTTGGCCACTCTTAATTTTCTAGAGAACGAGGTCGTGTGCCAACTTCTAAATTTAACGTGAGATACAATATATCAAGAACTATCTTCCACCAGAAAATCATCCCCCTAGCTAGGGGATTACACCTTCAAAAAAATGAACAACTAAATTCTCAATTTGGCCACTCTTAATTTTCTAGAGAACGAGGTCGTGTGCCAACTTCTAAATTTAACGTGAGATACAATATATCAAGAACTATCTTCCACCAGAAAATCATCCCCCTAGCTAGGGGATTACACCTTCAAAAAAATGAACAACTAAATTCTCAATTTGGCCACTCTTAATTTTCTAGAGAACGAGGTCGTGTGCCAACTTCTAAATTTAACGTGAGATACAATATATCAAGAACTATCTTCCACCAGAAAATCATCCCCCTAGCTAGGGGATTACACCTTCAAAAAAATGAACAACTAAATTCTCAATTTGGCCACTCTTAATTTTCTAGAGAACGAGGTCGTGTGCCAACTTCTAAATTTAACGTGAGATACAATATATCAAGAACTATCTTCCACCAGAAAATCATCCCCCTAGCTAGGGGATTACACCTTCAAAAAAATGAACAACTAAATTCTCAATTTGGCCACTCTTAATTTTCTAGAGAACGAGGTCGTGTGCCAACTTCTAAATTTAACGTGAGATACAATATATCAAGAACTATCTTCCACCAGAAAATCATCCCCCTAGCTAGGGGATTACACCTTCAAAAAAATGAACAACTAAATTCTCAATTTGGCCACTCTTAATTTTCTAGAGAACGAGGTCGTGTGCCAACTTCTAAATTTAACGTGAGATACAATATATCAAGAACTATCTTCCACCAGAAAATCATCCCCCTAGCTAGGGGATTACACCTTCAAAAAAATGAACAACTAAATTCTCAATTTGGCCACTCTTAATTTTCTAGAGAACGAGGTCGTGTGCCAACTTCTAAATTTAACGTGAGATACAATATATCAAGAACTATCTTCCACCAGAAAATCATCCCCCTAGCTAGGGGATTACACCTTCAAAAAAATGAACAACTAAATTCTCAATTTGGCCACTCTTAATTTTCTAGAGAACGAGGTCGTGTGCCAACTTCTAAATTTAACGTGAGATACAATATATCAAGTACTATCTTCCGCCAGAAAATCATCCCCCTAGCTAGGGGATTACACCTTCAAAAAAATGAATAACTAAATTCTCAATTTGGCCACTCTTAATTTTCTAGAGAACGAGGTCGTGTGCCAACTTCTAAATTTAACGTGAGATACAATATATCAAGTACTATCTTCCACCAGAAAATCATCCCCCTAGCTAGGGGATTACACCTTCAAAAAAATGAATAACTAAATTCTCAATTTGGCCACTCTTAATTTTCTAGAGAACGAGGTCGTGTGCCAACTTCTAAATTTAACGTGAGATACAATATATCAAGTACTATCTTCCACCAGAAAATCATCCCCCTAGCTAGGGGATTACACCTTCAAAAAAAATGAATAACTAAATTCTCAATTTGGCCACTCTTAATTTTCTAGAGAACGAGGTCGTGTGCCAACTTCTAAATTTAACGTGAGATACAATATATCAAGTACTATCTTCCGCCAGAAAATCATCCCCCTAGCTAGGGGATTACACCTTCAAAAAAATGAATAACTAAATTCTCAATTTGGCCACTCTTAATTTTCTAGAGAACGAGGTCGTGTGCCAACTTCTAAATTTAACGTGAGATACAATATATCAAGAACTATCTTCCACCAGAAAATCATCCCCCTAGCTAGGGGATTACACCTCCAAAAAAATGAATAACTAAATTCTCAATTTGGCCACTCTTAATTTTCTAGAGAACGAGGTCGTGTGCCAACTTCTAAATTTAACGTGAGATACAATATATCAAGTACTAACTTCCACCAGAAAATCATCCCCCTAGCTAGGGGATTACACCTCCAAAAAAATGAATAACTAAATTCTCAATTTGGCCACTCTTAATTTTCTAGAGAACGAGGTCGTGTGCCAACTTCTAAATTTAACGTGAGATACAATATATCAAGTACTATCTTCCACCAGAAAATCATCCCCCTAGCCAGGGGATTACACCTTCAAAAAAAATGAATAACTAAATTCTCAATTTGGCCACTCTTAATTTTCTAGAAAACGAGGTCGTGTGCCAACTTCTAAATTTAACGTGAGATACAATATATCAAGTACTATCTTCCACCAGAAAATCATCCCCCTAGCTAGGGGATTACACTTTCAAAAAAATGAATAACTAAATTCTCAATTTGGCCACACTTAATTTTCTAGAAAACGAGGTCGTGTGCCAACTTCTAAATTTAACGTGAGATACAATATATCAAGAACTATCTTCCACCAGAAAATCATCCCCCTAGCTAGGGGATTACACCTCCAAAAAAATGAATAACTAAATTCTCAATTTGGCCACTCTTAATTTTCTAGAGAACGAGGTCGTGTGCCAACTTCTAAATTTAACGTGAGATACAATATATCAAGAACTATCTTCCACCAGAAAATCATCCCCCTAGCTAGGGGATTACACCTTCAAAAAAATGAATAACTAAATTCTCAATTTGGCCACTCTTAATTTTCTAGGGAACGAGGTCGTTTTCTAACTTCTCTAAATTTAACGTGAGATACAATATATCAAGAACTATCTTCCACCAGAAAATCATCCCCCTAGCTAGGGGATTACACCTTCAAAAAAATGAATAACTAAATTCTCAATTTGGCCACTCTTAATTTTCTAGAGAACGAGGTCGTGTCCCAACTTCTAAATTTAACGTGAGATACAATATATCAAGAACTATCTTCCACCAGAAAATCATCCCCCTAGCTAGGGGATTACACCTCCAAAAAAATGAATAACTAAATTCTCAATTTGGCCACTCTTAATTTTCTAGAGAACGAGGTCGTGTCCCAACTTCTAAATTTAACGTGAGATACAATATATCAAGAACTATCTTCCACCAGAAAATCATCCCCCTAGCTAGGGGATTAGACTTTCAAAAAATGAATAACTAAATTCTCAATTTGGCCACTCTTAATTTTCTAGGGAACGAGGTCGTTTGCTAACTTCTCTAAATTTAACGTGAGATACAATATATCAAGAACTATCTTCCACCAGAAAATCATCCCCCTAGCTAGGGGATTACACCTTCAAAAAAATGAATAACTAAATTCTCAATTTGGCCACTCTTAATTTTCTAGAGAACGAGGTCGTGTACCAACTTCTAAATTTAACGTGAGATACAATATATCAAGTACTATCTTCCACCAGAAAATCATCCCCCTAGCTAGGGGATTACACCTTCAAAAAAATGAATAACTAAATTCTCAATTTGGCCACTCTTAATTTTCTAGAGAACGAGGTCGTGTACCAACTTCTAAATTTAACGTGAGATACAATATATCAAGTACTATCTTCCACCAGAAAATCATCCCCCTAGCTAGGGGATTACACCTTCAAAAAAATGAATAACTAAATTCTCAATTTGGCCACTCTTAATTTTCTAGAGAACGAGGTCGTGTGCCAACTTCTAAATTTAACGTGAGATACAATATATCAAGAACTATCTTCCACCAGAAAATCATCCCCCTAGCTAGGGGATTAGACTTTCAAAAAATGAATAACTTAATTCTCAATTTGGCCACTCTTAATTTTCTAGAGAACGAGGTCGTGTCCCAACTTCTAAATTTAACGTGAGATACAATATATCAAGAACTATCTTCCACCAGAAAATCATCCCCCTAGCTAGGGGATTAGACTTTCAAAAAATGAATAACTAAATTCTCAATTTGGCCACTCTTAATTTTCTAGAGAACGAGGTCGTGTACCAACTTCTAAATTTAACGTGAGATACAATATATCAAGTACTATCTTCCACCAGAAAATCATCCCCCTAGCTAGGGGATTAGACTTTCAAAAAATGAATAACTTAATTCTCAATTTGGCCACTCTTAATTTTCTAGAGAACGAGGTCGTGTACCAACTTCTAAATTTAACGTGAGATACAATATATCAAGTACTATCTTCCACCAGAAAATCATCCCCCTAGCTAGGGGATTACACCTTCAAAAAAATGAATAACTAAATTCTCAATTTGGCCACTCTTAATTTTCTAGAGAACGAGGTCGTGTGCCAACTTCTAAATTTAACGTGAGATACAATATATCAAGAACTATCTTCCACCAGAAAATCATCCCCTAGCTAGGGGATTACACCTTCAAAAAAATGAATAACTAAATTCTCAATTTGGCCACTCTTAATTTTCTAGAGAACGAGGTCGTGTGCCAACTTCTAAATTTAACGTGAGATACAATATATCAAGTACTATCTTCCACCAGAAAATCATCCCCCTATCTAGGGGATTACACCTTCAAAAAAATGAATAACTAAATTCTCAATTTGGCCACTCTTAATTTTCTAGGGAACGAGGTCGTTTGCTAACTTCTCTAAATTTAACGTGAGATACAATATATCAAGAACTATCTTCCACCAGAAAATCATCCCCCTAGCTAGGGGATTACACCTTCAAAAAAATGAATAACTAAATTCTCAATTTGGCCACTCTTAATTTTCTAGAGAACGAGGTCGTGTACCAACTTCTAAATTTAACGTGAGATACAATATATCAAGTACTATCTTCCACCAGAAAATCATCCCCCTAGCTAGGGGATTACACCTTCAAAAAAATGAATAACTAAATTCTCAATTTGGCCACTCTTAATTTTCTAGAGAACGAGGTCGTGTGCCAACTTCTAAATTTAACGTGAGATACAATATATCAAGAACTATCTTCCACCAGAAAATCATCCCCTAGCTAGGGGATTACACCTTCAAAAAAATGAATAACTAAATTCTCAATTTGGCCACTCTTAATTTTCTAGAGAACGAGGTCGTGTGCCAACTTCTAAATTTAACGTGAGATACAATATATCAAGTACTATCTTCCACCAGAAAATCATCCCCCTAGCTAGGGGATTACACCTTCAAAAAAATGAATAACTAAATTCTCAATTTGGCCACTCTTAATTTTCTAGAGAACGAGGTCGTGTACCAACTTCTAAATTTAACGTGAGATACAATATATCAAGTACTATCTTCCACCAGAAAATCATCCCCCTATCTAGGGGATTACACCTTCAAAAAAATGAATAACTAAATTCTCAATTTGGCCACTCTTAATTTTCTAGGGAACGAGGTCGTTTGCTAACTTCTCTAAATTTAACGTGAGATACAATATATCAAGAACTATCTTCCACCAGAAAATCATCCCCCTAGCTAGGGGATTACACCTTCAAAAAAATGAATAACTAAATTCTCAATTTGGCCACTCTTAATTTTCTAGAGAACGAGGTCGTGTACCAACTTCTAAATTTAACGTGAGATACAATATATCAAGTACTATCTTCCACCAGAAAATCATCCCCCTAGCTAGGGGATTACACCTTCAAAAAAATGAATAACTAAATTCTCAATTTGGCCACTCTTAATTTTCTAGAGAACGAGGTCGTGTGCCAACTTCTAAATTTAACGTGAGATACAATATATCAAGAACTATCTTCCACCAGAAAATCATCCCCTAGCTAGGGGATTACACCTTCAAAAAAATGAATAACTAAATTCTCAATTTGGCCACTCTTAATTTTCTAGAGAACGAGGTCGTGTGCCAACTTCTAAATTTAACGTGAGATACAATATATCAAGTACTATCTTCCACCAGAAAATCATCCCCCTAGCTAGGGGATTACACCTTCAAAAAAATGAATAACTAAATTCTCAATTTGGCCACTCTTAATTTTCTAGGGAACGAGGTCGTGTGCCAACTTCTAAATTTAACGTGAGATACAATATATCAAGAACTATCTTCCACCAGAAAATCATCCCCCTAGCTAGGGGATTAGACTTTCAAAAAAATGAATAACTAAATTCTCAATTTGGCCACTCTTAATTTTCTAGAGAACGAGGTCGTGTGCCAACTTCTAAATTTAACGTGAGATACAATATATCAAGAACTATCTTCCACCAGAAAATCATCCCCCTAGCTAGGGGATTAGACTTTCAAAAAAATGAATAACTAAATTCTCAATTTGGCCACTCTTAATTTTCTAGAGAACGAGGTCGTGTGCCAACTTCTAAATTTAACGTGAGATACAATATATCAAGAACTATCTTCCACCAGAAAATCATCCCCCTAGCTAGGGGATTACACCTCCAAAAAAATGAATAACTAAATTCTCAATTTGGCCACTCTTAATTTTCTAGAGAACGAGGTCGTGTGCCAACTTCTAAATTTAACGTGAGATACAATATATCAAGAACTATCTTCCACCAGAAAATCATCCCCCTAGCTAGGGGATTACACCTTCAAAAAAATGAATAACTAAATTCTCAATTTGGCCACTCTTAATTTTCTAGAGAACGAGGTCGTGTGCCAACTTCTAAATTTAACGTGAGATACAATATATCAAGAACTATCTTCCACCAGAAAATCATCCCCCTAGCTAGGGGATTACACCTTCAAAAAAATGAACAACTAAATTCTCAATTTGGCCACTCTTAATTTTCTAGAGAACGAGGTCGTGTGCCAACTTCTAAATTTAACGTGAGATACAATATATCAAGTACTAACTTCCACCAGAAAATCATCCCCCTAGCTAGGGGATTACACCTTCAAAAAAATGAATAACTAAATTCTCAATTTGGCCACTCTTAATTTTCTAGGGAACGAGGTCGTTTGCTAACTTCTCTAAATTTAACGTGAGATACAATATATCAAGAACTATCTTCCACCAGAAAATCATCCCCCTAGCTAGGGGATTAGACTTTCAAAAAAATGAATAACTAAATTCTCAATTTGGCCACTCTTAATTTTCTAGAGAACGAGGTCGTGTGCCAACTTCTAAATTTAACGTGAGATACAATATATCAAGAACTATCTTCCACCAGAAAATCATCCCCCTAGCTAGGGGATTAGACTTTCAAAAAAATGAATAACTAAATTCTCAATTTGGCCACTCTTAATTTTCTAGAGAACGAGGTCGTGTGCCAACTTCTAAATTTAACGTGAGATACAATATATCAAGTACTAACTTCCACCAGAAAATCATCCCCCTAGCTAGGGGATTACACCTTCAAAAAAATGAATAACTAAATTCTCAATTTGGCCACTCTTAATTTTCTAGGGAACGAGGTCGTTTGCTAACTTCTCTAAATTTAACGTGAGATACAATATATCAAGAACTATCTTCCACCAGAAAATCATCCCCCTAGCTAGGGGATTACACCTCCAAAAAAATGAATAACTAAATTCTCAATTTGGCCACTCTTAATTTTCTAGGGAACGAGGTCGTTTGCTAACTTCTCTAAATTTAACGTGAGATACAATATATCAAGAACTATCTTCCACCAGAAAATCATCCCCCTAGCTAGGGGATTACACCTCCAAAAAAATGAATAACTAAATTCTCAATTTGGCCACTCTTAATTTTCTAGAGAACGAGGTCGTGTGCCAACTTCTAAATTTAACGTGAGATACAATATATCAAGAACTATCTTCCACCAGAAAATCATCCCCCTAGCTAGGGGATTACACCTTCAAAAAAATGAATAACTAAATTCTCAATTTGGCCACTCTTAATTTTCTAGAGAACGAGGTCGTGTGCCAACTTCTAAATTTAACGTGAGATACAATATATCAAGAACTATCTTCCACCAGAAAATCATCCCCCTAGCTAGGGGATTACACCTTCAAAAAAATGAACAACTAAATTCTCAATTTGGCCACTCTTAATTTTCTAGAGAACGAGGTCGTGTGCCAACTTCTAAATTTAACGTGAGATACAATATATCAAGTACTATCTTCCACCAGAAAATCATCCCCCTAGCTAGGGGATTACACCTTCAAAAAAATGAATAACTAAATTCTCAATTTGGCCACTCTTAATTTTCTAGAGAACGAGGTCGTGTGCCAACTTCTAAATTTAACGTGAGATACAATATATCAAGAACTATCTTCCACCAGAAAATCATCCCCCTAGCTAGGGGATTACACCTCCAAAAAAATGAATAACTAAATTCTCAATTTGGCCACTCTTAATTTTCTAGAGAACGAGGTCGTGTGCCAACTTCTAAATTTAACGTGAGATACAATATATCAAGTACTATCTTCCACCAGAAAATCATCCCCCTAGCTAGGGGATTACACCTTCAAAAAAATGAATAACTAAATTCTCAATTTGGCCACTCTTAATTTTCTAGAGAACGAGGTCGTGTGCCAACTTCTAAATTTAACGTGAGATACAATATATCAAGAACTATCTTCCACCAGAAAATCATCCCCCTAGCTAGGGGATTACACCTCCAAAAAAATGAATAACTAAATTCTCAATTTGGCCACTCTTAATTTTCTAGAGAACGAGGTCGTGTGCCAACTTCTAAATTTAACGTGAGATACAATATATCAAGTACTATCTTCCACCAGAAAATCATCCCCCTAGCTAGGGGATTACACCTTCAAAAAAATGAATAACTAAATTCTCAATTTGGCCACTCTTAATTTTCTAGAGAACGAGGTCGTGTGCCAACTTCTAAATTTAACGTGAGATACAATACGTGAGATACAATATATCAAGAACTATCTTCCACCAGAAAATCATCCCCCTAGCTAGGGGATTACACCTTCAAAAAAATGAACAACTAAATTCTCAATTTGGCCACTCTTAATTTTCTAGAGAACGAGGTCGTGTGCCAACTTCTAAATTTAACGTGAGATACAATATATCAAGAACTATCTTCCACCAGAAAATCATCCCCCTAGCTAGGGGATTACACCTTCAAAAAAATGAACAACTAAATTCTCAATTTGGCCACTCTTAATTTTCTAGAGAACGAGGTCGTGTGCCAACTTCTAAATTTAACGTGAGATACAATATATCAAGAACTATCTTCCACCAGAAAATCATCCCCCTAGCTTGGGGATTACACCTTCAAAAAAATGAACAACTAAATTCTCAATTTGGCCACTCTTAATTTTCTAGAGAACGAGGTCGTGTGCCAACTTCTAAATTTAACGTGAGATACAATATATCAAGTACTATCTTCCGCCAGAAAATCATCCCCCTAGCTAGGGGATTACACCTTCAAAAAATGAACAACTAAATTCTCAATTTGGCCACTCTTAATTTTCTAGAGAACGAGGTCGTGTGCCAACTTCTAATTTAACGTGAGATACAATATATCAAGAACTATCTTCCACCAGAAAATCATCCCCCTAGCTAGGGGATTACACCTTCAAAAAAATGAACAACTAAATTCTCAATTTGGCCACTCTTAATTTTCTAGAGAACGAGGTCGTGTGCCAACTTCTAAATTTAACGTGAGATACAATATATCAAGAACTATCTTCCACCAGAAAATCATCCCCCTAGCTAGGGGATTACACCTTCAAAAAAATGAACAACTAAATTCTCAATTTGGCCACTCTTAATTTTCTAGAGAACGAGGTCGTGTGCCAACTTCTAAATTTAACGTGAGATACAATATATCAAGAACTATCTTCCACCAGAAAATCATCCCCCTAGCTAGGGGATTACACCTTCAAAAAAATGAACAACTAAATTCTCAATTTGGCCACTCTTAATTTTCTAGAGAACGAGGTCGTGTGCCAACTTCTAAATTTAACGTGAGATACAATATATCAAGAACTATCTTCCACCAGAAAATCATCCCCCTAGCTAGGGGATTACACCTTCAAAAAAATGAACAACTAAATTCTCAATTTGGCCACTCTTAATTTTCTAGAGAACGAGGTCGTGTGCCAACTTCTAAATTTAACGTGAGATACAATATATCAAGAACTATCTTCCACCAGAAAATCATCCCCCTAGCTAGGGGATTACACCTTCAAAAAAATGAACAACTAAATTCTCAATTTGGCACTCTTAATTTTCTAGAGAACGAGGTCGTGTGCCAACTTCTAAATTTAACGTGAGATACAATATATCAAGTACTATCTTCCGCCAGAAAATCATCCCCCTAGCTAGGGGATTACACCTTCAAAAAAATGAATAACTAAATTCTCAATTTGGCCACTCTTAATTTTCTAGAGAACGAGGTCGTGTGCCAACTTCTAAATTTAACGTGAGATACAATATATCAAGTACTATCTTCCACCAGAAAATCATCCCCCTAGCTAGGGGATTACACCTTCAAAAAAATGAATAACTAAATTCTCAATTTGGCTACTCTTAATTTTCTAGAGAACGAGGTCGTGTGCCAACTTCTAAATTTAACGTGAGATACAATATATCAAGTACTATCTTCCACCAGAAAATCATCCCCCTAGCTAGGGGATTACACCTTCAAAAAAAATGAATAACTAAATTCTCAATTTGGCCACTCTTAATTTTCTAGAGAACGAGGTCGTGTGCCAACTTCTAAATTTAACGTGAGATACAATATATCAAGTACTATCTTCCGCCAGAAAATCATCCCCCTAGCTAGGGGATTACACCTTCAAAAAAATGAATAACTAAATTCTCAATTTGGCCACTCTTAATTTTCTAGAGAACGAGGTCGTGTGCCAACTTCTAAATTTAACGTGAGATACAATATATCAAGAACTATCTTCCACCAGAAAATCATCCCCCTAGCTAGGGGATTACACCTCCAAAAAAATGAATAACTAAATTCTCAATTTGGCCACTCTTAATTTTCTAGAGAACGAGGTCGTGTGCCAACTTCTAAATTTAACGTGAGATACAATATATCAAGTACTAACTTCCACCAGAAAATCATCCCCCTAGCTAGGGGATTACACCTCCAAAAAAATGAATAACTAAATTCTCAATTTGGCCACTCTTAATTTTCTAGAGAACGAGGTCGTGTGCCAACTTCTAAATTTAACGTGAGATACAATATATCAAGTACTATCTTCCACCAGAAAATCATCCCCCTAGCCAGGGGATTACACCTTCAAAAAAAATGAATAACTAAATTCTCAATTTGGCCACTCTTAATTTTCTAGAAAACGAGGTCGTGTGCCAACTTCTAAATTTAACGTGAGATACAATATATCAAGTACTATCTTCCACCAGAAAATCATCCCCCTAGCTAGGGGATTACACTTTCAAAAAAATGAATAACTAAATTCTCAATTTGGCCACACTTAATTTTCTAGAAAACGAGGTCGTGTGCCAACTTCTAAATTTAACGTGAGATACAATATATCAAGAACTATCTTCCACCAGAAAATCATCCCCCTAGCTAGGGGATTAGACTTTCAAAAAATGAATAACTAAATTCTCAATTTGGCCACTCTTAATTTTCTAGGGAACGAGGTCGTTTGCTAACTTCTCTAAATTTAACGTGAGATACAATATATCAAGAACTATCTTCCACCAGAAAATCATCCCCCTAGCTAGGGGATTAGACCTTCAAAAAAATTAATAACTAAATTCTCAATTTGGCCACTCTTAATTTTCTAGAGAACGAGGTCGTGTGCCAACTTCTAAATTTAACGTGAGATACAATATATCAAGTACTATCTTCCACCAGAAAATCATCCCCCTAGCTAGGGGATTACACCTCCAAAAAAATGAATAACTAAATTCTCAATTTGGCCACTCTTAATTTTCTAGAGAACGAGGTCGTGTGCCAACTTCTAAATTTAACGTGAGATACAATATATCAAGAACTATCTTCCACCAGAAAATCATCCCCCTAGCTAGGGGATTACACCTTCAAAAAAATGAATAACTAAATTCTCAATTTGGCCACTCTTAATTTTCTAGGGAACGAGGTCGTTTGCTAACTTCTCTAAATTTAACGTGAGATACAATATATCAAGAACTATCTTCCACCAGAAAATCATCCCCCTAGCTAGGGGATTACACCTTCAAAAAAATGAATAACTAAATTCTCAATTTGGCCACTCTTAATTTTCTAGAGAACGAGGTCGTGTCCCAACTTCTAAATTTAACGTGAGATACAATATATCAAGAACTATCTTCCACCAGAAAATCATCCCCCTAGCTAGGGGATTACACCTCCAAAAAAATGAATAACTAAATTCTCAATTTGGCCACTCTTAATTTTCTAGAGAACGAGGTCGTGTGCCAACTTCTAAATTTAACGTGAGATACAATATATCAAGAACTATCTTCCACCAGAAAATCATCCCCCTAGCTAGGGGATTAGACTTTCAAAAAATGAATAACTTAATTCTCAATTTGGCCACTCTTAATTTTCTAGAGAACGAGGTCGTGTCCCAACTTCTAAATTTAACGTGAGATGCAATATATCAAGAACTATCTTCCACCAGAAAATCATCCCCCTAGCTAGGGGATTACACCTTCAAAAAAATGAACAACTAAATTCTCAATTTGGCCACTCTTAATTTTCTAGAGAACGAGGTCGTGTGCCAACTTCTAAATTTAACGTGAGATACAATATATCATATATCTTCCACCAGAAAATCATCCCCCTAGCTAGGGGATTACACCTTCAAAAAAATGAACAACTAAATTCTCAATTTGGCCACTCTTAATTTTCTAGAGAACGAGGTCGTGTGCCAACTTCTAAATTTAACGTGAGATACAATATATCAAGTACTATCTTCCACCAGAAAATCATCCCCCTAGCTAGGGGATTACACCTTCAAAAAAATGAACAACTAAATTCTCAATTTGGCCACTCTTAATTTTCTAGAGAACGAGGTCGTGTGCCAACTTCTAAATTTAACGTGAGATACAATATATCAAGAACTATCTTCCACCAGAAAATCATCCCCCTAGCTAGGGGATTACACCTTCAAAAAAATGAACAACTAAATTCTCAATTTGGCCACTCTTAATTTTCTAGAGAACGAGGTCGTGTGCCAACTTCTAAATTTAACGTGAGATACAATATATCAAGTACTATCTTCCACCAGAAAATCATCCCCCTAGCCAGGGGATTACACCTTCAAAAAAAATGAATAACTAAATTCTCAATTTGGCCACTCTTAATTTTCTAGAAAACGAGGTCGTGTGCCAACTTCTAAATTTAACGTGAGATACAATATATCAAGTACTATCTTCCACCAGAAAATCATCCCCCTAGCTAGGGGATTACACCTTCAAAAATATGAATAACTAAATTCTCAATTTGGCCACTCTTAATTTTCGAGAGAACGAGGTCGTGTGCCAACTTCTAAATTTAACGTGAGATACAATATATCAAGTACTATCTTCCGCCAGAAAATCATCCCCCTAGCTAGGGGATTACACCTTCAAAAATATGAATAACTAAATTCTCAATTTGGCCACTCTTAATTTTCTAGAGAACGAGGTCGTGTACCAACTTCTAAATTTAACGTGAGATACAATATATCAAGTACTATCTTCCGCCAGAAAATCATCCCCCTAGCTAGGGGATTACACCTTCAAAAATATGAATAACTAAATTCTCAATTTGGCCACTCTTAATTTTCGAGAGAACGAGGTCGTGTGCCAACTTCTAAATTTAACGTGAGATACAATATATCAAGTACTATCTTCCACCAGAAAATCATCCCCCTAGCTAGGGGATTACACTTTCAAAAAAATGAATAACTAAATTCTCAATTTGGCCACTCTTAATTTTCTAGAGAACGAGGTCGTGTACCAACTTCTAAATTTAACGTGAGATACAATATATCAAGTACTATCTTCCGCCAGAAAATCATCCCCCTAGCTAGGGGATTACACCTTCAAAAATATGAATAACTAAATTCTCAATTTGGCCACTCTTAATTTTCGAGAGAACGAGGTCGTGTGCCAACTTCTAAATTTAACGTGAGATACAATATATCAAGTACTATCTTCCACCAGAAAATCATCCCCCTAGCTAGGGGATTACACTTTCAAAAAAATGAATAACTAAATTCTCAATTTGGCCACTCTTAATTTTCTAGAGAACGAGGTCGTGTACCAACTTCTAAATTTAACGTGAGATACAATATATCAAGTACTATCTTCCGCCAGAAAATCATCCCCCTAGCTAGGGGATTACACCTTCAAAAATATGAATAACTAAATTCTCAATTTGGCCACTCTTAATTTTCTAGAGAACGAGGTCGTGTACCAACTTCTAAATTTAACGTGAGATACAATATATCAAGTACTATCTTCCGCCAGAAAATCATCCCCCTAGCTAGGGGATTACACCTTCAAAAATATGAATAACTAAATTCTCAATTTGGCCACTCTTAATTTTCGAGAGAACGAGGTCGTGTGCCAACTTCTAAATTTAACGTGAGATACAATATATCAAGTACTATCTTCCACCAGAAAATCATCCCCCTAGCTAGGGGATTACACCTCCAAAAAAATGAATAACTAAATTCTCAATTTGGCCACTCTTAATTTTCTAGAGAACGAGGTCGTGTGCCAACTTCTAAATTTAACGTGAGATACAATATATCAAGAACTATCTTCCACCAGAAAATCATCCCCCTAGCTAGGGGATTAGACTTTCAATAAATGAATAACTTAATTCTCAATTTGGCCACTCTTAATTTTCTAGAGAACGAGGTCGTGTCCCAACTTCTAAATTTAACGTGAGATACAATATATCAAGAACTATCTTCCACCAGAAAATCATCCCCCTAGCTAGGGGATTACACCTCCAAAAAAATGAATAACTAAATTCTCAATTTGGCCACTCTTAATTTTCTAGAGAACGAGGTCGTGTGCCAACTTCTAAATTTAACGTGAGATACAATATATCAAGAACTATCTTCCACCAGAAAATCATCCCCCTAGCTAGGGGATTAGACTTTCAAAAAATGAATAACTTAATTCTCAATTTGGCCACTCTTAATTTTCTAGAGAACGAGGTCGTGTGCCAACTTCTAAATTTAACGTGAGATACAATATATCAAGAACTATCTTCCACCAGAAAATCATCCCCCTAGCTAGGGGATTACACCTTCAAAAAAATGAATAGCTAAATTCTCAATTTGGCCACTCTTAATTTTCTAGAGAACGAGGTCGTGTGCCAACTTCTAAATTTAACGTGAGATAAAATACATCAAGTAAAATACATCAAGTACTATCTTCCACCAGAAAATCATCCCCCTAGCTAGGGGATTACACCTTCAAAAAAATGAATAACTAAATTCTCAATTTGGCCACTCTTAATTTTCTAGAGAACGAGGTCGTGTGCCAACTTCTAAATTTAACGTGAGATACAATATATCAAGTACTATCTTCCACCAGAAAATCATCCCCCTAGCTAGGGGATTACACCTTCAAAAAAATGAATAACTAAATTCTCAATTTGGCCACTCTTAATTTTCTAGAGAACGAGGTCGTGTGCCAACTTCTAAATTTAACGTGAGATACAATATATCAAGTACTATCTTCCACCAGAAAATCATCCCCCTAGCTAGGGGATTACACCTTCAAAAAAATGAATAACTAAATTCTCAATTTGGCCACTCTTAATTTTCTAGAGAACGAGGTCGTGTGCCAACTTCTAAATTTATCGTGAGATACAATATATCAAGAACTATCTTCCACCAGAAAATCATCCCCATAGCTAGGGGATTACACCTTAAAAAAAATGAATAACTAAATTCTCAATTTGGCCACTCTTAATTTTCTAGAGAACGAGGTCGTGTGCCAACTTCTAAATTTATCGTGAGATACAATATATCAAGAACTATCTTCCACCAGAAAATCATCCCCCTAGCTAGGGGATTACACCTTCAAAAAAATGAATAACTAAATTCTCAATTTGGCCACTCTTAATTTTCTAGAGAACGAGGTCGTGTGCCAACTTCTAAATTTAACGTGAGATACAATATATCAAGTACTATCTTCCACCAGAAAATCATCCCCCTAGCTAGGGGATTACACCTTCAAAAAAATGAATAACTAAATTCTCAATTTGGCCACTCTTAATTTTCTAGAGAATGAGGTCGTGTGCCAACTTCTAAATTTAACGTGAGATACAATATATCAAGTACTATCTTCCACCAGAAAATCATCCCCCTAGCTAGGGGATTACACCTTCAAAAAAATGAATAACTAAATTCTCAATTTGGCCACTCTTAATTTTCTAGAGAACGAGGTCGTGTGCCAAATTCTAAATTTAACGTGAGATACAATATATCAAGTACTATCATCCACCAGAAAATCATCCCCCTAGCTAGGGGATTACACCTTCAAAAAAATGAATAACTAAATTCTCAATTTGGCCACTCTTAATTTTCTAGAGAACGAGGTCGTGTGCCAACTTCTAAATTTAACGTGAGATACAATATATCAAGTACTATCTTCCACCAGAAAATCATCCCCCTAGCTAGGGGATTACACCTTAAAAAAAATGAATAACTAAATTCTCAATTTGGCCACTCTTAATTTTCTAGAGAACGAGGTCGTGTGCCAACTTCTAAATTTAACGTGAGATACAATATATCAAGTACTATCTTCCACCAGAAAATCATCCCCCTAGCTAGGGGATTACACCTTCAAAAAAATGAATAACTAAATTCTCAATTTGGCCACTCTTAATTTTCTAGAGAACGAGGTCGTGTGCCAACTTCTAAATTTAACGTGAGATACAATATATCAAGTACTATCTTCCACCAGAAAATCATCCCCCTAGCTAGGGGATTACACCTTAAAAAAAATGAATAACTAAATTCTCAATTTGGCCACTCTTAATTTTCTAGAGAACGAGGTCGTGTGCCAACTTCTAAATTTAACGTGAGATACAATATATCAAGAACTATCTTCCACCAGAAAATCATCCCCCTAGCTAGGGGATTACACCTTCAAAAAAATGAATAACTAAATTCTCAATTTGGCCACTCTTAATTTTCTAGAGAACGAGGTCGTGTACCAACTTCTAAATTTAACGTGAGATACAATATATCAAGTACTATCTTCCACCAGAAAATCATCCCCCTAGCTAGGGGATTACACCTTCAAAAAAATGAATAACTAAATTCTCAATTTGGCCACTCTTAATTTTCTAGAGAACGAGGTCGTGTACCAACTTCTAAATTTAACGTGAGATACAATATATCAAGTACTATCTTCCACCAGAAAATCATCCCCCTAGCTAGGGGATTACACCTTCAAAAAAATGAATAACTAAATTCTCAATTTGGCCACTCTTAATTTTCTAGAGAACGAGGTCGTGTACCAACTTCTAAATTTAACGTGAGATACAATATATCAAGTACTATCTTCCACCAGAAAATCATCCCCCTAGCTAGGGGATTACACCTTAAAAAAAATGAATAACTAAATTCTCAATTTGGCCACTCTTAATTTTCTAGAGAACGAGGTCGTGTGCCAACTTCTAAATTTAACGTGAGATACAATATATGAAGTACTATCTTCCACCAGAAAATCATCCCCCTAGCTAGGGGATTACACCTTCAAAAAAATGAATAACTAAATTCTCAATTTGGCCACTCTTAATTTTCTAGAGAACGAGGTCGTGTACCAACTTCTAAATTTAACGTGAGATACAATATATCAAGTACTATCTTCCACCAGAAAATCATCCCCCTAGCTAGGGGATTACACCTTCAAAAAAATGAATAACTAAATTCTCAATTTGGCCACTCTTAATTTTCTAGAGAACGAGGTCGTGTGCCAACTTCTAAATTTAACGTGAGATACAATATATCAAGTACTATCTTCCACCAGAAAATCATCCCCCTAGCTAGGGGATTACACCTTAAAAAAAATGAATAACTAAATTCTCAATTTGGCCACTCTTAATTTTCTAGAGAACGAGGTCGTGTGCCAACTTCTAAATTTAACGTGAGATACAATATATGAAGTACTATCTTCCACCAGAAAATCATCCCCCTAGCTAGGGGATTACACCTTAAAAAAAATGAATAACTAAATTCTCAATTTGGCCACTCTTAATTTTCTAGAGAACGAGGTCGTGTGCCAACTTCTAAATTTAACGTGAGATACAATATATGAAGTACTATCTTCCACCAGAAAATCATCCCCCTAGCTAGGGGATTACACCTTCAAAAAAATGAATAACTAAATTCTCAATTTGGCCACTCTTAATTTTCTAGAGAACGAGGTCGTGTGCCAACTTCTAAATTTAACGTGAGATACAATATATCAAGAACTATCTTCCACCAGAAAATCATCCCCCTAGCTAGGGGATTACACCTTCAAAAAAATGAATAACTAAATTCTCAATTTGGCCACTCTTAATTTTCTAGAGAACGAGGTCGTGTGCCAACTTCTAAATTTAACGTGAGATACAATATATCAAGTACTATCTTCCACCAGAAAATCATCCCCCTAGCTAGGGGATTACACCTTAAAAAAAATGAATAACTAAATTCTCAATTTGGCCACTCTTAATTTTCTAGAGAACGAGGTCGTGTGCCAACTTCTAAATTTAACGTGAGATACAATATATGAAGTACTATCTTCCACCAGAAAATCATCCCCCTAGCTAGGGGATTACACCTTCAAAAAAATGAATAACTAAATTCTCAATTTGGCCACTCTTAATTTTCTAGAGAACGAGGTCGTGTGCCAACTTCTAAATTTAACGTGAGATACAATATATCAAGTACTATCTTCCACCAGAAAATCATCCCCCTAGCTAGGGGATTACACCTTCAAAAAAATGAATAACTAAATTCTCAATTTGGCCACTCTTAATTTTCTAGAGAACGAGGTCGTGTACCAACTTCTAAATTTAACGTGAGATACAATATATCAAGTACTATCTTCCACCAGAAAATCATCCCCCTAGCTAGGGGATTACACCTTCAAAAAAATGAATAACTAAATTCTCAATTTGGCCACTCTTAATTTTCTAGAGAACGAGGTCGTGTGCCAACTTCTAAATTTAACGTGAGATACAATATATCAAGTACTATCTTCCACCAGAAAATCATCCCCCTAGCTAGGGGATTACACCTTCAAAAAAATGAATAACTAAATTCTCAATTTGGCCACTCTTAATTTTCTAGAGAACGAGGTCGTGTACCAACTTCTAAATTTAACGTGAGATACAATATATCAAGTACTATCTTCCACCAGAAAATCATCCCCCTAGCTAGGGGATTACACCTTCAAAAAAATGAATAACTAAATTCTCAATTTGGCCACTCTTAATTTTCTAGAGAACGAGGTCGTGTGCCAACTTCTAAATTTAACGTGAGATACAATATATCAAGTACTATCTTCCACCAGAAAATCATCCCCCTAGCTAGGGGATTACACCTTAAAAAAAATGAATAACTAAATTCTCAATTTGGCCACTCTTAATTTTCTAGAGAACGAGGTCGTGTACCAACTTCTAAATTTAACGTGAGATACAATATATCAAGTACTATCTTCCACCAGAAAATCATCCCCCTAGCTAGGGGATTACACCTTCAAAAAAATGAATAACTAAATTCTCAATTTGGCCACTCTTAATTTTCTAGAGAACGAGGTCGTGTACCAACTTCTAAATTTAACGTGAGATACAATATATCAAGTACTATCTTCCACCAGAAAATCATCCCCCTAGCTAGGGGATTACACCTTCAAAAAAATGAATAACTAAATTCTCAATTTGGCCACTCTTAATTTTCTAGAGAACGAGGTCGTGTACCAACTTCTAAATTTAACGTGAGATACAATATATCAAGTACTATCTTCCACCAGAAAATCATCCCCCTAGCTAGGGGATTACACCTTCAAAAAAATGAATAACTAAATTCTCAATTTGGCCACTCTTAATTTTCTAGAGAACGAGGTCGTGTACCAACTTCTAAATTTAACGTGAGATACAATATATCAAGTACTATCTTCCACCAGAAAATCATCCCCCTAGCTAGGGGATTACACCTTCAAAAAAATGAATAACTAAATTCTCAATTTGGCCACTCTTAATTTTCTAGAGAACGAGGTCGTGTACCAACTTCTAAATTTAACGTGAGATACAATATATCAAGTACTATCTTCCACCAGAAAATCATCCCCCTAGCTAGGGGATTACACCTTCAAAAAAATGAATAACTAAATTCTCAATTTGGCCACTCTTAATTTTCTAGAGAACGAGGTCGTGTACCAACTTCTAAATTTAACGTGAGATACAATATATCAAGTACTATCTTCCACCAGAAAATCATCCCCCTAGCTAGGGGATTACACCTTCAAAAAAATGAATAACTAAATTCTCAATTTGGCCACTCTTAATTTTCTAGAGAACGAGGTCGTGTGCCAACTTCTAAATTTAACGTGAGATACAATATATCAAGTACTATCTTCCACCAGAAAATCATCCCCCTAGCTAGGGGATTACACCTTAAAAAAAATGAATAACTAAATTCTCAATTTGGCCACTCTTAATTTTCTAGAGAACGAGGTCGTGTGCCAACTTCTAAATTTAACGTGAGATACAATATATGAAGTACTATCTTCCACCAGAAAATCATCCCCCTAGCTAGGGGATTACACCTTCAAAAAAATGAATAACTAAATTCTCAATTTGGCCACTCTTAATTTTCTAGAGAACGAGGTCGTGTGCCAACTTCTAAATTTAACGTGAGATACAATATATCAAGTACTATCTTCCACCAGAAAATCATCCCCCTAGCTAGGGGATTACACCTTCAAAAAAATGAATAACTAAATTCTCAATTTGGCCACTCTTAATTTTCTAGAGAACGAGGTCGTGTGCCAACTTCTAAATTTAACGTGAGATACAATATATCAAGTACTATCTTCCACCAGAAAATCATCCCCCTAGCTAGGGGATTACACCTTCAAAAAAATGAATAACTAAATTCTCAATTTGGCCACTCTTAATTTTCTAGAGAACGAGGTCGTGTGCCAACTTCTAAATTTAACGTGAGATACAATATATCAAGTACTATCTTCCACCAGAAAATCATCCCCCTAGCTAGGGGATTACACCTTCAAAAAAATGAA